>CM031081.1:952650-1120150 GCA_018257905.1 Gillenia trifoliata | reverse complement strand
CAACCCTAACATAATAAATTTAATAGACATTAATTACCAAAATATTTAATTTGAGTTTTCTCTAAAATATGGAGTGTTGAGTGAATCTAAATCAAAAAGCCTCGGCACAATTCTAAAACGCATGTTGGTCAAATGAAAGTTGACTGACTCTAAAACTATATACTTAATTAGCTACAAATAATATTTCATAGTCAACGTTGTTTCAAGATTGATTAATATCTCATAAGTTGCATGCATGATTACTTAAAGTTTTTGTTCCCTTTGGATGTAAAGATTGAATGATATGATCTCTTGGGCCGCCTTTAGTAGAATCTAGAAAGAAAAAGAGTTCGTTTTTCATAAACCCTAAGTCCTCCACCACCAAAAACAAAAAGATCTAGAAAGAAAGAAAAACATAAACCCTTTGCATTTGTAATTTTATGATCACGAAAAAGAAAAAAGATCGAAGATATTTGAAGCTTTTGGTGTTAGAGTGAAACGTATTTGGACTACATTTGCTGACTATTCATTACAAAGATCAGAAGGAATGATAAAAGGGAATATGCAAATAAATCCTACATGATTTTTTTCATAAGATATTATTCATATGTTACACCAAACCAAAGTATATACGCGTATCTTGTATATCTAACATGAAAATGATTTGTCGGAATTTGTAACTCAATTGGTTAAAAGCATTTATCTTTGCATTCGAAGTCTCGTGTTCAATTTTTTCCTCCGCTAATGTCTAATATGGTTGTATCGAGAAAAACATGAAAATGATTACTTCTATTCCATTTCTCCATAGCTTAAAGCTTGTGTTTTATTTTTAGGTGGACACTAAAGCTTGATGGTACAATAATAACATCACTAACAAATAGTAGGGTGAGGCATTCATTGGAAGATAAATTCTAACAGGTTGAGAGCATGTGGTGGTTATATCACTAGTGCTAATTAGGGCTACGGCTACCCAATCTTTTATATTTTGTGGGCATATATGCAGGTTTTCCTGTATATTAGATGGCATGTCCCACAAAGTTTGGGACCCTTGGCCTCACGATAGGTCACAATTGTAGCAAGTAGTTTTCCACAACTTGCCCGGTCGGATAACGAATTTTGATTCTTGACCTAGCCAACCGACCATAAAGGGCAAAGATCTAGAGCACTACTATTTGACTAAGCCAACCCTCATTGAAAGATTCTTATGTCCGGACACCCGCATACGATCTCAAACTCCGTTTGAGGGAAGCTAATTTGAGGTGGTCGGGACCAAATACAGTGATCTCACTATTTGTGTAAGTAGAGCGGAAGCTAATTGGAGAAATAAGGACGTACATGTTCCCAAATCCTTCTCGAGACAAAAACGTATATAAAGGAAAAATGAAAAAAAAAGGGTAAACTCGTAAAACTAGGGAGCAAAGACCAAGCAGAGAGGATCCGAATTCTTCCAGAGACAAAAACATAAAAAGGAAAAACAGAAAAGGGTAAAATTGTAAAATAAGGAGTATAAACAGAAATCAGTTCATCAGTAAAATTGGGCTAAGATACTAACTAACTCAACCTAGTGAGAAGTGCGGCTGTTCTACATCCGGCCCAAAAACATTTTTTACTAAAGCCCGTGAGAGGAAGTGGGCAATATTCAGTGTCCGACATGGCCCAGAGGAGTGCACTCTCATGTTTAGGCCAATGAATTTGGCCCGTAAGCCCAAAATACATATCGGTTTTATTTATTTATTTTTTCAATAATTGTTGTCCATAAGAATTGAACTTGAGCAAGGACTTTTAGCTCAAATGGTAAGAGCGTTTACCTCTGCACTCGATGTCTTAAATTTGATTCTTCCTCTCCAATATTGGTTGTATAAAAATATCAGATAAAAAATAAATAAACTCAAAACTTCTCGCAAAATAGAGACTAAACATCACTAGACTAAAGCTCGATTTGATGGCACTAAATATGCCAAATAAAATTAGATAAGTTAAGAAAGGAGACGTGGATAGGGCGGCCAGAGGTCACTATTTAAGAGTCAATTTATGCCCATCCTCTTCCCACTCATTTCTTGCCACCATTTCATCCTGTGAATTGGAAGTGAGCATATCAGCCATAAGTGGATTGTCTTAGCACACTGAGTAGTAAAAGCATCTTAGTTTTTGATAGCTTCCAATCAATATTTTGCCCATTTATCGAATTGAAACATTTGGAATCTAAGTTTGTTAAAAAGTGCATTCGGATTTGAAAGGGGCATATCTTTCAATTTCTTAGCACAATATAAATTGGAGTTTTATATGATATCACTTCAATTTCTTTCAAAGGAAAATACTTGGTTTTTTACATGTTCAGAGTCATTTTTATAGAAAAATTACAATATATAAAATGGGCAAAAACTGTTATTTTTGTCATTTTTGTTGAATCAAGTTTACATATGTATCAGACTATAATTTGCATATAATAAAAGAAAAAAAACTATTTATATATAAGCAGCTAAATAATATCATGTTTCATCAATCAATTTTGGCATAAGACAGAAGTACAACGAGCACACATTCCTCTAGAATATGGTATTGGATTCAATGTGTCATATGACCCATGCTCCACACCTGCACAATTTGTTACTATTAAGCATTTCCTCATGTCTTAAAAAAAAATAATCAATATTGTACACTATACTAGTCTAATTGAGTCATCAATAATTCACAGCATCTTTTATTTGATCCCCACCAAAAAACAAAATCATCATTTTTATTTATCTAAACCCATGTGACAATAGTGGCCACATCAGCATGTTCCTACCATTTTGTTCTTCTATAAAAACCGAGAGGCCATAAGAAATTCTAATATCTTAGCCCCTCGGCCAAACAAACACAGAGACTGCTATAAAAAATGAAGCCACAAAACATCTGTGGGGAGAGTTCTCTGTGTGATGAATCGACGAGGGGTTTTCGAGAGACGCTCCGGCAGGCTTATCAAGCGGCCGTGGTGGTTATGGCTAGGCATGGAGCTCAGAATAATGGTAGGGGTCTCTTAGTTTCCAAAGCAATTGAGAGAAGAAGAAGGTGGAGCTACTCTGCAGAAGACCCCATCAGAACTCTCATATTCTTGGGGTCTTGGAGCCACACCTAGCTAGGCTTTGAATACTTGTTATAAAATTTGTCAAATATGATGTAGAATTTGGGGGACGGATCAAAATTCTTGAAATTTCAAAACATGCATGATAGATTATTGGTGATTTATGTGTAATTAAATAATTACCATATGAGTGTATTTACCAGGATTTCAACAAATGTCTGGTCATATGTGATAATATGTTTTTGCTTTGATTAATGAAAGAGAAACTCTTAGATGCAATTATGCACATATATATGTTAAGATAATTAAGTTTGTAGAAATATTATAATCAGTACTCTTCGGCTTCTTACATGTAAGAAATTCTTTGTTTTTGTCTAAAAAATGACATACTTATACATATGCAAATTTAACTTATGAAAATCACGAAAATAAAATTGTATGACATATGTCAAACTTTGATTTGTTGGCAAAGAAAAATCATGACTCTGACATGTGATAAACCAAGTATTTTCTGTGTTTTATACCATGTATCAATGTAATTGGCCAGCTAAATTTAAACGATTTAGTTGAAATTACCATAACCGAGATTGCAAAGCGTGATATGTATTATGAATATGTATTTTCTTATTATGATATGGAGAAGTAATTTTTGCACACTCATTTTCTCCTCCTACACATAACACACTCCTGTTTATTTTGAATCTTTTAATTAAATGAGTCAAAGAGAATAATCAATAGACACAATGCATGTGCAAAAAAAAAAAAGTAAATGTGCGAAATTCATTTCTATGAAAGTGGATGAGAGTTTCAGGTTCAGTTGGCTGAAACTTACCTCAAATTTTTGGATTTTAGAAAAAAGAAAAAGAAAAAAGACACAATCTTCCAAAAAAAAAACACAGAAAACCAAAATCTGCTTACTCATAATATTGCATTAAACAACCTTAAATTAGAAAATTCAAGTAAAAACAAGACAGGCAAAACATCCAAGACCCAAACTTCTATTGCTAACTTCAATATCCAAACCGGACTATCCAAACCTGGCGCATGGAGCTAGCCATGTGTTATTGTTTGGGACAAAAAAGTGAATACCAGCTTGTTCATCGCCTTACAAATTGTCAGTAAAATCAAAGTCATATATGCAGCTTTCATTTCAACTAAATTGAAACAAGTGCAAACTAGTTCACTTCCTCTTATCAACGCATTGATTGATATCTCAAAACGGTTCCCATATGGAGATTAGTCATCCGACTTTGTAACCTCTCTTTTGTTGTTTAATTAGATGAAATTTTTGCATGGATACCATCATATATATGAGACATTTTGTGTGTACTTGAAAAAAAGATACGTGCATATATGGTGTTGCTATATTTCACGTGTTTTAGGGTTTGATATGTTCTACTTGTATGGTATATTATTATATAATAAAAAATAAAAATATACGTGTTATAATTAAAATAAAATAATAACATCATGTGACGGTATTCTGAGTACACGAAAAATTGCTCCATGTACATAATATACGACTCATTGGCTGCTTCAGTTTTTCCACAATTTGTTAGGAATATAATATGTATGGCTTAGATTTGTGACATGTGACCCCTTATTAGAGTGTGTTAGTCAAGTTTGTTATAGAGATTTTGTTATGGATGTTTGTGTTGAAGTGGTTAAAACCACAGCCTGCATTTTCTTGTATAAATCCCTCTCACTGATGTAACTTGACACTCGAGTAATTCAATACAACTTCTTTCTCACCATCTCTCTCTTTCATGAATTTCTATTTGGTTAACACTATTAACAATTAAATCGTTTCAATTAGTCCATTGATTTAATTAATTTACAACAAATCATTTAAACCTTCTCTCTCCGCCCTGCCAAGGCCCCCCACCCCCCCAAAAAAAAAAAAGTACCTACTCACACATGCCTATAGTATATATAAGGTTACCATCAATTAGTACAGTAATATAATGCACGACTTTTTTTTTCTCATAAATCAGTCCATTGAAATTGCATGAAAGCAATGGCTACTACAAGTCTAGCTACAACAACTGCCTTTGTTTTAATTTCTTCTTGCTTTAGAGTACTATCTCAACCTAAATCAGGTCATCAGCAGTAATAGTAGTACTACTCTACTGCTACTAATTACTGCCAACAGTTTGAAGCCAATGACACTGATCTCATCGAATTTTCTTTGAACCTGGAATTCTTGGAGGCTGAGTATTTTCTGCAAGGGGCTCTTGGGAGAGGGCTCGATGCTGTCAGTCCAAATCTGAGCCTAGGAGGTCCCCATTCCATTGGTGGTGCTCAGCAGGCTCGACTCAACCCTTTCGTTGGTCACATCATCCTGGAATTTGGTTACCAAGAAGTTGGTCATATCAGGTGATAATCTTGTCGTATAGTCATCACTCATCAGTTAGTAATGATCTCATATTATAATTACTAAATATTATTGTTGAATTTTGATATTGAATGTATTATTTCATCATGAATTGTAAGTACAATGGAAGAGAAATATATAAAGGATTACATAGCAAGCTAAGGTCCAATGGTAACAAGCCATGGACCTTCACTCTTAACCTAAGCCCTAATTTCTGGTCTTGGAACTAATTACAAGGCAAACAGCCACCAACGCAGCCACCAAATATGAGTGTGTCGGTGGTTAACCCAAAACCCTAGCTCTAAGCTAACTAGAGGAGATAATGACCTACAACCCTAGCTCTTACCTGATGAATACAAGACTAACCCGACGGATACAAGACTAACCCAATGAGTTGATTTCAACAATAATTATCTTTTGTAATCTAGCTAATAATCCCATTTTTCAAATTTTAATTGATTCTTGGAAACAAATCCCAAGAATGTATATTCTTCCTCAAATTTTTCATTGAGAGGTAAAGGATTAAATCATTTTTAAGAAGTAAAGTTTTTGGTCCGAATGAAATATTAATCAAATCGAAAGACCCCTTAAGTATTAAAGGACTATAGAACGAATCACACTCTTACCACTAAACTATATCCGACCTTTCGTTGAACAAGATAATTCGTACATAAAATCAGAGAGAGAGAGAGAGAGATTACTGAAGCCATTCTCCTTATCAAGGAGGTAGTTGACCCTTATGTTGCTTGAAGTAAAAAATCTGAGGAACTGCGAAGCCATGCGGGTGACGTGTCCAGTGAATTCCCTGTGCTCTGCAAGAATCACCCTCCGCCACGCCACAAAGCTGTAGAGCAACGATTGCTGCGCCTAGGAGAGAGAAAAATAGAGAGCGAGAGACAGAGCCTTTCCGTTTGGTTGTTTGTTTTAGTCTATCTGCATATATACATATAAGAGGCGGGAGAAAGGGAAAGGGGAGTTTTGAAAATTTAAAGCAAATCCACCGTATTGTCTTCGGCGATTCCACTTTCTTTTCCGAGTAATTTCCCAGCTTATATTATTATTAGCCTCTCCGTACGCGCTTCCGCGCTACCCAAGAGTTATTGAAAAAATGCGTCTGGAGAAATCTTTTATTATCATTGGTGCTACACGCCCCTAACAAAGACTTTTTATGTATGTCAAAACCCCCTCTATATCATTTGGCATTAGGTTTATTTCTTTCTTTTTATCAAGTTTAATATAGAGGAGTTTGTCATTCTCCTTTTGAAGAGGTCTTTTTTTCAAGGGTTCTTTAGATATAGGCCCTTGTAACTCTTGTTTTTCAAACTTAAACTCATCTATCTTTAAACATTCAAATAAAACCAAAAATTCAAACTTGTTGACATGTGGAAAAATAAGTAACCTATTATTACAAATTATTTACAACTTATGCCACAATACCCTAATTATGTTAATGAAGCAATTTAACATTTTAAAATTCAAATAGTAGGTGCACTATTTGTGGGAGTGAAAAATTGTATTCTTTCAAGAGTTGACTTCACAATTATAAATTTATGGTATGCAAATAATTTACCTATGCTTTTTATGTAAAATATAATTAAATTAATTTTTAATCAAATAACATATATATAAATTTATTTACACATATAAATTTATATGTACTAATTAATTTACCTATATATAAATTTATTTATGATTAGCACGTTATTTATTTTTGTAGGTAAATTTGACACATCCCGATCCCGGACACGCCAGGTGTCGGGAAGTGCTGGCCGACACGTGTAAGGTGACGAAAGCCAATTATGCAAGAAACGGTGAAAAGTTGGAAAAAAAAAGAGTTGAGTGCGGAAGGAGAAGTGTGGTGAGGGTTAAAAACCCATAATACAGGATGCATAACAGTCAGAGCTAAGTAATTAGTGCAGGAATATAAAAACATTCACATCCCCGTGAGGATGGATAATTAAAAGTTAACTACAAGTAGGAGTGAATCCTACATAGTTCGAAGATATGTCAGAACCGTCGACCACCGCCGAAGAGAGCCCTCGAATCACCGCTAAGTGAACCGTCACTAGGTCCTTGAGGGGTGCAAAACATAAAACGGTGAGTGGGTCAAAAAGCAAAGTTTGATAAAACCGTTGTTTTCAAGAGTTTACTAACCCCTCACTGGAAAACATGTATAATTGAGAAAATACGTCATACCCGTACGTATGAACCTCAAAATACTAACATGAAAACATTCGGGTACTCCCCGATATATAATGTACTGACATGCTCACCCATATGTAAACACACAAGTCCACGTGGCTAAACCACAGTGAACAGGCTAGGTATAAAAGTAATACGCTGAGTACTACAATGACGCGAGTCTAACGCTAAGCGCTGGTGCACAAAGTGCAGTCACACAAGTCCGAGTTGCCTAGTGCAACCTAAGACAGGCTAGTACCTACAATGGATCCAAGGGTGCGTAACGGTACTGATAGTGACTACTCCAAACGTCAAGGCTAGTCCTGGCCACAAGACTGAGTACTAATACCTGGGGTGTAAACATCTACTAATGAGAACAGTATAAAACATGTATGGCAATATAATACGAATGTTCTACCTCCAACAAACGTATATGATATGAAGTATGCTAACAGTTTGAAGAAAGCATTGAAAACCATACGTATATACATTTATCAAAACAAAGACCCACTCACTCACCTGTAGGTAGCCGGGTCGTAGCCCCCCGGTCCTGGGTAGCCCCGGTAGTCCTCTGGATAAGTCTCACCTATATGAGATATCACTGTAATAATGATTAAACTCATAAAGGTTACTAAATAACTAAATAATTACACCTATCCCTTGTTTGCTCAACCAGGAGGTTCAAAACACCTCAAAAATTAACATGCATACTACCCCGAGGTAGTACACGTCGTCACGAGTCGACACGTGAAAACAGATCGAAAATTGGACCTTCCACGCGCCCTCACGCGCGGCTTGAAGGTCGGAGCCTATGGCTCCACGCGCAGCTCCACGCGCGGCTCACGCGCGAGCTGGTCAACTGAGCCGCTGAGCCGGTCAACGCGGCTCGGCTCAAGCCGGTCAACACGGCTCGGCTCGAGCCGTCAACGCGGCTCGGCTCAAGCCGTCAACACGGCTCGGCTCAAGCCGGTTAAAGCCGCTGACGTCATCAAGCCGGTTAAAGCCGCTGACGTCATCAAGCCCGGTCTGACCCGGTTTGCTGACGTCATCGCTGACGTCAGCGCCGGTTCTCTGGTCTTTTTCCGATCGCCGGCGCCGCCGCCGGCCGCCGTCGCCGTCGCCGGAATTTTGGCCGGTTTCTGGGAAATTTTTAAAACTTCGTATCTTCTTCATTTCAAGTCCAAAAATTACGTGCCATATATCAAAATGAAGCTGGAGAAGAGAAGAATCACGGTGTACCTTTGGATTGGTCGTACAAGCTCGGGAAATGGCCTGAAATTGCCCCGAAGGTTGCGGTTCACTGTAGCAAAGTCGATCTACATCAAAACTCAACCAAATCAGGCAAACGACCTATGAAAATTCATCTACTCACCGAGAGGAACACAATGGTGGTAGTTAGAAACCTCACCTTGGTCTAGATTGGCCGAAAAATGGCCGAGAAGGTCCGGTTCTTCCGGTTACGTTTCCCGTCAAACGGGTGAGAGTTTGGACGAACGGTTTGCACCGTTGAGTCCACGGCGTCGAGATGAAGGAGGTGGTGATTTTCGTTCGCTTCGATTCGACGGTTTTCCGTCGGTGTGCACTGTGCACTCACGGAGAGAAAAGGGAGAAAAAGTCAAAAATTCTGGGGAAAAGAAAGTGACGGGGAAGAAGGAAGGGAAAGAAAGAGAAAGGAAAGAAAAAAAAAAGAATTGGGTTTTGGGGGTATTGTGCACCCACCAAAACAGTAAACTTACACGCTCACGTGTACAAAATAAACACGCACGTGTAGAGAATATTCCACAGAAATTATTTTATAACAAACTTTTTACGGGATGTTACAAAATTATTTTGCATTTATTATTATTTTATATGCAAATAATTGACCTATATTTTTATGTAAAATTCAGGTAAATTAATTTTGAACCAAATAACATTTCTTTATTTTGTAGGTAAACTATATTGCATGAATTTTTACATATATTAGGCATGTTTTTTTTTTATTATACATGTGTGTGTGTAAAATAATTTATCAACATTTATATGTAAAATATAATTTTCGTGACATTAATTAAGCATGTATTATTACATATATTAGGCATGTTTTATTGTTGTTATAGGCAATGAATTTGTAACATTAATATTTTTTTTCTTTTTTTTGTTTTGAAAAGTCATTAATTCTCCCTTACTACCTGTATGAAATTAATTGTGTACATCAAACATTCAAAAATGGGTATTTTAGGAATCCAAAAAATTTAAAATGTGTAAAGTCAAACATAATTAATGAATTTGTGTATGTGGAGTCTAGTCAATGTGTTATATTCGAGTAAAAAATTTATGTCGAGTTTTATATAGAGAAAATTAAATTTCAATGGCTAAAGTCATATTTTCAGTTTTTTGAATCATGGATGCTACGCACCCTTAAAAATCTTTAACTTATGTTGACACGTTGGTAGCGAGTCCTCTTTCCTTTCTTTCTTTTTCTTAAAAATTTTGTGACCGCCCTCCACACAGTTAATGATACACGGAACTAAACCATTTATACAAAACTTATACATAAAACCAACAAAAACAGTATGTGCGAGCATCAAAATGGTTTGGAGAAATCATCATGCTAACATTGTAAAAACATCAATAAAACAAAAATGCATAACACTACCGAACTTGGAAAAAAAAAAAAGAGTAACTTAGAGTCTTAGAAAGCAATCAGTAATTGCACCTTACAAATTTGAGTCTCTTTCTTTTCCTTGTTTTATGACGGGAAGATAAACTCCTTTCAAAGATGTAAACGCCCTATAAAAACAAACATGAAAAGATATGTGAGGAAGTTAACATTATTCAAAGAAAAAAATATATATTCTAAGAGAAAATTATAGTGCAGAACAACCAAAAGAGATCAAATTAATAGATTACCCCTGCTTTCTTCGTATAGGGTTTCTATCCCAGCCAAAAACAGAAAGAAACTGCGCATGTAATTGCACCCAATATCAAAGCCAACGCATGAGTGGAAAAGAGAAATTAATAGAAAAAAATGTTTTTTAAAAAACTCAATTTCACACTGCAGTAAAGAGCGACGTGGTAACTCCATGTCTGCCGATCCTGTCGGAGTCTAAATGGAAGAGGAAGTTGATTTTATTTTAATCTGATAGACGGTTTGTGAAAATGAAGAGCAGAAAGAAAGAGCGACGTGGAGCTCTAAAGCCGCCCTGGGAGAAAAGGGCCATGAGATTGAGAATATTAAGATATTGCATTTGACTAATTTGCCCTTAATTAGTTTGATTGTATGTTCTTGCGTTTTTTTAAAGCAGGGGTGATGTAGAGTTTTAGAAAAATTAAGGAAAGACGGTTATTTTCTGTCACACTCGCTTTATATACGTAGATAGATTATTGGTTCAATTATTATTATTATTAACATGTATTTTTTTAATATACTTATTTGGGTGTGACATAAATCAATCATGTTTATGCACTGATTCCCCTCCCCTAACAACTAACCGTTTAACCTAATAACACTATCACTAAAATAAAAATAAAAATATACCAAGTACCAACCATTTCTTTGACTCTTATTAAAACACACATGAAATGGTACAATCGTGGTTTGTGTACTCAATACTCACAAAAATTTATCCTCTTTTTTATCACCCTGGATCGCTTTCGTCTGGTATGGTTTGTAGAAGAAAGTTGAGATTTCACCATAAAACCAATTGACCGACATGGAGCATGCGTAGTTGTTAGGCTTCAAACGCGAGACAACATGCTGTGATATCATTAAGAAAGTTGAGATTTCACCATAAAATCAATATGGGAAGTAGTTTAATTACTTATAATTACATGCAAAGTTCCTTTTTTTCCCGACGTGAGATTCATACTCTCAACACTTATTTACTAATTCGTAATCCAAATTGGAGGAACTCAAATTGAGTAATTGAATTTAAGAGAAGTTTGAATGGGGAGGACGAGTCAGGATCAAATTTCTGTTAAAGCTATTTATTTAACCGTTATGGAATAAGTTGTTTGGGTGGGTTAGGATGGGGAGCGGTGTGGGAAGGACTAGGGGTAATTTTCTGTCGGATTGGATCGAAAACAAGAATTCCTTTTGCCTATTTGGTTTTGATCAGTGGCTTCATTGGAGTTAGGATTAAGAATTAGGGTTTTTGCTTTCTGGTTTTGAAATTTATGTAATCGAAGGATACAATTATGGGGTGTATTCAATTAGAATTTTGAAGAATTTTAATGGATTTATAAATTCATAGATTTTGGTGGAGTTTAATTGATTTGTAGAGATTTCATGTAAAATTTTGATTCAATTCCCTTGAAATCTCAAGGGGAGATGTGAGATTTGTGAAAGCTTAAAATACACAATGAAATCTCTCTAATTCCTTCGAATTCCTTAAATTTTTAAAATCCTTTAAAATTAATTCTTAATTGAATACACCTGAAATGTTATAAACTTCTTTAAAATTCTAATTGAATATACCACGATTTCTAAGGATTTTAATAAACTCTCTTAAAATCATGATCGAATACACCTACAATTTCAGAGAATCACTAAAATCTTGATTGAATATCCCTAGATTTATTAAAAGAATTAAAATCACTCAAAATCCAAATTGAATACACCCAGTATAAAGAATGAGAAAGATTGAGAAAAATAGAGACCAAGGATAATTACTACTTACTAGAAAACAGGAGTTGAAGAGGAAGAAGAAAAGATGCGACTTGTGAGGCATTGTTTTTAAGAAAAAATAGCAGAGATAATCTGTAGAAGTAGAGCACGATAGGCTTGATTAGGAGGAGTGATCGAACCCTAATCCACCACTTGCCAACCCACCCTAAAGGGTAAACATCTAGAGCACTACTATTACTAAGCCAGCACTCGTAGAAGGATATTCTTATGTCCGAACACCCACATACGCTACCAAACTTAACATGAATTTGGAGTGGTTGAGACCAAATACAGGGCTCGCTGTTTGTTAGAGAATGAAAGAAAGTATATGTTTCCGAATCCTTCCCGAGACAAAAGGTTAAAATATGAAGAAAAAAACAAGCAGAGGATGCGAACCCTTCGCCAGGCAAAAACATAAACGAACAGGGAAATGGAAGAGGCGAAAATTGCAAAGTAGGGAGCAGAAACAGAAGTCAATTTCATCAGTCCAGCAGAATTGAGCTAAGAAATCAACTCAGCCCAAAAATATTTTTGTGCTAAAGCCCGTTAGAAGGAGTGGGGCAGCATTCTTTGTCTCGCATGGCCTACATTTAAGTTACACATTTGAATAAGAACTGTTAGATTGCGTTAGGTTAAATAATCTAACGGCTCTTATTCAAATGTGTAACTTGAATGTGCACTACAACAGCCTCTAGCCTAAAGAAGTGCACTCGTGTCTAGGCCCAATGACTTTGGCTCGTAAGCGCTAAATGTATATCGGCCTTTTTATTTATTCAACGATGTTGTCCATAAGAATTGAAGTCGTTAAGGAGCATGTAACTTAAGTAGTTAAGTGTATTTATCCCTGCATACGAGATTCTAAATTTGATCTCTCTCTCTCCAATATCGCTTGTATGAAAAACATAAGAATCGAACTTAAGACTTCTAACAAAATAAAAACCGAAACTTCTAACAAAATAAAAACTGAATATTACTTAGATTAGGTCATGAATCACAACTCTATTTGATGGCACAAAATATGCCAAAAACAATTGGATAAGACAAGAGAGGAGATGTTGCTAGGGCGACCATTGGTGTTATTAAGAGTCAATTTATGCCCCTCCTCTCGCACCCTTTTCTTTCCCACCATTTCATCTTGTGAGTTGGAAGTGAGCATATCAGCCATAAGTGCATTATCTTAAACACAATGAGTAGAGCATCTTAGTTTGATAGCTTCCCATCAACATTTTGCATCTTTTGATTCGAAACATATGGAATCTACGTATGGGTAAAAGTGTATTCGGATTTAAAAGGGGCATCTTACGAATTTTTAACACAATATAAGTTACAAGAAACTACTTACATGTAAGTAGCCACCAATATTCGACTCCAGCTATCAATTAAGTAGCCAACATGTATTCCGTTCGGGCTATAAATTTTGGCATAAGACAAAAGCATAATGAGCACACATTTTTTTAGAATATGAAGAATAACTTTTATAAAACGGATTCACTACCACATAGTGTTTTTATTTAATAAAATATTATTATGTGAAGAAAAACTTGAACATAACAATGTATTATTGGACAAGAAATATTTTTCTAAAATATGACATTGGATTCAATACATATGACCCGTGGTCCCCACTTGCACAATTTGTTACTATTAAACATTTCCTTTATGTCTTCAAAAAATACTAGTGTAGTTGAGTCACCACTTTAATAATTCACAGCATCTTTTTTTTTTGACCCCAACAAAACAAAGCCATCATTTTTAATTATCTAAAACCCATGTGACAATAGTGGCCACGTCAGCATGTACCTACCGCTTTGTTATTGTATAAAAACGAAGGCAAGGCCATAAGCAATTCTAATATCTTAGCCTCTTGGCAAAACAAAGAATGAAGCCTCAAAACATCTGTGGGGAGAGTTCTCTGTGTGAAGAATCGACGAGAGGTTTCCGAGAAATGTTCCGGCAGGCTTATCAGGCCGCCGCGGTGGTCATGGCCATGCAAGGAGATCAAAGAAATGGTAGGGCTCTTTTAGTTTCCAAACCAATTGAGAGAAGAAGAAAGTGGAGCTACTCTGCAGAAGACCCCATTACAACTATCATGTTCTTGGGGTCTTGGTGCCATACCTAATAGGCTTTGAATATAGTTGTAATAAACTTTGCCAAATATGATGTAGAATTTCGAGTAGGACAATACTTGGGTACTCACTAGTGAGTACCCTATATACTCACTTTTTGATTTGGTCCAATTAAAAGATGACATGTGTTCTTTATGTTTAAAAGCCCAAGAAAAATTAAATAGCATATATTTTATTTTTTAAAACAATAAAATATGTGTTAAAATATTATTGGGCCAAATCATTAAAGTGAGTATATGGGGTACTCACTAGTGAGTACCTAAGTATTATCCTTTGGAGTAGGCTACAGTGCTCGCAAGCATTGAATGCTCACACCGATCTCACCATTAAAAGGAGGGAGGAGGGAGGAGAGAGGGGGGAAAGAGGGTGGGAAAGAGGGTGAGATAGGTGTGAGCATTCAATGTTTGCGAGCACTGTAGCCAGTCCCGTAGAATTTTGGGGTGGATCAAAATTCTTGAAATTTGAAAACATGTATGATAGACTATCGGTGAATTATAATTTATGTGTAATTAAATAGTTACCATATGAATGTTTTTACCAAGATATCGATAAATGTCATGGTCATATGTGATATGTTTTTGCTTTGACTAATAATAGAGGAATTCTCATGGACAACTATGTTAAGATAATTGATTTTGCAGGAATATTATAATAGATATTGTCCGGCTCTTTATATGTAAGAAATCTTTTAATTTTATTTAAAGGGTTACATAATTATACATGTGCAAATGTAATTTATAAAAATCATGAAAACAAAAGTGTCTTTGCAAATAAAAAATGAATCCTTACACATAACTAGCAAGTATTTTTTGAATTTTTCTGTTAAGCATCCGTGTAAGCAATATATTATTCAGTTGGATGTTTTGAAAAATTGCAAAGCGCTATGTATTATGAATTTATATTTTCTTATTATGATTGGGAGAAGTTATTTTCGACATTTTTTTCTCTTTCTACACGTAACACGCCTATCTATTTACGGTAGTTGAATTGAATGGATCAAAGAATAATAAAAAAACACAAATACACAAATGTGTGCAAAGACGAAAATAAATGTGTGAAAATCGTTTCCTATAATTTGAATGAGGGTGAGAGTTTATAGTAAGGTAGCCAACCCCTTTCCCCAAAATTTTTGGATTTTAGAGCAAGAAATGCAATTGGCCAACCATTGATAATTGTGAAAGCAAGCACAAAACACCAAAACCTACTTGTATAGATAATATTGCAATCCACACAACCTTAAATTAGAAACTCAAGTAAAAAACAAGACAAGCAAAACGTCCAAGATCCAAACTTCTATTGCTAACTTCAATTAAATCTACAAAAAAGAAAAATACATAATTAACTTAATTATCTTCAGTTAATCTCCTCCTTCTTAGTTGCCTTGTTCATAAACTTCGCCATCTGAATCCCCACAGAACCAGCTGCAGAACCCTCATGGGAACTTCCCTGTCCAGAACCAGAGGCATCAGTTGCACTTGCAGCCTGCATTGCCTTCTTCTTCTTCACCTTCTGCGCCCAACCCACGAGCCCCACCTGCACATGCTCGTCGAAAATCGCCTTCTTGAAATTAGTCCCCATCTGCGTAACAATGGCGTAAAGGGGCAGCGTGCTGTAACTGCAGAGCACCTGTATGATCACCCCGACAATCAGCCTCGGCACAATGTACCTCACTTGCCCCATGATGCAGGAATCGAACCCGTACTGAACCCAAATCCAGAAAAAAAACGCAATTTCGAAAGCGTTCTGGAAAAGTATGAAATGGATTAGGAACAGAACAATTTTGGGCTTTCCGAACCAGAAATGTTCGTCTGACGGCTGTACTACGAGGTCCCCTTCGATGGCAATATGCTTCTCTGCAACTTCGTGTGCCAATTGGGTGATGATGTGCTCGAGCTTGGTCCCCACGGCGAGCAGAAGCACGAAGGGGACGAAAGCGATCCAGAAGTAAGTGTGCCAGCCGTTAATGTTCATCAGCAGGAAGATCACCACAAAGATCCACAAGTACCAACTGATGCCGACAACTTTCCTGAAATCGTCCTCCAAAGATCGCATCATATACTTGTGGAAATTGAATTTGGGGTTTCCCCTGCAATGCGTGTTGATGAATCCGAGCCGAAGCGTGATGTAATCGGATTTAGTCACGGATGCGTAAAACTGCTTGATAAACGAAAGAAACCAACCGAGAAAGACTGAATTTTTACCCATGCCCAGAAAATGGTCACGGATAAACGCGTGCTGGTGTACATGGGTAACCTTTTTTTGGGGTTTGTTTTTCTTGAAAAGTTGCTCCGCATCGTAATTCTCCTTCGCGATCGCATCTTCCCACGCTTTCCATCGACGAATCTGAATCCCTCCGAAAACCACCGTCAAAACGCAGAAGCTGACGTGGACGATGGCGAGGACGAAGATGAAGATGTGCAGATGGTGCAGAGCCTCGAGCGACAACAATGGCACCTTGTGTTTTTTGGCGCAGTACCCGATCTGTGACGACCCCTCGGCGAAGAGCCGCCGCATTCCGCCGAGATGGGAGGTGGGTTCTGCTTCCTCCGCCTCGCCGGGGAGTTTGCACGGCAACAGATGCTTCATTACGTCCTCCGCCACGCAGATTTTGGAGATGACGTTCTGGAAGACGGTGAGGAGCAGAGAGATGAACCCCATGAGCATAAGCTCCTCCTTGATTTTCTGCAAGGCTTCGTAGAGCGGCATCTGGTTCTTCCTCTTCAGGTGCTTGCCGCCGTAGTGGAGGAAGCGCTCGGCGGCGAGAGAAAGGGCGACGATCACCGTGCACACCGCCGCCACCACCCATGTCGGCGTGAACTCTAGCGTTAACTCCTCTTCGCTTTCACCACCACTCATCTTTATCTTTTTGTCTTCAGTTCTCTGCCTCTTGATTTATTCAGTTCCCATTACGATATGCAATTACTTACTTTATTTGTTGACTAAATTGAAAAAGTTGCACTACTTTTTTCCAACTAATTTTTGGGATTTTCAGACCGAAAGAAAATGGAAGAAAATGACTGATTTTTTTGGAGTTTTTTATGCATTAGTATTAGGAAGAAGATGAAGGTGCAACGGTTACAATTTTGCCAGATATATTTATCAAAATAATTTAATTTTGGTTATTTATTTAAGAATTTTTGCAGATATATTTATCATAATAATTTAATTTTGGTTATTTATTTAAGAGTTATATATTGGACGTCGGTCCAAATGACAACATGGAGCTATCACTATCAACCATTTGGGACCAACATTAAATATTTTGCCGATATATTAGAAAAAATTTTGGATGGTATATACTATTGAATGATCCAAATTAATTTACAGTGGACTTAAATGAATTTTAAACTATTTAACAGTACGTACGATACGTACTATTAAAGTTTGACCATGTATATTACGAAGTGTGTTGTAAGTTGAGGCCTCTCCAGCCACTGCAGCCAGCCAGGAAGGCCACCCTGCTGCAACCTGTTCCCCTTGTGCAGCTTTTGGAACGATACCGATCCCAGGATGTTGAGCAACAACATACTCCATCTTTTCCCTCCTCCTTTCAAAATTCGATCTTTGGCCCGATAAGCTTCCTCCCTCACGGAGGGAGGAAGCAACCCTTGTTTGACAATCTCTCGCTGGGGCTCTCCTTGCTATCTTCAATTGCAGAGGGCTTACAATCAAGGTTTGAAATCGCGTCGCGTAAGGCGTCGCGTGGGAAGTTTCGCTATGCAATGTCACGCTATGTAGCGGTTTCGCGTAAGCTATTTGAGACTTGCATAGCGTAAAATAGTAATAAACATTGAATAAACACATATATATATATACTTGCACCAAAACACATATAATTTCACATTAATGCATAATAAACTATCAAAATACATATTTTTCAAGTTCAACAACACAAAACACTTGAATAAAAATCCAAATATGCCAAACATAATGATGATCATATGTTAAAGATCATTCACAAAGTTACAAAATATTCATAAACCCATTACAAAGAGAAAAACTAAACTTTACTCATTTAAATTATCATCCTCATCAAGAATATCATCACTAAGCAAACTATCATCATTGTCACTACCAAAACTAGGGATTTGTCCTTTTGGGCAAATTTTTTTTTTTTTTTTAAAGTTACAAATAGCGTTTTCATCGCGTAAATCGCTTAATTATCGCGTACGTTTTTTGAGACTTCCGTGAAAATTTTACGCGATGTCGCGAAATTGGTTCCGTTACGCGACAAAACGCGCGATATTTCAAACTATGCTTACAATAAATGCAACCCATAATGCACCAAAACCACCCCCAACAATGCCCTCCTTTCGAACCGATGCTCACACCCTCAGAAATCTTGCATTTTTACAATACAATCCTCATCACCAAAACCCATACACAAAACGTTCAAAACTCCAAAATATAAATAATCAAACCAAAACCCAGAATTCAACTCATCCAATATGTATAATCCAACAAAGACCAAATGTATGAATCAATCCACCCCCTTCACAAACCCACCAACAGCAACCAAGCAAATTGACCAATCTATGGTTGCGGAGCTGACCAACCAATTTCGCTTCCTCCTGCAGTTGTGGCAAAAGAAAACCGTCTCACGAATGTGGTTGTAAAATAGAGAAGACAGAAAATGATTTGCTTCCTTTAATGGGGCTGATAAAAGATTCGATGGGTAGAGAAAAACAGCGCTGCATTCAGGAATCTACATGCCAAAAGTACCCTATGACCCAAATTTTAAACCGCATAAGATCTCAACAAAAAAGATACATTAACATGAAGACGAAAACAATACTTCTGCAGAAAACGTAAACCAGTTTTTGTCACCAGAGTGTCTGAGTTGGAGTTTTACGAGAACCGCTGCCTTCATTTGTGAATTCCAGAAACATGGTATGAGTTTGGAGCATCGACCCCCCATCTCAATGTCGCGGTATCAACTTAAACCACAAATCCCCTTTCCAGTCTCTGCGTCTAAACAAACCCAACATCAACTAAATTCAGATTCCTCTGACTTCACGCCCACTCAACTTCAAAACCCAAAACCCAAAACCCAGTAAAGCAAAAGCTTCACAGCTCACCAGAAAAGCTATAAGCACCAAAACCCCAATAAGCACTTTTCCAGTTGACGCCAAAAATAAGAAAGTTGTAAAACCTTTAAGCTGCTTCTCCAATGTTCAAAACCCTTTTTTCGGGGTTTCTTTCAGTCTACGTCTTTAGCTTCCCTTTCTTGATCAGATCAAAACCCTCTCAAGATCCAACCTTTTCGGCTCACAAACCACAAAAACTGAGCTCTAAACAAAACCCAAATCGAAAAAACAAGAAGGGGAGAAAAGGCCCTCTGTGTGATGCTAATAGTGTTTTTTATTTTTATTTTTATAAAATTTATAGAGAAACAAATCTACCATGAATCTATAAAAAAAAACATACCAGGAGTCAAGGATATTTAATTAAGAAACAATAAAATCATTCTTGTATTAATTTAATCGTGAAGATTTTTTGACCAGCTTACTAACTTTCCTTGTTTTGAATTGATTTAGCTCGGTTTTAATTTTCCACAATTCCCTTTTATAAACCCACGCCACGCCAACGGTGTTGGAGTTTATTGGTGAGAGATTTGAATTGAACTTTGTTGTGTGGATTGAATGGGAATGGGCCCAAGGGGCCAACGGCCAACGCAAGTCGAGACTTTTTCATCATTTAATTTGCTAGCTAGCTTTTACGGCGCCGTTTCTATACGAAAAACTAATAAGGTGCCCCCGGGTACGATTTAGGGAGTAGGCTACGGTGCTCGCAAGCATTGAATGCTCACACCGATCTCACCGTTAAAAAGAGAGAGGAGGGAGGAGAGAGGGGGAGAAGGAGGGTGAGACTCGTGTGAGCATCCAATGCTTGCGAGCACTGTAGCCAGTCCCACGATTTAGTATTTAATCTCAATTTGTCCTTTAAATTACTATAAAATAAATAAAATACAGAATGTTTGGATACAAATCTTGATTGAGCATCTTTGTGGTGTTGGTGAAGATATGATTCTTTTCGACACAAAATGTTGGGATACAAATCCATGAACCCATGAGAATAATCTCCGTCTTCAACGATCCGCTGCACGTAAAAAAAGAAACCGAAATGAGATTCTAACACCCAAAGCTCCGAGTTCAATTCCCCCTCTTCTTTAATATCACCTGTATGAAAAAATTGTTCAAAATTAACGATGAAGGAACCAATGAATGTGATTTTACCTAAACTAAATCAACACGGTGTTCGATTAGCAGCATATATAACTCAAATTAAATCATAAGTGGAAAATTACTGCGTTTGCATGGATTTGTTCTACTCAAAACGAAAATATCCCTAACTTTACCTTTTTTCGGGACGGTATCCCTACATTTACACAGCCTCCACCTTTGCTTGTACTCGAACTGCACCTGCTTGCCTAACAACAACCAGATGCTAGCCTAACAAGAATTGACCCAATTGAGAAATATATTTATACAGAAACGATAACCTCGTTAGGCACCATTTGAATCTCCCAAAACAGAGGAAAAAGCACTTAAAGCAGAGAGAAGCAGGCACGAAACAATGACTAATAGAGCCAAAGGCAGAGCGAAGCTCTCCTTGATTGAGAAATTTCGGTCGATGTCATCGGGATTTACTTTGGTCTCTCTGAGTGAAAGCCACTACTTCTTTGACGGATTGGACGCTTTTTCGAACTCCTTCTAAGGTTATCGCGCTTTCAGTTTGGGACACAAACCAGCTCTCCCTATTGTTCTTCCCAAATTAAAAGTTCACAACTTCTTTGTAATTGTTAATATATAATATAGAGTACAATACATATAAGTTGCCATCAAAGCTAAGTACCAAAGCAGGGGAAGAGAGTGCTGGGTTTGTGAGCATTGACAACAATGACAAGTGAGGGTGGGCGAGGAGTGGGATGGAAACTGTGTGAGGGTACGAAGGCAAGTTCGAAGAGAAACTGTCAAAACTTAATCAGAACCCTAGTCATAAAAACGCTCTTAAACACGCAAACAACACAAACAGCCTCTTAGCATGTTACTTTCTTGCAAGCCCGTTGGCTACCGGAGTTGTCTCAGGCAGCATATGACAAAATTCAACCGGTGCCTGAGCACGATCTATTGTAGAAGCATACAGAGTTTCCATGTGTGAAACGTTTTATACTGTAATAGGAAGACATTGCTCAAATCTAGATAGAGAGAAATCTTTGTTCACATATAAATGTATTCACTGTCATTCTTTTTTAAGCTAACTCCGCTCAAAAGAACTTTCAATACTTACAAGAAACACGAAAAATTCCTGCAAAATTTGCCTATAGACATCTATTTTTAGAAACAGATTCCCAATACGGAACCAGGAAAAACACAAAATTTGCGCTACGCGTTTTCTTTTGGTTTTCTAGGAATCTTGTTATAAACTCTTCATTTACAGTAAGTTCCATCAAGTCTATCTTTTATGGTCCATCAACCACATTGTAGTATACAAATAAGATAAGAATTGCATTCTTACTACTGAGTTCTGACTTTCTTCAATCTGTACATGAGGGACTCGATAGATTTTTGTAATCTCGTGCTATCTCTCCGTGCCACTTCCTGAGATGCGAGGTGTAAACTTTGAATCCCGCGACCCAAACTGGCAATTGATGGAGCTGCAGGTAGAGATTCAGCAGCACATTCAATCCCATCTCCGTACGCAACCAGTCCGGCACAAGTTGCAATACTACATCCAAATGTAGCCAACGGTAGGACACTGATTTTCCGGATGTGCCAGTTCCTCATTATTTGGTAGAATGCTGTTCTCATGGCTGAAAAACTAGTCTTCTCCGCAGCAGCTATAATACTATGGGCAGCTGCTCGGATCTTCTCAGCAGAAGCAGTTGCTTTCAGTATAGTTGTTGATTTGACACCTGGAGCTACCATTTTTGAGGGGCCAAGAGTCTTACTAAGAGCAAATCCCACCGTCTTATGGGTTTGGCTTAGAAAGAGTTTAAGTGAAGCTGGGACTTTAAACGTTACCACTTTCACCAAGGTTGAAGCAGGAACTTTGAATGTCGCAGCCTTAGAGAGTGAAGATGCTCCTAAAACTGCTGTTGCCCCTGCCCCTACTGCCACCAAAGGCTTATCAGTTAGTAATCGTTTCCTGTCAGAGTCATTTGACGATTCCCCCTCACCTTCGCAATTAGTAACAAGCCTTCCAACCATATCCTTGACCTCTAAGGGGACAGGAGTGTTCCAGTGTTTTCTAAGACCTGCTAAGCCACTAGCATCCACTACTGCTACTATGGTCTTGAACTTCTTAGTCTGGCCACGAAGGGCCTCTACCAGCAGAGCATGTGACTTGTCCTCAACTGGAAGATCGGAAAACTCAACCTTAATTAAGTTCGGATCCCTTATTTTATTAATGGGAAGCCGACCAGCATTGTTCAGAGAAATTCTCAGCCCCTCGACTGCAATCCGAAAGGCATAGACTTCAGATATAACATTGGTATCTACATCTTCACCTCTGTTCACATAGTAGAGCATCTTTTGAGCATTAGCTAGAGCCTTTTCCATTGCTGGGAGATCAGAAAAAATATTATGTAGATCCAAAAGAAATGGATAAATCGACTGAGCAAACTGTGGGGCCTCATAATTGGATTGCAGTTGAATTTCTTTTGATGCCACCTCAGAAACAGAAGTTGATGGACTTAGCCTCGATATTGATAAATCAATATACGGGGATAATAACTTAACCATCTGTGCCTGTAAATCATTGGTTATGTATAGCCTCGTCGAACTGGACGAGGTAACTAAACCCACTTTCTGGTGAACCAAACTACTTACTAAACCTTGGAACTTGCTTACTGCTTCAAGTTCACCTGGGGTATTCTCCGTACCAGAACTTTTTACAAACGGCAATTCAAGCACCAAGAATGATGACCCAACCTCCTGAGCCACCCTCTTGGCTGCCAAAAAATGTCCATGAAAACCAACCCCAAAAATCTCTTGTAAAACCAAGTTTCCTGCAATATCTTCATACTTCTCCTTATTAACCTTCTCTAGAAAACATCGTTTGAGAACTCCTAACGACGAACTGGGAAATGAGTTATCAAAACCATCACATAATACACTTTCTTCGGATTGAAGTTCAGTCAAAGTTGAATGACCCACCTGAGCAACGACAGCATCAGGTCTAATCTCCCTAATTAGACAATCGGCATCCGTTGCTGACCACTCTGATAAACTTTGAGCAGAAAGTATGTAAATTACCGACTGAGTTTCAGGCTCACGAACTGCGTAAACAAATTGTTTGGTGCGTTCAGGTATTCGGAGTTTGCGTACTAACTCATTCGATACTCTCAGGTCATCGGATTTCAGTACCGAAAAAGGCCAAACATTTTGTAGGTTCGAAACAAATGCAAGTGCCATTACAATAGCACTAACCCTTCCTAATTTTCGAGACTGCAGTCCTCCTAACTCAACTCAATAAGTAACACTCTAATTCTTTTTTAGCCAAAACTAAGCCGAAAATCCTCAAATTCATAACCCACATAGAAAACAACTCCAAGTTCTCAATTCCAGATGAGGGAACTCAATCAACATTACAGCCACATTTCAATGCAATCGAAAGAACCCTAAACAGAAAAATCAAAACTATATCATCAATCGCCACAATCAAAACGTACTTTTTCCAGAAATCGGAAGTTGATTTCGCCTACCTATAAGTACCTGATTAATGGATCGATTTCTGTATCCGAAACTCATACTCTTTGTCTTTGGATGCCAATCATCTGCAAAGCCGGGACTTTGGAGATCAAATACTTGCACCTGAGGCAGCTTGGCGAAGCTGAAATCAACAAAAATTAAAAATCAGAATTAAAAAATTATGGAAAGATTTTATACCTTTTTTGGGCCTTCACGAAAAACGCCGGCGAGAGTAATGGTTGAAAAATCGGAGATTCAAATAATCAGAAAAAAAGGAGCTTTGGATGCCCAGGCTTTGAAGAGGCTGCGGCTAGGGAGAGGGACGACGTTGGGAGGAGGGAAGTTGGTGAGGGGGAGATCGAATTAAACAGGCTATGGAGTGAGTGAGTTTTGGGTTCTGGATTTGGGTTTGTAATTGGAACGATCTCGAGCAATTTGTGGGGTTAGATGGGTGCGCTGGGTTTCGGATTTGTCGTTGAAGGAAACGGGGAGGAAATTGAACTGGAGCAAGGACGAAGATAAGGACGAACTCGTCGCTGGCCACAGTGGTGAGTCGCAGTTGGGAGAGAAGAGCGAGAGGAAAGAGAGAAGCAGGCGGAACAAAAGGGAAAATTCTTCAGTGTTACGTAACATTTAATGGTACGACTATTGAATGGTCCAGATTAATTTACAGCGAGTCCCAAATAAATCTTAGACCATTCAACAGTACGTATCATTGAATGGTACGTACCACTGAAGTTAAACCCGAAGAAAAGGGCGTAAAAGAGTGTGTATATATATATATATATATATATATATATATATATAAAAAGAGACAGTGGCAGAAATGAAATAAAATAAGTTAAATGGGGACAAAAGAGTCAGCACACTGCTCTTATAAACAGTGTTTTGAAACTGAGTTTTGGGTCAAACTTCAATATACTGTTGAATAGTTTAAGATTCATTTGGAATCCACCGCAAATTAATCTGGACCATTTAATAGCCGTGCCATTAAATAGTATGTACCACCCAAGATTTTTCTCTGAGTTTTAGCATATATACAAATTTAAATATGTATTTTTGATGTGCACTTTTAAAAATTGTATTTTTAAAAATTTCTTTTTTCAATAAAGATATAGGGTTGGACATCAGTTTATGGATATTGAACCAACCTATGTTGTGTCGAAGATGGATAAGGACTCGAAAATCATCAACCGAACCATGCTAACCCGATCAACATGATGCCATTCTATATCTGTGTTGTAATCTAATGGCATGAGTTGTTTAGTTTTTAAGTTTTTTTTTTTAAAAGAAAATTGGATATTCATTCATTTGATTATCCTTGTTTCAGTTCTAGGCAAATAAATATGATCGTTTTTGTACATTTTAAGTGATCAAATATTTTTCATATCTCCATTATTTTTTGCAAATCTGACCTTTGAAGAAAAACCTAAATTACCAAGTGTTCAATCTCTTTTTTTAATCAAGAGATTTTCTAATTTATTAAACTCTCGAATTTAAAAAGCGAACACACTATTTTAGCACAGTAGCACGATTTATTAAGTAGTATTTTTGGTTTATATTATTTTTATGAACTTATGTTGTTGGAGCCCAACGTAAAATGCCAATCTGGTGGGTGTGGATTGGTATTCAAATAAAGGAAATAACTTACATGGAACGGGTTCACAACGAAGTGTTGTTTTTGTCTAATAATATATTGTAATATTCAAAGTTTTCTCTACATGACAATGCATTATTGGACAAAAGACTTCCTGTTGCGGTGAACTCGTGTTTGCTCTTAGAGCAACTCCAGTGTAGGAGCCCTCCCCCCAGGCAATTCACTATTCAATCCACCTAGTGAACAGTAACTGCCCTTAATGAACAGTGCATTACCCTGGCAATTACCTTTTGCATCTCCACCCCTGCATTCGAGTTGCACTGGGCAACTGGTAATAAAATATTAGTATTTTTTTATTTATAAAATAATAAATAATAATTTTATTTATAAAATAATTCCTGGTGGGAGTCCATCTCCAAAGCCCACTCCCGCATCCACTCCTTGTCCTCACTCCTCGATCCTTCCCTCTCCCAATCCCTCTCTTCCCTCGCCGACTCCGACCGCCCCACCCTCTCCCTTCTCTCATCCCTTCAATCCTACGACGATGTTTCCTCTGCCCTCTCCTCCCCTCTCTCCGGCTGGGATCCGACCCACTCTGTCACTGGCTTTACGACACCTTCCTCTCCTCCGACCCCCATCTACGCCTCGTTGTTTTCTCCTTCCTCCCCTCCTCTTTGGCCTCTACCTCTCCCGAGTCCACTCTTTCTTCGCTGACTCCCCCTCTCTTCCCTCTCTCGCCGGCTTCGAGGCCGTTCTCGTCGCCCTCTACGCCGCCGAGACCAAGGCTCGAAACGGGAAGCCTGTCGTCGTCTCGAAACGTCATCCTGATGTCACATCCACTCGGTAGCTCGGGCAGTCAATTCCTCACAGGTCCGCTGCTCGGGCCTCCACTGTCCCTCGGGCTGCTGCCCGCTGGACCTCCTCCCTCGGGCGATTGGGGCTTGTTTGATCCACTTCCCCCCGAGGGGCTTCCCCGCTGGACCTGCTCTTATAGCGACCCAAATAAGAACCCAAAGCGCAAAAACCCCAAATTGCCCCTTACCCTTCTCTCTCAGACTCTCACACTTTCCTCCTCTGTTCAACCGGAAAAACACCACCAACCGATAACTTCGTCTGCCTCCAGAGGTAACAAAACTTCCATGTTGATTCTTTTACTTTCCATTTCTTTAATTTATTCCCCAATATTTCATCTTTTTGTAATTTTACTTTACCATTAATTTGTTAAATTATAATATAAATCGGAAATTAAGTAGCAATTGAAATCTGGAGATATATATTTTGCTTGGTTTTGAAGAGAAATTTAAAGCCCTTTTCGGCTAATTTCTCAATTGCAATTGCTCGAATAGTAAATCAGAAAATGCAATCGAAAGTTGTTTTCTTTAAAAAAAAACTTGAAGCAATTGTAAAGTTCGATGCTTTAATATCAGAAAAGGAATACCAATCTTAGGGTTTTTATGGGTACAGAACATGAATGGTTTGCTTTACTGGATTACAGCGACCCGTTGCGGTTTGAGGTCCGAATCAGCCCGACCCATCTTTCATCTCCTCAAGACAGAGTGAGTGGTTGACCAATGGCATCACAATCTGATCACAAGGCTGCGATAATTGATGGCAAAGCCATAGCTCAGACCATTCGAAACGAGATTGCTGAGGAAGTCCGCCATCTGTCCCAGAAATACGGCAAGGTTTGGTTTTGCCCTAGCTGAAAATTTGATATGATTTGGTGGATGAATTTCGACAATGCGATTGTGTGATTGTTTAGGTTCCGGGACTGGCAGTTGTGATAGTAGGGACCAGGAAGGACTCCCAAAGCTATGTTAGCATGAAGCGAAAGGCGTGCGCTGAAGTTGGGATTAAATCCGTGGACATAGACCTCCCGGAGAATGTGTGCCAAGACGACCTCATTGCCAAAGTTCATGAATTAAATGCGAATTCTGATGTACATGGTTAGTTAAATGAATGATGATGGCTCGATTTTTAAGTTGACAAATTATTTGGAAAATCTTTGGTGTAGGTTGAATGGAATCTGAAGTAGGTCTAATTTTGTTGACAGGTATACTAGTTCAGCTCCCATTGCCAAACCATATTAATGAGGAGAAAGTGTTGAGTGAAATCAGCATCGAGAAGGATGTCGATGGCTTTCATCCTCTCAACATTGGCAAGCTTGCAATGAAAGGCAGAGAGCCTCTGTTCCTTCCTTGCACTCCCAAGGCAAGACAGTCGAGTTATGTATTGAACACAGATAGATGCAGACGCACACACATGTATGTTTGTGTTTGTTCGAGTATTCTGTCAAACAAGGAACCCTTATTGTCCAAGCAATTATGAAACCGTGAAAGCCATCCATGTGCATGTTGTAGTTTTGTTTTATGAAATGGGTTTTTTTCTGCAGGGCTGTCTTGAACTTCTGTCACGGAGTGGTATAAGTATAAAAGGAAAGAAGGCAGTGGTTGTCGGCAGAAGTAACATTGTTGGATTGCCGGTTTCATTGCTGCTTTTGAAAGCAGATGCTACTGTTACTGTAGTCCATTCCCGCACACCTGATCCAGAGAGTTTCATTCGCGAAGCGGACATTATTATTGCTGCAGCAGGACAGGCAATGATGGTAGGCAATTCATAGATTATTGTTCCTTGGTAACATCGTCTTATGACATGTTGGTGTTATCTTATTTCATATTGCTTGGCTTTCCATGAAAAAATTAGTACTTAGTTTGGTTCTAGTTAGAAGAATAGGACTAGTTGTTTGGTTCCATTCATCCCAAGTGAAGGAAAAAGAACATTCCATTGTCTTTCACTTCGAAGTTGTAAGACAACGAATTTGATGTTTATAAGCTTTAACTAAGCTCTCACGTTGCTTCAATGGAATAACCGACATCTGCTAGTGCAGCTAGCATTGTGTCGATTCTGTACTTTCCTTGTCTTCGTTGGCCCTAGTGGGGATTATTGTTTATGTTTTAACTTGATGAAATCTATATACCCAATTTTGTTGATCAATTTCCTTACTGAATTTCAGATCAAGGGTAGTTGGATAAAACCCGGTGCTGCTGTCATTGATGTCGGCACAAATGCTATAGACGACCCGAGTAGAAAGTCAGGCTATAGATTGGTTGGAGATGTAGATTTCCAGGAAGCATGTAAGGTAGCCGGATGGGTAACTCCTGTTCCTGGCGGCGTCGGACCAATGACGGTTGCAATGTTACTCAAGAACACTTTGGATGGTGCTAGGCATACCATTGCTCAATAAACCCCCCTTGTCCTTTGATCCCTTCATAATAAGCTGCTGCTAATTCCAGAACACAGTTTTGCAAAAAAGTTTGATTTTATGATGTAATTTAGAAATTTTAATTTTAATTTTTAAGTCTTTGGTAATTTCGCTCCCAGTTTTAACTGATCTTGAGCTGTTTAATGCTATGCTTGTATGAAGAGTTACTGGGTGATATTATTCAGACACATAAAACTGACACATTTTCTAATACAAGTTGGGCAAACATACAATGGTAGGACCTACTTCTATTAGAGAGTGTTAATTTTGTGTGTCCAAATAGTTTTATGGATAGGCTCGTCATCTAATAACTTATTGGCTTTGTGTTATTTTCAAAGTCCAACAAATCTTGAGCTTGACGGGCATCAAGACAGTGATTAACAACCAGAAATAATTTTATTGATAGTTTTTAAAAATTATATCTGTTATTGTCAAGTTATTTAAATTGCAAATATGAAGATTTGATTAAGACTTGCAGTCTTGCAGTCTTGCACCAAACAGAGTGATTAAATACATTTCCAGCCTTGCTAGCTACGTACTCCTTTGGATGGGTGACCACTATACTCTTCAAAGAAAGCTTTTGCTCCTTTTGCACGTAACTATTCGAAGAAGCATTTACCCATTGACAGAATATTAACCATTTACCATCTGATTAGAAAGCTTTTTCTTAATCTACACGTTTTCTTAATGAGATTATTCTGTTACGTTAATCAAGTTACTACATACCTGAAAAATCATTTTTCAACCATTGAGACGGATGTGGATCCAATCGGAGTTGTTTAACAACTCCATTGAACCTTGGACGTCATCTTCTCATTTTGTGTTGTATACTCGTTTCTCTCGTATCACACGACTATTATGACGAAGAGAGAGAGAACGAGGGTAAAATTAGTGGCTCAATTGTAGTAAAATTGAATAGACAGTTTTGATATAATTTATCTGTATATTTTCCCTTAATTATTGGTGATAATTGACTGGTTCATCCAACCAATCAAACCCACCATCTATCGAAAATTGAAAATCTAATAGCTTGCCTAAATTATGTCGTACTCTATAAAGTGGTTTAGTCGCCCGGGAGTAATAGCAATAGAGTTACAAATTAGGGTCCACAAATTAATATACCGAATATGTAAAAGTGGTTTGGAACATATTAGCTGAAGTAATATGTTATATAAACAATATTTTACATTAAATTAATCTAAACTATAGAGAGGAGAATTCGAACTTGGTTACTTGAGTGAGAAGGGAGCAAACTGCTCTAGTTAACTTGACTAAGCCCAAGTCTCTGCAACCGAGTAAGTTAATTAACTTAATCATTTCACTACAATGGGTATAACCGGTTACTTGTATGAATTGAACACATCTTTTCCAAACTAGGGTTTTGCGTCCCAAGTATAAGATTTGATTTATTGTTACCCACAAATTTCCAATTTTCGTCCCCATTAGATTTGTATTTCCTATATATACACAAGGATGGAAATGCTGGTAATTCATAGTTCATGTCATATGCATGACTGTTTCATTATTTAGTTCGAATATTATTGCATGAAAGCTATGGCCACTTCTTCAAGATCTTATTTCACTACTGCCTTTGTTCTTCTTCTTGCACAGGAGTATCTCGGCCTTGATCAGCTGGTCATCAGTAGTACTACTAGTTGTGCTCGTAATCGCTGCAGACCCGTTAGAGCCAACGACACTGACCTAATTCAGTTTGCTCTCAACTTGGAATACTTGGAGACTGAGTTTTTTCTGAATGCTGCTCTCGGCAAAGGGCTCGATTGTATCAACCCTAATTTAACGCTAGGCGGTCCGCCTCCTATCGGTGCACAGAAGGCGAATCTCGATCCTTTTGTTCGTTTTATCATCGAAGAATTTGGTTACCAAGAAGTTGGTCATCTCAGGTTTGCGCTCATCTTTACGTGTATCAACAAAGCTCTCTGTGCAAGATAGTGAGTCTTTTGTTAAAGAATGTACGTACATGTTTTGAGAGCTGTTCTTCAGCATGCATCAAATATCATCTGCATATTTAGTTTTAAATTTCTTTTGTATATTATGTTGGAACTTGTGGGGACTTTAGTCCCACATCGCCCAAAACACACTTCAAGGTCCTCTTTATAAGTGATTGCACTCACTTATAGTTTGAAAAGAATTGGGCCCAAGCCATGGACCTTGGACTTTGGACTTGGAGAGTTTGGGCGTATATATTAAATGTCAAAGATAAGCCTTGGAGAGTTTGACGAAAACACAAGTTATGTTTTTATTATTTTTCTTTTTGGATTCAGTTTTTAAAACTGATCAAAAAAGTTACAACCGTTTTGGATAAGCATGAACGGTTATGGTTGCTGGTGGGTTACTTAAACACTCGTTTGATAATCATCTTAGTTTTCATTGTTTTTCAAAACTGAAAAATGAAAATAGTTTATTTTTCAAAACCAAAATTAAGTCAAATTTTAAAAACTCACAAAAGAACGAAAATTGAAAATAAGTTATCAAACAAGTTTTCACCTTTCAATTTAAAAAAAAAATCTAGAAATTGAAAACAAAATTGTTATCAAACGCTCTATAACTTACTTTGTTAACTAATGTGAATTTTCAGAGCAATAATTACCGGAGTAGGAGGATTTCCAAGGCCTCAGTTGGACCTGAGCCGTGAGAATTTCGCCCGACTATTTGACGAAGCAGTGGGCTACCCGTTGAACCCTCCATTTGACGTCTATGCAAACTCAGTCAATTTTCTCTTAGCATCTTATGTCATCCCTCATGTGGGACTAAATGGTTATGTTGGCACCATTCCAAACCTCACCAGGCCTGATAGCCGCAGAGTAAGTATAAACCTTGATCTAGTTAATTAGTATTTTTTTTTACGAGACGTCGGTCCTTTGTTAAAAACAAATAAAACATTGTATCAATAATGTATTAATAACACCTCAAAACATTTTGATATTGACATGTTAAATAAATATCAATGTTATCGACTATATATTTATCAACATTGTTTAATAAAGAACGGAACTGCTGTCCAGAAAAGAACTATCTAATTAATAATTAGATCTTAACTTTTATTTTCTTGATATTAACTCACTTAAATTTATCTGAAAATTTGACTTATCCCCCTTAAACTCATTTTCTGTTATATAAAACCCATGTTAACATTTTTTTCTAATTAAAACCCGGTGACTAGGATCCAACTAAGCAATTCTCCTAATTAAGCTTGGTGTATTAGATTTTATCTTTCTTGAATTCCAAAAGTACCCCCAATTAAATTTTTAACGTGATATAAGCTATTAGGTTTGGATCAATTAATATCAATTTGATAGGGTTTTTCATTTTTGAATTGGCACAAATTTAGGGATTTGTTGGTTCAATCTTTCCCTTTCTTACCCAATTTAAAAAGCAGAAAAGCCGATAGTTTGGCACACTCGAATGACAATTTACTGGTTACAATGTGTCTATACTATTATATATAGGTAAATTATTGTACTTTAAATAGATTAATGGACATAAAAATTGTAGGTAAATTAATCTTTAGGACAGAGAAAAAAAAAGCCAAATATACATATACATTTACATAAAAAAATGTAGGTAAATTGGTAATTACATACATAATTTACCTACTTGCTATTAATGCACCTACTATTATATTATAGGTAAATTACCAACAATATATGAGAATTTTATTTGCATATATAGGATTGTTCACAAAAAAAATATATCATAGGTAAATTGCCAAAATTATTTGTATATACTGTAGGTAAAGTTTCTACAATATGGCAATATTACTTGTATAGGTAAGACGTTTTACTATTATATATAAGCAAAATAATTTATTCTAAAAAATGATGTAGTTATTATGATATAAAGTAATGCATTAGATTGCTGTAGAAATTCAAAAAAATATTAAAAAAAACCGTTAGGATGATTAATCAAATTTTAATGCCCTTGATTGAAGCTAAAATTCAAGTGTGAGAAACGGTATAAAAGGGTTGTGGCAAAAATTGTAAATAAATTGTAATAGTAGGTTACTTATATTCCTATGTGGCAGTTTTTTTGAATTGTGGGTTTTTATTGGATACTTAGTTATATGTGAGTTTATATTTAGAAATCATAAGTTGTGAGGGTCAAAATCTAAAGAACCCTAAATTTATACGTCTGTTTGAGTAATTAATTAGTACTAATAAATTAACAATGATTATTATATTCATATGTATGATGTAGTTAGTTGCATCACTTATGGGGGTTGAGGGTGGACAAGATGCAGTGATTCGGACGTTACTGTATAAGATCGCTTTTTCGAAGGTGTATCCGTACGAGCTCACGGTGGCTGATTTCACAAACCACATTTCCTGGCTGAGGAACGAGCTGGGGAGGTGTGGCCACAAAGATGAAGGCATCATAGTACCCGAGACGTTAGGGGCGGAGAACCGGACGTGGAGTAACATCCTTTCGGCGGATTGGGAGTCACTGACGTATGCAAGGACGCAACCGGAGATCTTGAGGATTGTGTATGCAACTGGCAATGAGTCCCAGCCTGGAGGATTTTTTCCCAGAGGTGCAAATGGCAACATAGCAAGGCGTTTCCTTAATAACAATAATATTGCCAGATCAGATTAGTTTATAAGCTACCAAGCACTGCTTGCCTTCTTATATCATCGGAAAATCCACATGCCGAGCTTTTCACTCTTTATCATCAGAAGTTGGCAACAACGGATGCACCTCAGCCTACAAACAATGAATCAGAAACGCAAAATTCAACAAGCGATTATATATACCGTTAAGAAATAAGCTATAACTAAGGTATGCATTGCTAAAACATTTTACGAGTTTTATACCCAAGTTATTAAATTGATCCGTCACTTGGACTAAACCCTTATACTTACAATAATACTCGGTTCATTTTGAAAGATTTGGCAAATGTTTTCACACAGTCCTCTTTAGGCTCATTAATGTGACCTTCTCCTTCTTTAAAACTGGCATTGATGTGATCATACAACTCACCGAAGCTCCTGCAGTAATGGGCTAGCATGCTACTATATTCATCATGATCGTCTTCTGTTTAATTCGTCGCCCTCTACATTTTCCAAACCATCAACAACATGCACAATAACGTCACCAATCAGATAATGTTGTGTTGCAGTGATTCAAATGCAAAAGAAAAGACCAAAAAGGATTGATCGCATAAAATAGATACCGAAGTGAATAAAGATACAAAATCACAAGAGGCCATAGCATATATAGCCTTACCGTTTCACCATCTTCCATCATATGTTCTTTGAAATCTGAGGCCTCAGCTTTCCCCTTAGCAAGCTTGCTGATCTCCCCGGGATGATCCGCACAATAACACATATGCTCCTTAAGTTTGGAACTGTATTATATATGGCCGCCAAAGTTTAGGGTTTAGAACACCTCATAGCAAAGGTATGACAATTTCTTGTTCAGGCTACATGCAACAGCTGTTGCAGCTTTTCCTCCGCCATATTTACTGGTAAAATCCTCCTTTATTCGCTTAAGGCAGACCATGGGAACTTGTCGACCAGCAGCCTCAATTGCGACTACACAATATGCTGCAGCACAGAAGGGTCCCAAAGGGTGAAGTTAGCAAAGTTCAAAAACAAAGAGTGAAACTAGACTAAGATAAACCGCTCAACTCCTGATCAAATTGAGTAAATAGATAATTCTGTTTTGGAGAGCTTAACCAGCTACATAGAAGCTACTAGCCAGCCAGCCACCGAAACAACTCAAATGAAGTACTGCTTGCCATATTTCCTAAAGCTTAATTATGGCAACAAACGAAGATGCAGAAGCTAAAATACCTTGATTCTTTAACTCATTTGAGCTGAGTTTTTTCTAGGATTAAAAATCAGAAAACAAACAGCACAAGACTAAAAGTAAGAGACGATAGACAATAGGCACTGCAAAGTATTTTGCCGGTGGTGGTTAATTACTTATCTATCCCATCACTTTTGGCACTGTCGGTCACATTTATGCGTCCCGACTGTTGCTCCTTTTTTTGTTAGGATTGCTTGATATTGATTGGTTAACATTTTCGTTCACTACTGTACCAACTGGTGGATTGTATTTAAACTATGAAGTATGAATTCACATTTAATGTTCCCTAATTTTCTTGCTCTAGCTTTGTAATTAATTAATCTAATTTGGGATAATACTTGCGTTCTCTCATGGGATAATGCACATATCCCACTTCTTTTGAATAATGTATGTTTATTATATAAATTTCATAATCAAAACCGTTCAACTTCTTAGTCTTGAAGATCATCCAAATGTATCAAATAAATTATTTGAATCGGAGATTGTTAATTTAGTCATCTAAATGCATCAAATAAATGGACGGTTAATTATTTCCCATGAATTTATTTCCGCGTACCAAATAGAGCCTAAATGTTAATTGATATTTTGGACTTGGACATAACAAACATAACCACAAGTCATTTGCCCTTACCTTAACTAACAAACAACTAACCCAGCTATATTGAACTAGCTAGCTTAGCTTAAGTAACCTGATTACAATGTACTTAATTCGACATGTTAGCCCTTTAATTGCATCAAGTTTGCTTTAGAAACTGAGGATGAAAAACGCTCTTGCAATGTGAACCAGTCAACAAACGTTTTGATTTACCAAATAAGCTCCTATATATATCCTCCCTTTCATAGACAATTTTAGATTTACCAAAGCATTTTATTAATTAAGTTTCAAATTAACATGTGTTTTGAAGAATATGACTATTGACTAGTGGTTAAATGGATAAGGCAAACACGGTTACGCAAAGCATAACCAGAGTAGCGTACTTTAATTTCGGTTAATTTGAAACACATTAATAAAATGCTTTGGTAAATCTACAATTGTCTATGTAAGGGAGGATATAGGAGCTTATTTGGTAAATCAAAACGTTTGTTGACTGGTTCACATTGCAAGAGCGTTTTTCATCCTCAGTTTCTAAAGCAAACTTGATGCAATTAAAGGGCTAACATGTCGAATTAAGTACATTGTAATCAGGTTACTTAAGCTAAGCTAGTTCAATATAGCTGGGTTAGTTGTTTGTTAGTTAAGGTAAGGGCAAATGACTTGTGGTTATGTTTGTTATGTCCAAGTCCAAAATATCAATTAACATTTAGGCTCTATTTGGTACGCGGAAATAAATTCATGGGAAATAATTAACTGTCCATTTATTTGATACAATTAGATGACTAAATTAACAATTTCTGATTCAAATAATTTATTTGATACATTTGGATGATCTTTAAGATTAAGAAGTTGAACGGTTTTTATTATGAAATTTACATAGTAAACATACATTATTCAAAAAAAGTGGGATATGTGCATTACCCCATGAAAGAATACAAGTATTATCCCAAATTAGATTAATTAATTACAAAGCTAGAGCAAGAAAATTAGGGAACATTAAATGTGAATTCATACTTCATAGTTTAAATGCCATCCACTAGTTGGTACAATAGTGAACGAAAATGTCAACCAATCAATATCAAGCAATCCTAACAAATAAAGGAGCAACAGTCCGGCAAAATGCTTTGGTTACGCATAAACGTGACCGACAGATTTTTTGGACCGACAGTGCCAAAAGTGATGGGATAGAAAAGTAATTAACCACCACCGGCAAAATGCTTTGCAGTGACATTAAGATGGTTACAGTCAGTTACTTGTGTGGATTGGCCATTGGCTACATTATTAAATTACCAAGCTCGATCGGGTTTTGGCGGCCTCAGCGCAATATTCGTATAATAAGGTTAGTAGTGTTGAGATGTAAGTCTGGTGTTGATTTCCTCTACAAGAAACAAGTTTATGTATTTCACTTTGTAGTTTGTGTTTTTAGTGTTTTTGTAAAATGGACGGATAAGATTAAAACAAGCTTGTAAGCTTGATAGCTGTCATTTGTTATGTTGCTTAAGTAGAGCACATTTTAGTCACGTGTGTAGTGTTAGTGTGCATTGCACGTGAGTTGAGTGGTGACTCGTGTGGCTCGTGTAAACCTCTAAAGGTCATTAGATATTATCCCCCTTTTTTTTAGATCTTGTGTTGAAGTTGATGAACGAATAAAGCAGGAGCAATGTACTTCAGTTTTTCTCTCTCAATTTCCATTTCAATTTTCTTGTTGAATTCATCATAAAACTCAGCAAATATTCAAAAATATCAAAATCTAACAAGTAGTAATGCATGGTTCATTCACTCATATGCAAAACAGTTTTAATTAGCCTGAAATTAGCAAAGGCTGCCTCACTATCTTATTTGATTAGTACCTTTGTTTTCCTTCTTGTATTGAATCATCTCAGCTTTCAGGTGATAACTGCTTCAGCTCATGCAGCCAATGATAGTGAGCTGATTCAGTTTTACTTGAACTTGGAATATACTTGGACGCCGAATTTTTCCTCAACGGTGCTCTTGGTAAAGGCCTCGATGCCATCACCCCAAATTTGGCGGTAGGTGGTCCCCCTCTTATTAGTGCTCGGAAGGCCAATCTCGACCCTCGAATTGCTCTTATCATCCAAAAATTCGGTTTTCAACAAGTTGGTCATACCAGGTCCATCCATATCTCTTAAATCTTAATATTTAGAGAGAGAATGACTCGTATGTATATATGTGTATATATATATTCTCTATACAAAATGAATGGATGTGTCATTGTTCTTTTCAAAACGACATATTATAAGTCTGATTTTGACACCGACAACCAGACTTGTATTTAGTGACGTAGTCAAAACTTCTAATAAGGAGGGTTAACCTAAATTTAATATGCAGGATCTTACGCATCCATAAAATTATTATGAATATTACAAATTTGATATTTACGACCTAATTGTGTTTCACTCCGAAATCATATGATAATAATTCTAATGCTATGTATAACTATTTTTTTTATAAGTATAACTGAAATTTTATCAAGAAAAGAGATTGAAAAGATAAACAAACAATAAGAGCATCTTCAATGAGTTTCCTAAATGAGTTCCTAGCTAAATTTTAGAGAGGATTTGAAAAAATTCATCTCCAATCACACTCTTTATCCACCTCCTAAGATACGGATGATCCTAGGAGCTCCTAAATTTAGGGAGTAAAAAAGTAGTTCCTAGTATTAATTACCAATATTGAATTAATATGTTAAATAAAAACACTATTTCTATTGGTCCACAATCATTATGACTCTCTAAACTAGAAAGTATGATTGGACTAGAATTTTTTTAGAGAGCTCATAAAGTAATTTTATAGTATTTTTAACTAAAATTTAACTAAAAAATAGATAGCATGATTGGAGATGCTCTAACAATATCAAATGTTGATTTAAATTTATTGAAATAATCAAACAACGAAATAGATAGCATGATTGGAGATGCTCTAACACTCTAAAAACAACGAAATAGAACCTGAAACTAAAGAATTTCAATCTAAATAAATAAGAATACTTCTATATTAAACTCACCTTCAACCGTGGTTTCAAGGGTAGCGACACCTGCCTGTGCACAATTGGTGGCAGGTGGCAAGAGCTGGATGCGCTCTAAAATCCATGCCCACATACTCCTCAGTCATCCACCAAGATAACATATTGGAATTTCTTATGGATTGTAATTTTGTTTTGAATTTTTGTATTGGAAACTGCTTGACTTCAAAAATCGAGGGCTACATTGAGGTACATTCAATCATGGAAATTGATTCTCTTCCAAAATTAAATAGTGTTCAAGAAAAATTTGTTGCCTTTCTGATGTTTTTCACTGACTTGCAAGGCTCCATGAATTTGAGATTCTCTTCAAAATGAGCTTACAAAAAAACTCATTTTTCACTAATCACTTTTGAATAGGACATAGCCCTCTACATCAAAGTTTTGATTCATTTGAAGAGCCCAGGTCTAAAAACCGAAATTTTATTTCCATCCTATTGGCGGCTTGTATAAATAGTTTGTCTTTGGTTGATCATATGCAATGCGCTTTTCACTTGAAAATTCATCCAGCACATCGCTAGAGCGACTTTACAAGTAATGGGGTACTGTCTATATCCACTGCCAAAGATATTGCAGAAACCTTGAAATTCAACGTGGCTCTGATTCTCCTTTCTATTTGTCGGAATACAATTACGTGGCTTCGCAAGAATTGTTCGATCAACTTGATCATTCCATATATGCGGTGATAGTATAAATTTCGGGAAACTAATTTGGATTCTAGGTTAGTTGTCGTGGTAGAAAACTGTCAACACCAAAATAAATGCTTTCCACCATTTGTTACAAAAATATTCTAAAATGCTGTAATTTACGTGGATGAGGATTCGAACTTGGACGCAAAGGGGATAAGACGGACACACTGCTTTAGTCAACTAGCATGACCCACGATTACAAATGCTTCACATTATTGTACATTTTGTGTTAAATATATATAGATGATGGCATGAGGGGTAATAGTATGAGTTATCCTAAACTCTTATTGACCTAGCAGTAAATTTTAAAGCAAAATAATACCTTTATCTCCTCATTCTTTATAAGGCACAAGTGTTGAGTTTGACCCTTTTTTTTCTTTTCTTTTTTTTCCATTCAAAATTATATATTTGAACTAATCTACACAATGAGTCAGTTATAGTAATTTGATTTGAACTCATCGTTGATGAGAATTGAACTTAAAATCTCTCACTTACAAGTGATAAAAAATAATATATACTATATTGTAGTGTCAAGTGGCGAATTGAGCTTGACTCTTAATATCTAGTTAATAAGTTAGGTGGCCTCTAAACTAGGAGGGTTCAGAAGTGGGTTGGTTTAGAAGAAGGGGAGACCAACCTCTGCTTAATAAGCTACAATAAAAAATAGCAAAAAGGAAGGAACAAAAAAAGTAATCTAAAATGGTCAAATTTCAATGGTACGTACCGTTGAATGATTTAAGATTCATTTGAAATCCACCGCAGATTAATCTGGACCATTCAATAGCCGTATCATTGAATAATACGTACGACCCAAATTTTTTCCCTCTTTTTGGTTGTTAATAATGTATTGACACCATCCTATATTTGGCTTCTATTTTAAAGGGTTCGGCCATCATTGTACCATTAGATCAGTGACCGACTTCTTCTGGATTATTATTGCGCGTATGCCTATATAAAGTCAGTAGAACTGCATGGTTTATTCGCTCATATGCAAAACAATTTTAGCAAACTCATACAATTGATTGCATGAAATTAGCAGTAATGGCTACTACTTCAACTACATCTTATTTTAGTGCTGCCTTTGTTTTCCTTGTTGCATTGAATCTCCTCAGCTTTCAGGTCATGACTGCTTCTGGTCATGAAGCCAACGACAATGAACTCCTTCAGTTTATGTTGAACTTGGAATATTTGGACGGTGAGTTTTACTCATACGGTGCTCTTGGCAATGGCCTCGATGGTATCTCCCTAAACTTGTCCCAAGGGGGTCCGCCTCCTATTGGTGCTCAGAAGGCCAATCTCGACCCCCTTGTTACTGAAATAATCAAGGAATTTGCTTATGAACAAGTTGGTCATATCAGGTCTATCCATTATCATATATTTTAAGTTTGAAAACTGTTATTAACACCTCAAAATAGTTATTTGATACTTTTCTTTTCCTTACTTTTGATAAGAAAGAGTGTATGATGAACTTTTGTAAATTTTATTATTTCTGACTAACCCTATATATAATATGTATTTGATTAATTTTCAGAGCAATCACTCAGGCAACAGGAGGGTTCTCAAGGCCTCTTATAAACCTCAGCCGTGACCTTTTCTCACTACTTATTGACCTAGCAGTGGGTTTCCCATTGCTCCCTCGATTTGACCCTTACGCAAACACAGTCAATTATCTTATAGCAGCGCAAGCACTCAATTATGATTGTCTAGTGGGTTATGTTTACATCAATTCAAACCTCACCACCCTTGCTTCTCGCAGAGTACGTATCAATTAAGAAATTGTTATTAACAAAAAAAAATTTCATGCATTTCTTTCAATAACAGTTCCTGTTAATAATTAGTTAACAACATTTCTATTCATTAATCATTTTCACTATTAATTAATTAATATAGTTTTTGGGTAACGTATGTAAACATGCATGCAGTTGGGTGCTTCACTTTTGGGTGTGACGGCTGGACAAAATGCAGTAATACGTGCATTACTGTATGAGAGAGCGAATCAGACGGTGGTTCCGTACAAACTCACGGTGGCTGATTTCACCAACCGAATTGCTGAACTTGGGAACAGGCTGAGCAGGGGTGGCATCGAAGAAGGCATCATAGTACCCATCACGCTTGGGGCTGAGAATCGAACGGTCACGAACGTCCTATCAGCGGACGTGAATTCGCTGTCCTATGCAAGGACGCCAAGTGAGATCTTGAGGATTCTGTATGGAACTGGAAATGAAAAATTGCCTGGCGCCTTTTTTCCTAAAGGTGCAAATGGCCAAATTGCAAAGAACTGCGTTGCCGTATAAGCAAAAGCACAATAATCAAAGCTATGGATCTATACTCAATAATAAAATAAACGCGTATCCAACTAAACAAACACACAAATCTATATGTATACATACTATCTATCGATTGAATTTAAGAATTTAAGATGTGTATTTGACCATGAATCTTAATATATATATATATATATATATATATATATATATATATAAAATGATATTTAATAAGGTCTTGGTTGATTATGTTTATTCAATTATCATATGGCCATGAAGACTGAAGTGCATGCATGGATGGGGAGCGTGAACCATGTGTAGTAGCCAAAATTCTAATTACATACATACGCTTTATGTGTTAGCATAATATCGAGTACATCAGATCATAGCTCTCACTGTACAGCTCATAAAAGTTCATATGGGTTGCTGCTGTCACAATATAGAGTTAGTTAAGATGTAGGAGACTTGATTAATTAATCTGTTAGTGTTAGTGCTAATTAATCAAGCTTGGATAAAGCCTATATATAATTGGATTCTATCCAGAGATGTATTATCGAATAGTATATTCATTTGAGATTAAAATGTTCATTTCTCTCTCTACTTCTTCTTCTCTGGGAGCTCAGTTAGGGTTTACTGAATCTTGAGATTGCTTTCATGGAGTTTTTCTACAATTCTAATATTATGATCAAATTGATAGAATTTAATATCATATATGTATGCATGCCACCATGAATCTTAATTAAACCATTAATAAATAAAAAAAGTAAATAAGGTCTTGATTCTGATTATAGTTCAACCGAATACAATAATACAATAAAAATTCTGTTCTGGAAATGTGTTTTTAGCAATAGTAGACCCCTTCAAAAATATCAATACTAGTTAAATTATGCAGGTGGATAGCATAATCACACTTTGATGCAATGGCGAATCCATTCAGGGTGGTCCGGGTGCTCCCAGGACCATCTGGATGCCCGGAGAATTGACTATAAGGACTTCCGAGGACCACCCGAAGTCTGGGCACCCTCGTATAATTCCCGCGTTCCATTGTCGCGTGATCTACGGTGGTGGTTGTTAATGTTACGTGGTTTTTGGATTTTTGCTTCTTTTAATGGAGGTTTCTGCTAATTGCAGAAGGAATAAGGAATGTAGCAGTAGAGTGAAGAAGATGATTATGATGAAAATTCTCTCACACGAAATGTGTGATGAGTTTGTTACTGATATAAAAAAGAGGAAGGAAGGAAAGATCCTTCTGCTTACAATCACAACCATTGATTTGGTATCATCCTATGAGATGATGCCACATGTTCTAATCTATCATTTAAACAGAGTACAAGGATATAATGCCACATGGACTATGATCCAAGGGCTCACATTTAAACTACTAAATAAAAGGAATAAAAACTGTTTGAAGAACAGATTTCTTTGGCTCCAAGCTTTCGGCTGGAGGATTACACACCAACACTCCCCTCTAATCCTTTAGCCGATTTGACTCCCAGAAGCTCCCTTAGATTAGCAAACCGATCTTTAGGTAGAGCTTTGGTGAGTATGTCTGCAATCTAATCCTCTGTCCTGCAATACACCAATTCAATCTCCTTGGCTTGGATTGCTTCTCGGATGAAATGAAACTTCCTATTGATATGTCTTGTCTTTTGATGAAAGACATGATTCTTTGCCATAGCAATGGCAGATGTGTTATCACACATAATTTGAGTTCCAGCAATTTGTTCTTCTCCAAAATCTTCAAGTACAAATCTCAACCATTTTGTTTGAGAGGTTGCTTCTGCAGCACTGACATATTCAGCTTCTGCAGTTGATAATGCCACTGTATTCTGTTTGATCGAAGCCCATGAAAACACCCCAAATCCGAGAGTGAATGCATACCCTGAGGTACTCCTTATATCGTCTTCACTTCCTGCCCAGTCACTGTCACAGTAACCAATCAGAGTGGTCGATTTCCCCTTCTCAAAGACAATTCCAAAATCTATTGTTCCTTGAATATATCTCAATACCTTATTTGCTGTCCCCATGTGCTTCTTGGTAGGATTGTGCATGAACCGTGCCAAGAGACTTGCAACAAACATTACATCAGGTCTAGTTGCAGTCAAATAGAGCAGACTACCTACAATCTGTCTATATTCTCCTTCATATGCAGCTTCACTTCCATCAGTTTTACTCAGTCTTTCATTCATTGCAAGTGGAGTAGCCACTGCCTTGCAGTCTTTTAAACCAAATCTCTCAATCAACTTCTGTGCATACTTCTTTTGATGAATAAAGATACACTTCTTAGTCTGCAGTACTCCCATTCCAAGGAAATGATGTAACACTCTCAAGTCTATCATTTCATAATGCTTCATCATGTCATCTCTGAATTCTTCTAACATTTGAGGACTGCTTCCAGTGTATACAATATCGTCTACATATAAGGAGACAATAATGATATCTGAATTTTCTTTTGTTTTGACATACAAAGTTGCTTCACTTGAGCTTTTCTCGAATCCAGCACTGTTGAAATATGCATTAATTTCATCATACCAGGCCCTTGGTGCCTGTTTTAAACCATACAGTGCCTTGTGTAATTTGTACACCTTTGATTCTTCATTCTCCTTCATAAAGCCAAGTGGCTGTTCAACACATACCTTTTCTTTCAACACTCCGTTTAGAAACGCATATTTAACATCCAGTTGATACAAACCCCATTTCTTCTGTGCAGCAAGAGCTATCAAAGTTTTGATGGTGTCTAGCCTTGCCACTGGAGCAAATGTTTCATGATAGTCAATTCCAGGCTTCTGTGAGTAACATTTTGCTACTAGACGAGCTTTAATCTTTTGCACAGTACCATCCAAGTTTAGCTTGGTCTTGTAAACCCACTTGACACCAATGACAGGTTTGTCAAATGGTCTCTCAACAAGCTCCCAAGTTTTGTTCTTCTCTATCATCTCCAATTCAGCTTCCATTGCCTTTCTCCATGAATCATCCTTGGCTGCTTCATCATAACTTTCAGGTTCAACAATGCAAGAGTAGCACTGAGCCATAATCTCATTCACACTTCTCCATTTCTTAGGTGTAGCATCATGAGTTTGAGTTCTGTCAATCACACTCTCACTTTGAGAAGAAATCTGTGGCTCAGAATGAAATCCTTCATCATTTCACTGATGTCATTAGTACTTTGATACTTAGTGATTGTTGGAAACTTCACTTCATTATTGTTGATGTAGTTCCAATTCCAGGCAGCATTCTCATCAAATGTAACATCCCTAGATAGGATAATCTTATTTGAGATCGGATCATACAGTCTATATCCCTTTTCACTTGCACCATAGCCCACAAAAATGCATCTGTGGCTATTTTCCTCCAATTTGTGCCTGAGAGTTGCAGGGATGTGAACATAGCAAACTGAACCAAACACTTTCAAATGAGCGATTCTTGGCTTTCTGCCACTGTAAGCTTCAAATGGAGTTATTTTCTTCAAAGCTTTGGTTGGACATCGATTGAGCAAATAAACTGCAGTATGCACTGCTTCTGCCCAAAATACATATAGAAGATTCTTTTCATGTAGCATTGACTTAGCCATTTCCACCACTGTCTTATTCTTCCTCTTAGATACACCATTCTGCTGAGGAGTGTAAGCCATAGTCAGCTGCCTTTGAATTCCCAGTTCACTACAGAATTTGTCAAACTCTGCAGAGAGAAACTTTCCCTCTCTATCACTCCTAAGACATTTAACCTTATGTCCACACTGTAATTCAGTCATAGCTTTAAACTTCTTGAAACATACCAAAGCCTCTGACTTATGCCGAAAGGAATACACCCATGACATTCTGGTGCTGTCATCTGTGAACAACAGAAAATACTTGTTTCCAAAATGTGATTCAACTTGCATTGGACCACAAATGTCAGTGTGAATCAACTCAAGTGGATCTTTGGCTCTCCAGGTTGATTCAGAAGGGAATGACTCCCTGTGCTGCTTTCCCATCATACAGCCTTCACATACTTTGGCAGATACTTCCAAGTGTGGTAGCCCATGCACCATCTTCTGTTCTTCCAGCAGTTTGAGACTCCTTTCATTCAAGTGTCCCAACCTTTTATGCCAAGTCTGAGAACAATGTGACACACTTGTTTTTAGTACAAGTTGATCTGCAGGTTTCATTTCCAAAGGAAAACACCTATTACTGGTCATCTGCACTCTAACCACTAGATTTTCAAGTGACATGCCATCAAATACATCCACACCACCTTCTCTAAATACCAAACAGTACCCATGTTCCATCATCTGTCCAACACTGAGAAGATTTTCTTCAAGACCAGGTACAAGCATCACTTCCTGTATGTGTTTTCTCCCCAATTTGGTCTCAACCGCCAAGGTTCCTATTCCTGCAACCTGAACCATTTCACCATTTCCCATTTTCACTCTGGATGTCAGATTCCTTTGTATATTGACCAGCAGTCCTTCATCACCAGTCATGTGATTGCTGCATCCACTATCAATGTACCAGAAGTTATTCACCTTCACATCAGTCACTGCATTACAAACATAGAACAGTGATCCAGTTTCTCCCATTTGTTGTACATAATTGGCCTTCTGCATTCCTTTGTTCTCATTACAATCCTTCACAGCATGACCTGGTTTCCCACATCCTGTGCATTTAGGCTTTCCTTCAAACCAACATTTTCCATAATGCAGTTTGTCACACCATTTACAATCTCCCTGACTATTGCTTTGTTTCTGAGAATAAGCTGGCCTGTGATCCCAACCTTTCTGAGCATTGTTCTGCCTCTGAGCATTATTCGATTTGTGATTCCAATTCCTCTGAGCACCATTTTGTCTATGATCCCAGCCCTTCTGTCATGACTTCCAATTATCATGTGGTTTCTGATTTCCAGAAATTCCACCAAATCTAGATCTATTCGATGAGACATTCAAGCTTGCAAATGCTTTCTCAGTAGAGGACTCAGCATGCAAATCTAGCCGTTGCTCAAATCCCTTAAGAGAAGCAACAACTTTTTGAACTTCAAGAGTTTCAAGATCTCTCGAGTGCTCAATCACAGAACAGATTGCATCATAAGTTTTAGGAAGACTAATCAGCAATTTCTGCACAATTCTCTCCCTAGACAATTCCTCTCCATAACTCCTCATTTGATTAATGATATCAAACAGTCTAGTGAGATACACAGATAAGGACTCATTGTCTTTCATACGAGTATATTCAAAATCTCTACGTAAACCTTGCAATTTTACATTTCTTACTTGTTTATCTCCTCGGAATTCACCCTTCAAGACATCCCATGCTCCTTTGGATGTTTCCTCATTCACGATTCGAGGGAAAATCTGCTCCGAGACAGCTCCCTGAATTATTCCAAGTGCTCGAGCATCTCTCATCAAAATCTCGTTATTAGATACTTCTTCAAACCTTTCTTTCTTCAACTTAGCATCTGCAACCTTCTTAGCCTTCAGATCTGGCAATTCATACCCGTTCTCAACCAACTCCCATAGACCATACGATTTCAGTATATTCGTCATTCGTATCCTCCAATACTCATAGTTTTCTCCATTGAACAATGGAGCTCTAAGCTCGGCACTGCTTGATCCAGCCATATTAGACTTGGATATCAGAAACTTCGATTTCCAAATTCGACTTGAGCTCAAATTTCAGCTCAAAATACAGTCACAGATTCTATGTCCAGTTTAGACGAAAGAACCTGGCTCTGAGGCCATGTTAATGTTACGTGGTTTCTGGATTTTTGCTTCTTTTAATGGCGGTTTCTGCTAATTGCAGAAGGAATAAGGAATGTAGCAGTAGAGTGAAGAAGATGATGATGATGAAAATTCTTGCACACGAAATGGGTGATGAGTTTGTTACTGATATAAAAAAGAGGAAGGAAGGAAAGATCCTTCTGCTTACAATCACAGCCATTGATTTGGTATCATCCTATGAGATGATGCCACATGTTCTAATCTATCATTTAAACAGAGTACAAGGATATAATGCCACATGGACTATGATCCAAAAGCTCACATTTAAACTACTAAATAAAAGGAATAAAAACTGTTTGAAGAACATATTTCTTTGGCTCCAAGCTTCCGGCTGGAGGATTACACACCAACAGTGGTCCTTGGGCTGATGAATGCGTATGGTGGTGGAGAGGTTTTGCAGAAGGATATATACAAAAAAGAAGAAAAACTATTTTTTTTTAAATGACTTGGACAAAATGACGTCGTTTTAGCCAAGTCATTCAAAAAAAAATTAAAAGAAAAGTCTTATTCAGCCACATGTAACCCTTCCTCCTACGAGACCCTTTATCCCCCACCCAATCCTATTTTTTCTTTACCAGACCCTAAATAATTAATTAATTTCCAATCCCAATTCTCTTTTTCCTTCTTACCCAATCGATCCCCACCAGGCCACCACCACCTGCTCTACCTCTCTCCTCTCCACCACCACATGGTCCAAATTAATAATATAGGACGCGAAACATTAAAATTGATGAGCATTGGATGAAAATTTTAGATTCATAATAGATCAACTTGATATTGATATTCATTCTATGCGTTCGAAAAGTGACTTCTCAATTGCAAGGGATTAGTGATCTTGCTAAAAAAAATGATGCAAAAAAGGTGGCATCGAGTATTTCAATATATGTATTTATTTAATTAATAGATTTTAGCTTTATCGGTTGCAAGTGTTTCAGTGGAGAGAACATTTTTACCATGAATATCATTAAATATCCACTCTGCTCCGCAATAAAATTGGAGACCAATGGTGAAGTGATAGCTTAGTTTTTTAAATTGAGAAAGTTGTTTTTTTCTTGTATTAACAATGTAACTATCATGACACGTTTTTATAGTAGGAAACCTCATCGTGGACAAATTTAGCTTTTGTAGTTTGTAATGTTGTTTGTACAAAAATTATGAATGAAAAGTTGGTAGTTTATTGTTTAATTTTTCAAAAATATTTTTGTTTAATTCTTTTTAGAACTTTTATGGGTCAAACTTCAATGGTACGTACCATTCAATGGTATACGTAGTGTTGAATGGTTTAAGATTCATTTGGAGCCCACCATAAATTAATCTGGAACCATTCAATGGTCGTACCATTTGTGACATCTCACATTGACCAACGAAGAGGGGGTGATGTGCCTTATATGTACATGTCCACCTTCAATTAGCATGAGGCCTTTTGGGAGCTCACTAGCTTCGGAGTCTGTTGGAACTCCGAAGTTAAGCGAGTTTAGCCTGGAGCAATCCCAAGATGAGTGACCCACTGGGAAGTTGCTCGTGAGTTTCCAGAAATAAAACCGTGAGGAATTTTGGATCCATACAGTAGATGCCAAATCACATCCAAGTCCACTCCAATATCCATTGATGATTCGTTGGTGATTATAATAAACATAATAGTGCATATTTGCATTAGTTGCTTTCGCCTTTTCTTTATCGACTTTGGCCTGTAAAGTTGTTTGAGAAGTGGGTATTTGACACCACTCTATGTGGTGGGGGGAAGAAAAACTAAAAGCATGTTTGTCAAGGAGGGAAAGATATATGGTCTTTGTCTAAAGAGATATTTCCCTCTCCCCTATTTGTTTGTTACATGATCCATGTAAACATATATGGATAATATTTGCGTTCCTAAGGTGGGAATGTACATATTTCACCTCTTGCGATTACGTATTTTCATCTCATAAATTTTATAATCGTAATATCTCAATTTCTTAATCTTCATTTGAATATCATCTCTACAAAAAATCATTTAAATTAAAAATTATTTATGCATCTAAATATATAGAACTAATCGACAGTGTGAATACCAAATAACATATTCGTGATGAACTTTCTATTTTGATACATTTGGATGAGTGAAGGATCTCCGATTCGAATGATTTTTTGTAAGAATGATTGAGCAATTAAACTATTCCAGTTATAAAATTTTTATGGTAAATGTACGTTATTCACAAGAGGTGAAATATGTGCATTCCCCACAAGGGAATGCAAGTATTATCCAACATATATGGTCATTTTTCCTATAAGAAAAATCTTTGGCTCCCTTATATTGAAAGGAGAAATGATTGCCACTTACAGTTTGAAACAAATATGTAAACTTTTCTTTTTGTGATTTTTATTACTTTTTAAACTTAAATTTATAATTAAGAATCTATTCTGAATTTTATGTGTTATGTTTTGATTTCCTCCCACATGATTTCAAAGTTTTCAAGGTATAGCTAGTGCATGGTGACTCAGTTTCTGTCTCTCAATAGTGGCGTACGTCCGTCTCTTGTAAAGCCCAAACTTTAGGGTAAAAGTAGTAAACAGCAAAATTGAGATCCTTCATTTTCCTCCAATGCTAATCGCCCAAATCCAGAAGAAAGCTCCTTTTTGCATGCGCATGCTTGTGCACACTTGAACATGGTGTCAGATCGATATATCTACACACAGTCACACACACACACACACTTTATAACGACTGATTAGCTCCATGACTATGCTCAAATTTCAAACAGGGTGGGACACATTCACTTGAAAATCTTGTGGAGCTACATATATACTTTGTATATGCACGCACCATTGTGGCATTATTGTGGACTGAGCTGTGTCTTAACTGATCGAATGCCATATATTATCCTGAGACCAAAATGATCGATCGTGACAAGTATATATGCGTACTAGTCAGTACAATTGTCGGAGACTCTTTTTGTGTACGTGATAAAACCTATGGCCATCGATTGCTGTATCCAATTATGTTGTGATCAATGTTAGCGCATTATATAAGAGTAACTTCTTAGCATGCGCAAGATCCCATTTTACTGTAACAAATGCTATGTATTCACCATAGTCTTATATATTTCACGTAAAACAGAAGGGGCTTGTATTATATACGTGCACAATCAATCTGCATGTTTATTTTCCTTCCTCTAATATATATACACACACACACACACATATATATATATATATATATTTTTTTTTTTGTGGTCGAATTCCTAGCTCCCTCCAATATTACAACAATAATTTTATCGCTTTGACATGGCTCAACCTGATCAAATACAACTCAACTTTTTCAGATTCTTTATGTAAAGTGATGAATTTGTCAATGTTTGGTACAATAACTTCAGCTCTCTTTGATCTATTTCTACATTATTCCACTACTAATATGATTTTTGCTTGTATGAGGTGGGCAGTGGCATTACAAATTAAAGTACACATTGAACAAAATCAAGTGCTGTGGCATACCAAAGAAATGAGAAACATGTGCAGCCATTTTAAAGTAGCATTTACCTCTGTCTCGCTGACAAATGAGATTCTGCAGCATATCCACTCCCTCCTGTACCCCAAATTTGTTTTCTTAGTTATACGGATATAAAACATAAACACTTGTTTTAATTTGATCTAATTAACAAACAATCCTAATCCTTAATTGTCATTAATTGTCATTAATTAGCATGAACTGAGGTCATTGATTTTGGTCTAATATATTGATCTGTTTTCATGGAAGCAAGTAACTAAACGAAGTAAATGATGAATACAATGATCAAATTGAGGTGCATAATATATATTGTCTGCAAATGCATATTTAAACTTATTGCACCAACAGCTTATAGGTGCAGAACCTTTGGTAGTTCAGTAGTAGGGAAATGAAGACTAACAAAAAGAGTTTTAATCTTGAATATGATCATTAACACACTCTGAGTCTAAGGGATCCACTTAGGATCTCTTGGACTAAAGAAACATGCCTTCACATTAGAATCAAGCAGCTTAAGCGCCTTATTCGACTTGATGCACCTCGGCGTTTTATATTGATTGATCGAACCCCCTTGGCTGATGAAATAGTCCATCAACGCGTCGAACGTCCCAGGCTCCACCACCCGAATCTCAAGCGGCCCTACAGACTTGTCATACGCACGGCATCGGCGATAGATGTAGTCAAGCTCCTCTTCCACAGCAATGCAGCATTCTTGCATCACCTTATCATCAAGTGCGGCTGCTGAGTCCACCATGGATCCATGGTATATAATTTCCCAATACAATACGTAGTGCCCGGGTAGACGTGATGTATCCGCACAGCTAGTGTACTCGACAAGAAGAGCATTGAAGGGTTCTAACAACTTTTTGGCTACAGTAACGCTCTTGTGCAAGTCCTCCTCATTAGTTTTATCAGTGTCAATGCTGAGAACAACATTCCTCCTGCAGATGAACCGAAATTGCGGCGCTTTATTGTGAAATCCAGTCACTTGGAGCACATCACCAATTCGATAACGATACAATCCTGATTAATCATTCATCAAACTCAAAACAGTTAATTAGTTACGTAATAAACAATCTTAGGACATGTTTGGGAGTGCTTTTGTAAGTACAAGTATTTGTTTTGTAACTCAAAAATACTTTTACTTTTTCTGCCATAAGCGTTATTGGTTTTCCAAAAGCGTTTTTTGCCACTCTAAAAGCACTCCCTAAACAAACATTTTAGGAAAAAAACAATTAATTAACTAGTGCTAACACAAAATTAATATTAGTTTACCAGCAAAGGTGGTGACGACCAATTCATAATAGTAGCCAAGCCTCACTTGCACCAAGTCAACAAGCTTATCATTACGCACCTCCTCATCCTCATCCTCATCCATGTTCACGAGTCGAGTCCCATTCTCTCTCAACGGTATGAATTCGAAATACCCCATATTCGGCAAAAGGGTAAATGACACGTCCGCAGGGTTGGACAAGGGCTTCAAGTTGACACCAAAGTAGCACTCTGAGGAAGCATACATGGTGCAAACCAAGGGAAGTTTTCCATTACTATAGTACTCTAGAGCTGGAATATATTGTGCCATGGACCCTGTGACAACAGCCTCAATGTACTTAGCTTTAGGCCAAAGCTGGCACAAAATTCCCTTCCATGATGGAAGGCTACAAATTTCATTGATCTCATCGGCTAGACTAGGGTTAGGGACAGAAACTAAGGGAGCCATTGATGACCGGGATTCGGGGTCTGTGATCAAATGGTCTAATTGGCCGTTACGTATGTCATTGCAAAAGTTGATCCAATTTCGTTCTAGGAACGAAATGGCTCGTAGAAAGGCGGATGCAAAGACGGCGCCAAGCCTCAGGACTTGGTGGCGGTGGACTAGGCCGGATAGGAGTTGGCAATACATGCTTTGGTTGCTGTCATTGCAAAAAATGGTCTGGTCAGGACTTGTGCAATTGTTGAAAGGGTCAGGGCTACGACACTTGAAGTGGCTGCTCTTGTAGTAGCTGGTAAGCACCGTTCGAGCTGGTAAGCCGCACGGTGTTGACATTTCTGCCTTCACAAAGTAGAGGAACATAGCCTTGCCCTCATCCAGTCCAGGGACATACCTGCAGTTAGAATATCATACACATGGGCATAACTGTATATACACACTTTTGCATATCAAGATAGATACATACACATCCTATTGGGTTCCGTAAACTATTACTAGGAGTCCAAAAAAGTCATTCTGCACCTTTTCCTTTATAAAAACACAAGAGAGATATTTCTCTTAGACAAGTTCATATAGGGACTATTTTTGAAGTGCCGGTACTAGGTTCCTATACAATAGTTACAATGTTATGTTAGTAAATTAATGGAGAGAGTATAATATTTAACTGGTTCATAATTGGCATAATGAGATTATATAGAAAGGTTCTACGATCCAGATCTTCTGCGATCGACGGCATCATCTTAGGCTCTCTTCCTGAAGTTCCTGAACTGCAAATGCAATAAGCTAAGTGTGTAAAAAAAATTTGGTAAAAAAGAAATAATAGGAAAGCTAGTAAACAAAGGAAAAGGCAGAGCTACCTGCACAACATTTCAGTTATGGGGTGACCAGTAATGAGAGAAGAGTCTTCACCATTAGCAATCCTATGGATATAAGGCTGAATGGCCTTGTAAGTAATGACTGGGACACATTGCTTAAAAGCTGATACATCTTTTGATCCCTTCATATACTTACTCAAATACTCGGTTTTCGAATTTCGTGTTAAGATCTCTTTCAAAATGTTCAACTGAACTCTACCAGCCTTGGCTGTGAGCCTCTCAATCTCCTTCAATGCCTCCTCGCCTTTGTACTCCAGTTTCTTCCCATCCATGTTTTTAGTTTACAACTCTTCTTCTTGCTCAATAGTTTTAGAATCCACTAGGTCTATATATAATGAGTTTGCCTTTTAATTCTTTTTTGCATTTCCATATCACTGCAACCTAATTGGGAACAGTTGGTGCTGACGCCATCCATAATGTGGCCCCTACATATGATTTGTAGCAACTATAACAATCTGGCCCCTACATATCATGTGTGCAAACTATAGCAATGAGCTATAGTACGCATCAAAATTGTTTACTAAAAGTTTCATTAAGCATCTTTCAGATTTATTCTCGCCGGCCCCTACACCAATTACCACTAACAATTAGCAATTCTGCCTGGAGTTCATGAAATTTATATTAAACAATTTCAAAGTTTCGTTTTTTACCACATGCATGATTTTCAAGTCTAAAGAATCAGTGCTCCTCATAGCGGACTCTGGCCAACTAGCGTAACCCACATTCGTTTATTGGTGTCCATCTTTAATTATATTAGGGAAGCTGGTTGAAATGAGGAAAATATTAATTCCAGTTCTTAAATGACCACTTTTTGAAATTTTATTGATATGTCGTCAATATTTAATTGATAATGTTGTCAATATTTGATTGGTATGTTATCGTTGTTAAATTTTGATTATTTCAAAAATTGATTTGTAAAATCCTCATCTAAATCAATTTTCTTATGTTATATGTCTTGTAACTATTGGTCGAGAAGTTCAAACACAAGTATGCTTCATAAATTAAGGGGTCATTGTACTTGTTAATCACAATTATGTTACATCAAGACTAGGATGATGTTCTACCACTGATATTAAAATTTATTGTCCCTAACATGTAAAAGAATCAGAAAGTTGGGATATTTTTCTTGCCAATTGCACCATAATATGATGCACGATTTGGGATCATCTCCATTTTTGGATAACGCAACAGGAGAGGGTGACACACCCCGACCTGAATATCCAACTAGACACCGAATATCGAGGCGTGCTGACCGCCATCCCGGGGGAGTGACGAAGTCATGATGAAATAATTGAGAATTTAAATAGTGGAATAATATGAATTTTGAGATAATTTGAATAAAAGAATGCGGAAGTGCGTAGTGTGGGATAAGACCCATTATTACACAAATATCAGAGCTAGGATGCAGTGAAATTAAAAGAATATTCCATTCCCGTACGATGGATATAAACACAACTTAAGTGCAAATACATACTTCCACGGAGGGTAAAATGGTAATATCAGCAACAGCCACCGAACTCGTCTGCCAACTAATATCTAGGACCTGGAGGGGCGAAAAACAAAGGTGAGTGGGCCAAGTACAGTTTTATAAAACCTTTTCAAAAGTGTGGATGTAACCCCTCGCTGTAAAACCCGTAGTTTACCAAAATATAAGTTTAATAACAATAATAACCAACTAACAATAAATCTAAAATCAATAACTGGGACTGCGCCCACAAGGATACGGGTGAGATAAAAATCAACAGCAGTATAAAATAACACATTACTTATTGCATAATCATAGCACACAAGTCATGCAGAAAGTAGCTACATGACAGGCTGGGTGTTTACAAATTTACGCTCTAGCACTACATGCACGTGAAGCTGGCGCTAAGCGCATCACAATGAGTTCAAGTTGCCAAGGCAACCTAGAACAAGCTGGCACCTACGATGGATCCAAAGTGAGCGTGTCGGTGTGTGTGAACATACACATGAAGTTGGTCTACTCTCAGACAGTGCTAACACCGTGCAATATGCGTGATAAGTAATAAATCTTTAAAACGTATAGACATGCCAACATTTAATCAAATACGCTAAAAAGCATGATGAACACATCATAATATGATAAGTAAAACATTTAACGAGTTTAATAAGATATGGCATGCTATACTAGTTCATAAAATCACATTTGAACACATACTAGAAATAATAATATTTTAATAAGAAATGGCCCACTCACTGGTATGTCGTCGGGTCGTAGCCGCCGTACCTAGCCTGACCACGGAGTTCCTCGGGATAGGTCTCACCTATATGGGAAGTCACTATACTAATCATTATATAAGTCTATCCAAATATAAATAAGGAAACGACTCGAAATCTCCTTTGTTTGCTCGAATTAGAGGTCTAAAACACCTCGAAAATTACCATATGTACCACCCCTAGGTAGTACGCGTCGTCATGAGTCGCCTCGCGAAGACGGAATTGGAAAAAGATGGCTCACGCGCCCCCACGCGCGGCTTGAAGGTGGCTAAGGCGCGGCTCACGTGCGGCAGTCAAAGTCAACGGTCAAGTCAACGCTGACATCATCGCTGACGTCAGCAAGGCCGGTCTGAACCGGTGCTGACGTCAGCGCCGATCATCCCTGACCTTTTTCCGGTCGCCGGAATCTGGGTTTTTGGCTGGATTTTCTAGGTATTTTTCAAAGCTTCCTAACTACTTCGTTTCTAAGCCAAATTTTACGATCTATATATCAAAATGAAGCTAGAGACGAGTAGAGTTCAAAAATGCTTACCAACACCTCAAAAGGTGGTTGGAAGTGGCCGGAAAATGGCTCGAAAGAACCGGCCAAAAGTTGACGTTGTCGATCTCGTCGTTTTCTCCACTTGCAGGCATTGGGTTGGGTTCCCAAGGTTCCCAGAAGATGTTTGGTGATGAGTTTGAGTTGAATTGAGGTCCAAATCAACGTGTTCAACGTCGGACGAAAATTCGAACACCGACGGGAAAATTTCCAGATTTTCTGGGTAGAAGTTCTGGGTGTTCTGGGTTGCTAACCTTGCTCCCAGTGACCTGGGATTAAAGAAAATGGCGAGTGAGAGTTGTTTGTAAGAACAAAATCAAGAGAAAGAGAGAGAAGTGGCCACGGGGTGGCTTGAGTAATTTACCTGGTTTTTGGTTGCTGCCACGGTTTGGTGAGGATGAAACAAGGTTTGAATTGTTTGGTGAGGGGAGAACCAAGAGTGAATGGGAGAAGCCACGGGGTGGCTTGAGAAGTTTGAGTGTGTGTGTGATTTTCTGCAAAGAAATTGCAGAAATCACGGGATATGTTGGGGAAAAGCAGGGAGACAAAATCAGTGCAGAGTGGGATAGCTAGTGGTAGCTGCAATGTGATGGAAAGTCACAACGCAGTTGCTCCATTTAACGCAGCAAAGTTCAACTGATGAACATGCAGTCAAAACGCATGCAGGCGTGCAATCAGAAAACAGTAGAGGTGCAGAGCACCCAGTTTGGTTGAAAACCATGGGCGTACAACCCACAGAAAAGAAATACCGCACAGTAAAACTTTTCCCAATTATCGTAACTTGTCCATTACAAGTCCGAAAATTATCCCGTTCGCGTCTACGGGTTCGTGGTGAAGTGTACTACTCAAAAAGTATGAAATTCAATCAATAAGAAATAATTGTCCACATAGGACATACGTGGCCACTAAGGGCATTTTCGTCAATTTACACAGTCGGGGAATAAAATACAATACTTTTAGGGACGGGATGTAACAAAGGGCATATATGTAGTCATGTAAATTGAACTCGAAAAATTGGTTGAAATGATCAATTCACAAATTTCAATTGTTGAAATGATCACTTCATTATTTGATCGAGCAATTTATGAAATATTAACGATATATCGATCAAATATTAAAAAGTGATGATGTCAGCAATTGAGATTTGTGTATTCGATCATTTTAGCAATCAAGATTTGTGTGTTAATCATTTTAGTCAATTTTCCATTAAACTTCTCCATACTAATTGATGGTGATTAAAAGTACATATACAATCATGTGTATACTTTGTAACTTTCATAATCATACATGGTGATTAAAAGTACATATATAATCATGTGTATACTATGTAACTTTCATAACAGGACAACGTGACGCACGTTTTCAAGCTCATTGATTTTATTTACCACACTGAGATCACAATTATCTGGTTCTACATCATGGATTGTCCATATGCTAGATATATAGAGCTTTTTGCTCCTCCTTTCTTGCGTCAATTAAAGTGTGAAGAAAGCTCAAAATGAACAACTTTCTTTCAGTATCTGTTCCCCTCTATCTCTCATAACAGAATGTGACGTGTAAAACACAAATAAAAAAATGTACTGCATTGAATTCTCAGCAACAATCAGTCGAGTAATTTTTCAGGTGTGACGCTCATTTTTTACTGTTGTTACCAATGCACTCATATAGTTATAAGTTCTTTTATCAACTTTGTCATTCACCCATATTAAAACATATGTCAACATCTTCTTCCATCCTTAGTGGTTAACAAGCTGCACCTGCACTAGAAAGGCCACTTGAAAACAACAAAGCCAACTTGGAAGTTGCAGCAGGCATCAAGGTCAGGTCATACAAAACCCCTAAATTAAAGTTATTCCTAAGTACCACATTTAGGTCATTGAATTGGATTACAAGGAATTGCATGAAGCTTCTCTTTTATGATGGGATTTGATCGATCGATAGGCCTTTAATTTCTTTTCTTGTGACAAAACAAACGAACAATCTCAACCATTCATTGAGATCGATAGGCCTTTTCTTTTCTTGTGACAAAACAAATGAACAATCTCAACCATTCATTGAGTTGATCAAGATGCTTAAGAGGACTGCTTGAAGAAAGTTGAGGTTCTACTATAAAACCAATTGGCAATATGGGGAGTAGCCTAACTCTTTATAAGCTCTTGCATGGTTTGGTCCCTCATTGATGTGGGACTTTGTCCTCATATTCTCACACGCCCCCTCACGTGTGGTGAATTTTCAAGCTTAACACATGAATAACACAAATTGGGTGACGTGGCGTGGGCCAACCTAATCTGATAGCATGAATTAAGATAGTCGAGGTTCCACCATAAAACCAATTGACTATATGGGGAATAGCCCAACCTCTTATAAGCTCTTGCAAGATTTCTCCTTTAATCGATGTGGGACTCTTGCCCACTGCCCATCACAAAAAATAATAACACACCCTTATCCAAAATGGACGTCCAATTAGCTGGTGTCACAATCAACATTTTTTTTTTTACACGAGCGATTTATAAGAGGAAAAATTCAAACTTGGGACTTCGGGTGTAAGGTGAATGTTCTTAATGAACTAAGCTATGAGCTCCTTACGTCACAGCTAGCATCTTTACAAACAGACAACAATTACCCTCTTTTTTTCCTCTGCATTTGACATCGAAATCTTTTTTCCATAGCTAAGTTGTTGATGGTGTCGAAGAAAGTAAACTATACTGGACCTAGATTTTGATCAAAATTTCCATGACCAGGTGGGGAGTACCGGACCTCCACTAAAATCATGGTGGCCTCCAATATATCTGCTTTTGGGTTGGAAGTATTCTCTGTATGATATTCAGCACTTACCAAACTCAAAAATTATTAGTCTCATATGTACTCTTGGGTACATTGGTTTTGTGATATTTATCCATCCATATCGATCCACTTTGGATATCCTTAATTAGTTTTCGAACACAATCATGCCAGTGTGCAGTATCGTTTTTGTGATCACTGATCAGGTAACAAATTCGTCAGCTAGTTAGGCCAAACAGATCAAGAGCATGTGACTATCTATATACGGTTAGGATCGAAGGACACACATTTTGATAAGTGTGTCCCCTGATCCTGACCAAATTTCTTTGTTAGGGTTTTTGTCTTTACAGTTTTCCTATTTTAAAGATTGTATTAAGGTTTAGGGTTTGCAGTCCTACAATCTTTCGTTTAAAAGTAATTAGCTCAAATAAATTGATGAATTTGACATGAGAATCATTCTTAATTTCTATCCTAACTCAATAACACGGGAACTTTCTGAACTATGCAATTGATAAGATTGAGGTAACATATCGACCAGATTTCTTTTATTCTTATTAGGGGTTTTCTTTTGTCTTTAGGGTTTTAGGGTTTTCCGATTTAAAAGATTGAATTAGGGTTTGGGTTTACTGTCCCGCAATATCTTTCTTTTAAAAGTAATTAGCTGAAAAAAAATTGATGAATTTGATATAAGAATTTTATGTCGATCATATAACTGCATAACATGGGAACTTCCTGACTTATACAATTGATAAGATTGAGGTAACATGGGGATGGGGTTCTTAATTAAATCATTTATAATTCAAAGAGAGAACAGAAATGTTGAACTGGTGTATAATCTTTGTACAGGAGCACAGTATATGCCGATCGATAGGACATTACATGGTCCCATCTGCAAGTTCTAAACATATATACTCCACCAAAGCATCCACTTTCTCTTGAAACCCTAGCAAGCCAGCCCTGCACTCAAAATATTTTCATGTGAAAGTGCTATTACAGTAGGACAAAAAAGGGTTTTTGAGTTTGTGGATGAGCATTATACCCTAGCTTTAGCAGCACAATTGGTGCAACCTTTTGGATAGTGATGGAAAAAAGAAAAAGAAAATGTGTGCCAAATGTAATGAGACAGACGTAAAAAACCAGCATTTTACATGCTTGTGATGCTTTTTAATTACTTTTGAAAGTGCGGACGCGGCGACAATGCAGTACTATACTGTTTCTGCATCAGGCATATAATATAAGGTCTATTTATTCAAATATGTTGTAGCCTTGTAGGTGGTGTGACTCATTGGAACTCTCACTTTTCCTCTATCAGAGAAAGCATTGTGCTATAACATGACAGACAGATGCAATTAGTTGTTTCTGTTTCAACTTTAGCTTGTTGGGGGCTAGGTTTTGGTGTCAATGGAATCCATTCCTCTTGTGTCTAGTCATGTGGAAGTAGTCATCTAACTTTGGCTCACTTTAATTACATCGATCGGGTATATTGAAACCATGGTTGAGTGTCTTTTTAGAGAAAGTTTTTCATTTTTGACAATGCCTATTGGTTCTATACACCAAGCCTTCGTTTGATAGAGAAAATTGGCTTGGTAGGACTATTCACTATATATATTGAAGACATTTTAAAGAAAGAAATAGATGACAAATTCTTTATTTTGTCCTACATAAATTTAATCAACTTATAATGTGGTGAAAATGTCAAGGAAATATATTTTATGATGATTTTTGTTAAAATTGCCATTTAAAGATCGTACGTGTGAGTGTTATTGAGCTTTCACAAATTCTTTTTTGAGGGTATAAGGAAAATATTTTAGGTACTTAGAAGCTATCCATTTAACCTACCGCATGCTAAGTTCATACGCTCTCCCTCCCCATAGTTTAGATGATTTGGTAAAAAATAAAATTATTTTTAGAATGTCCTACATAAAATTTATCTTTGGTCAAAAATAAAATTATCTTTAAAATGTCCTACATAAATTTTAAGGAACTAACAATACACTTAAAAATCATTCGTGTTCTCTCACTTTTTATAAATAAATAAAAAAGGCACACTTTTGAGTTTTCAGACAATCTTTTTTAGTAATCAATTTTTTTTATGACAACAACGATATATTTACACTAAGGGTAGATATATAATTTGGGCTAAGCCAAAGTTAGACATAATAATTTATTTCGAACTCGCTTTCGATGAAAATCGAACTTAGAACCGTAAACAGAAATTTTACTACACCGCAGTACTAAGATCGATGAGAATCGAACTTAGAACCGTAAAGAGAAATTTTACTACACCGCAGTACTAAGATCGTGTGCAATGGTGTGGGCTAAAACCTAAAAATTTAGCCCATAAATTTTAAGCCCTAACCCAAAAACATATTTTCTCCTCCAATAATTATGGCTTAAAATTTTAGCCCGAGATTATTAAAGAATAATTTTAGCCTTTTTTTTTCGGTTACTTTTTTAAAAATAAAATTTATGTAGATTATCCTAATTTATTTTTATGAACATTTTAACCTAAAAATATTTGAATTGCGATAAATAATGAAAAATCACTAAACCTATCTCGTTCTTACACATATGCAGCACATGAAAGAACATGGAAAACCACACAACCTACCTCATTCTTAAATACAAGTTCATACACGTGTGCACCACATGAAACATGAAAGTCATGGAAACCCTTGTTGGTCCGCATTGGTTCGCCACTTCGGACAATCATTGAGGGCGTCCCAAACATGATACAACTTAAAAGTTTGGTTTTTGGGGGTAACCCTTGTCTTGTAAATCGCCATTGCTTTCTCACCCTATGCAAGGAATAAATAAGGATCAATTAGGAGCAAAATAAGATTGTGTACATGAAAAATAAACTATAAAGGGAGACACTCATCACTTCTTCCATACTCCTTCCACTAGCCATGCCAACTACCCTATCCAAGCTTCCCTTCCACAAAGTACATGCTTGGTTGAAATATCCTCCACCGATCATAAACACCACCAACTTCCTTTGGTTGATGTTGGAGTTAGAATTGAACTTGTCAATGATTTTACCCCACAAGACCTTTTTATTTTGGTTTGTGTTGACAGTACCATCTTCTCTAATAGAAACCCATTTCAAGCACAAAACAACATCTTCATCATTTGACCAATTAGGTCCTTTAATATGATCTTTTGCCATTTTGAAAATTTTGAAAAAAGAGAAGAAATAGTTTTGGAAGTGGGTAGAAAGAAAAAATGGAAGAATTGTATGAGAAAAGTGAAATTTATGTGGATGTTTGAACAAATACATAGGTATTTATAGAGTTTTTTGATAAAATTTGATTTAAATATTTTTTTTAATTGTTTCAGCCATTGGATTTAATTTTGGACTGTCAAATTTTTTTTTACCGTTAGATTTTGTCATATTCAATCTCAACCGTTGGATTTAATGTATTTATGAATTTGATTGAAAAAAATTGAATTTGAACCATTGGATCAACCAACGGCCCATTATTTCTAGTTGTCGGATCACAAAAGAGCCATTGAGCTTGTTGCAAGTGGCCCGACAATAGCGTCAACGCTAGGAGCCAGCAGCTGGAGCCTTGTCACGTATGATGCGTACTGTGCGTCGGTGGGCTGCGGCTAGGTGAAAAGCGGGCGCATTCATGTGCACAGCTGGGCCTACCCACTATCCCGGCTTAAATTTTGGAGAAATTTGGCTCAAAACTAAATTTGATCCCCAATTTTTATTTTAGCTCAATAATTAGAGATGCTTTGGGGGTTTTAAAGGTTAAAATTTAAATTTTAACCCTGGTGTATGATTTTAAAGTCCGAATAAGTTCCACCTGTAATTTAGAATATTACATTTGCTGGCGGTAAAGGATTCTACGCCAAATTTAATGAACTTTAAATTACGGACGGTGTGGATCTTGCGGTGCTGATGCAGTAATGACACTATCACACTGGATTCACTTCTCTCTGTTGTGTTGATAGAGTGTTAACGGTCGACAATGCGAGTTGATAAAACTCGCTCTAATGGCTGTGGCTGCTCCGGCTTTGCACCGCCAATGGCTCCGTTTCTCGAACCCAATAACACGAACAAGGCCGTCTCTTCCCGGCGGAGCAACCACCGCGCGTACCCATTTGCAAATCCACAAGAACTCAGCCCGCTTCTCTCTCATTTCTTGCTCTTCAACTTCTCAGTCCACTGAAGCCAATACAGAAACCCCCGAGTCTTGTGTGAATTTGGGTCTCCAGCTCTTCTCCAAAGGGCGGGTAATTTCCCATTTTTCCCCACTAATCATCGCAATTTTCAATTTATTTGAGCAAAGTTTACATTTTTGTGAGATGGGTATGTTGAATTTTAGTTTTATATTAAAGAAACGTGCTGTCTATATGTCATTGATAATGCGTCGATATTAATGTTATCGGTTTCCTAAGAAAGAAAAATCATTGTTATCGATCCATTTTTACAATAGTGATACTAACATTGATGCCAAAGGATGTCCTGCGCATAGAATTTCTGTGTCAAGTTTTGGTGATTCTCTTTATATGTTCCCATAATATGAGCTAAATTTTTTTATATTTTGAGGTTTGGAAAGCAGAAATGTCGTATCTTTGCGGTATGTTTCTATTTTTATACGTTTAGAAATTTGTATTTTGGTGAAAAGAAGCTCTTTTTTTGTTGTATGGAAGTATTTGATATCATGTCTCTATGATCTTGGAGTTTTCAGGTTAAAGATGCTTTAGTTCAGTTTGAAACAGCACTCAGTTTGGATCCCAACCCGATCGAGGCCCAGGCTGCGCTGTATAACAAAGCCTGCTGTCACGCCTACAAGTATGGATTTCGGATTATTTTGTTGGTTTTCCTACTGCATCTCAGACTCTATCAAAAATGTGCCCGAAGTTTTATATTTTCTTTCTGAATTTACCTCCAACTAATTCTTAGCTAGGCTGATAGGTGTTGTTTTTTGTTCTCATTTTGAGGAAGAGGGGAAGGAAGGAAGGCTGCTGATTGTCTACGTACCGCCTTGAGAGAATATGACCTCAAATTTGGCACAATTTTGAATGATCCCGATTTGGCCTCTTTTCGAGCTTTGCCTGAATTTAAGGAATTGCAGGAAGAGGTTTGTTACTAAACTCAAACCGTTAAGGGTAACTGTTATTTTGTCCTGTAAATGAGAGTGCATCTCATCATCTGGTTGTTCAACCGGTTGGAGCATGAAAGTGATGGAATCATATGAATAGCTGTTATTTATTGTTGAAACCTTACCCATGTTTTCTTCCGTCTTTGGACATCTTTTGTAACAATGATTTCTTATGTATACAGGCTAGACTAGGTGGGGAAGATATAGGCTACAGTTTTAGGAGAGATCTCAAACTCATTAGTGAAGTCCAAGCACCATTCCGTGGGATTAGGAGATTCTTTTACGTGGCATTTTCTGCAGCTGCAGGAATCTCAACGTTCTTTACTGTGCCCAGGCTGTTCCGTGCAATTGCAGGTGGTGATGATGCTCCTGATCTCTGGGAAACTGCTGGCAATGCTGCCGTTAATATTGGAGGTAACATCAAGTGCTTTTACTTGCATATGAAAAGTATGAATTTCCCTTCTTTTCTATGTACAAAAGTATTGAGTGACTCCATATACAGTGCCTTCAATGAGATACCCTTGTTATAAAGAACAATACTACGTTTGTCAGATATGGTTCTTGGTAAGTTACTCTGTTTCATCGATAACAGAATGTAATAATCTTATACAACATCCGGTCTGGAGTCATATAAGATTCATTCAATGAGCATCCTTTCTTTCATAGAAATTGGGAGCAACAGAATAAAAAAACCAAAAGATCCAACTTTAACGAGTGTAAGCTTTTGGGTTGGGTGTTCATCGACAGTCATGTCCTCTTTCAATTTCTTCGGAGATTAAGGGATTGAGTATGATACTGAGTTAACTTTTGTAACTTGCTTTTTAATATGACTAAGCTTTTGAATCAGTAAACTACAGGTCTTATTGTTCTTGTCGCATTGTTTTTATGGGAAAACAAGAAGGAGGAGGAACAACTTTCACAAATATCTCGTGATGAAAATCTATCGAGATTGCCATTGCGCCTCTCCACCAACCGGGTTGTTGAGCTTGTGCAGTTGCGAGACACTGTTAGGCCTGTGAGTGCCAATGCTTTTTCTTTCTTCATTAATCTTTCTATGTAAGTTATACGTTGGTTCAGTTCATTTAATTCTCTACCTCTATTTTCTGTTTCCATTATCTGGATATATGCCAATGATCTGATAAAGTCTAGAATTTAGGTTATTTTAGCAGGGAAGAAAGAGACTGTTGCCTTAAGTATTCAGCAGGCAGCAAGGTTCCGAACTGAGCTCCTAAGAAGAGGTGTTCTTTTAGTTCCTGTCATCTGGGATGAAGTTCGGGCACCTCAAATAGAGAAGAAAGGCTTTGGTGCACCTTCAAAGGCAGCTGCTGCTCTTCCTTCTATTGGGGTAAGATGCGGAGACTCCCATCCATAGTTCTCGTGCAAGCATTATCCATCTAGAATTAGATGCATGTTGTGAGCAAGCTTTATACTTCGACCATTTATTTCATTATTCTCACTATATCTGTTGGCTATATGATAGGAAGATTTCGAGAAACGAACTCAGTCAATAACTGCAAAGTCAAAGTTAAAAGCTGAAATCCGATTCAAGGCTGAGGTTGTATCCCCTGGAGAATGGGAAAGGTTACATGCTACTCCATATTGTGTACACACTTAATTCGCCATCAATTTATTACTCCAAATAACAAAAATTTGTGTGTTTATATGCATTATTGTGTTTATATGCTTGTTTAGGTGGATAAAGGATCAGCAAAAGTCCGAAGGAGTTACTCCTGGTGAGGATGTCTACATTATACTGCGCCTAGATGGTCGGGTTCGAAGATCAGGGAAAGTAAGTGCATACTGCATTTATGGCTACTTAAGTTCTGGATTTGAGTTTCTGAAATAGCTGATTTGATTTTCAAATATACGCGTGTCTTTTGCTCCATTTGTTTCCATACACTATAAACGTTTAAACTGGTTCGACCTAAGGAAAACTTAACTCTGAGTGTCATCCTCTCCTTTTCGTTTCCCTATTTATTGTTTTGGAGTAGAATACATCTGTAATATACTCCGATATCTTTGCAGGGCATGCCTGACTGGCAACAAATAGTGCAGGAGCTGCCACCAATAGAAGCATTACTTAGTAAACTAGAAAGATAGGAGAGTTCTTATGGATGCCTCTGTTAGGCAGTCATCTGATTCTTACACTTCCCATCCCCCATAATATTTCCTTGAACATCATCCCTTTCGGGTCATTTTGTATTACTAATACTTCCGCAAACGCGTGATTCATTTACATTCTACTGCTGTATTGTAAATTTTACCATGAAACAGTGAATTTTGGACCGCGTTGGATATATATTTCGTTGTTTATATACAACACAGTTTCTTGGCTCAGCCATCTTTTCTAGAATGCCGTTACGCAACTCTGTGGGGGCTTGTAGCTTAAATGGTCGAGCGTTTTACTCTCAAAAACTCTCGTTCTCGTCCCCAACCACCGGTATGTCTAACTGGCCAACTGAGTATAATATAGAGTAGCTTGTTTAGCTGTTTTCAATAAGATTAGTCTGAATCTTCTAATGTAGCAAGAAGTTTAATCAAAGTCCGCTTAAGTGGCTCGAAGTTGTTGTAGTGCCTGCTGGCACAAATTCAAAAACAATATCAATTTCAATGATTAGTTACATACCGACTTATGATTTGAATATAATATTCATTTTTACATGTTTCAACAAGCCAACATGGCTTTGGTTTTGACGTGGCTCGTTTGAGATTGCTTTAAGAATGGTTAAAAGAGCTCTCCGCTGACTAAAAAAGGCTTCTAATAACGTTTGATATAAAAACTTAAAAGCACTTCTGGATCAAATAAGAGCTTCCTCGAGACGGGGAGCATTTCCAATTGCTTTTTCAAGAAGCACTTAGTTTTTTAATTAAATTCTCAACGTCATTCTGATAAAAGCACTTTTAGCAAAAGCACTTACGAGCAGAAACAACCCGTAAATCTCTACCAGCATATTTTCTATTAGTGGTTGATTTCGTTTTCTTGGTAGGTTTTGAACAAGTCACGGAGCTTTCTTTGCAGCAATTAGAACAAGGTTGAATTAATGCAAATCAATTAAGTAATCACCTCCTTGAAGAAATCAGCGTCCAATTTTCCATTTAATTAACTTTTGGTCCCTTCTTAGGTTAATCTTATTTTCCTGTTATTATTTAAAAGAACTCAACAACTTTAAATACAAGATGGCAGCAGAAAACACACAGCATACAAAAAACTATGGCCAATTCCTCTGCCATTATCTTTTCCTTCGCCTTCGTGGTCGCTCTGATCATCTCCGCTGACGCAGGTGGAAATCACGGGGTGAGCTGGGTTCCGATGAGACCCCGCTGCAAGGGTTCGGTAGCGGAGTGCATGGATGATCATGATGATGAGTTTGGCATGGACTCAGAGATTAGCAGGCGCATCTTGGCCACCTCACAATACATAAGCTATGGAGCTCTGCAGAGAAACACTGTGCCTTGCTCTCAGAGGGGTGCTTCCTACTACAACTGCAAGCCGGGTGCTCAGAGCAACCCCTACAACCGTGGATGCAGTGCTATTGCTCGTTGCCGGAGTTGATCAACGGTGTAGCATGTTTTTCGATGTTTATCACTTGGATTTGATAGAACATGTTGTGAATTGTAATGTTTATATTAATGCTTAAAAATCAATCCTAATATGCAAATCCAAGTGTAGCCACGTTTGAATCCCCCTTCCCTTAGTTTGGATTAGATTAGAATACCGCTCAAATATAAGACGCTATCATAATAACTTTGTTTGTAATTTTTCTTGTCTTCCCATGCCTGGATTAACCAGGGTCGACCCGTCCGGGCTATTCTGAAAGGGCGAATCCCTGAACTAAGAAGTCCGACCTGGGCCGACCATAGTCGAAGTAGGGAAAGGAGTTCCAGAATCATGGTTCTTGGACGTTCCTGTCTATATTTTTATGAAATATGAAGATGCTATGAAATGTCAAAGTTCTCCCAGCAACCAAACGGTCCAAACATTCAAAATCAAAATAAACAGCAGTGAATTGTTAAATTCTGATAAGAAATAACGCATGATCCGAAATCATCTCATATTAATGACTTTCGAAAGATAAATCACAAACACATTAGCTACAGGAGCACATTGAGTGTTTATAATCTCATAGAAACAGCAGCTTCAATCGGTCAAGCACACAAATACACAATCGCAGACAAAGAAAAGATAGCACAAAAATCGAAAACCTTATCGAATGTAAGACCAGCACTATGTTTATCCGCAAGAACATGCATTGTAACTAAATTTATGCAGAACCTTCATCTTGCTTCACTTCATCTGCCGCTGGCTTGGACTGCTGCATCGGAGACGGAGAGCCCTCCATTCCCATCTCTGTTTTTAGGTCGTTGATGCTGCTCTCCAACTCATTTATGCGAGAACCCATCTCGTCAAGTGATCATAGTTAAGGAAACACAGCAGATATTTCATTTAAACCACTATAATGATATGACACAGATAGTAAGGTTTCAAACCTATCAAGATCCAACTATCGAAACTTGCAGCAAAACCAGAAAACCAAATGAAATCTCAAGGCTTTCGAGAAGCATACACAAACCAATTCATTTAAACTGATCAGTCATATTCATAGTTGTGGCTATAGGAAGAATCTAAAACTAGTTGAGAACCAAATTTGACAATGTATTACAATGATGCAGGTAGCTAAACGCTTTCAAAGTTAAAGAAAACGAGAAAAGGATATTCTTCGTAACAATGGAGTCGGACATTGTTTGGAACCTAGATTGCTGCAGACAGAAATTTTATCGGTAACAGTCCGTTATTTGATTCAACCAACACAAATTTAACTCGAAGTTACAACTCGAAAAACTCACCATTTGTTGAAGAAGATTTTGCACCTGCGAAAAATAAACACCGAAAAATCATTACCAACACAAAATTCTTATACAAATGATCCTCAAAATCCTACATTTTCAAACAAATATCGAAATTCGAAAGCTATGAGAACAATTTAGGCACTCACAAAAGCAGACATGTCTGCAGTGCTCTGCTTCGGATCCTCCGAATCATGCCCGTCCTGCAAAGAAAAACAAATTCAGAGTAAATCATACACTTGCACAGCCAAAGTGCTCGATAGAGTGGCCCCAACGACATGTCGTACGAGCAACAAACCCCAAAGCGACGCACATTTGGGCGAATTGCAACAATCAGAGAGAAAGACAGAAGCTTTTGCGGTAGAAATTAAAAGAAACAAAATCTGGGCATCAAATTTGTAGCAAGAAAATTCAAAATTTTGAATTGAATCGAATCGGAGTTGGAAATTAGGAACCCTAGCGGCAAAATTGGGCGAAACTAAACGATTTATTAAGAGAACAAAAAATGGGGAAAAAAAACGATGATTTGAAATTACCATTCTCTGCAACTTTTGGAAGTGTTCTTCTTGCTCCTTCTTCCGTCCGTACAGCAGCGGCAATGGCGATGCGTTGGGTGCTTTGTGTGCGGTGTTGCCTCTGGTTTATAGTTCCGGTGATTCGTTTCGAGATGAAGTTACTGATAAGCCCCTCCTTTTGAATTCAATTTCTTTTTTCTGGACGAAGCCAAGAGTGGGCATTTTTGGAAAGTCACGGACTTGGAAGTTGAAAAGCAGAGCGCCATTGAAATTTCAAATTTTTATTAACATCACAAAATTGAAATTGCTATGCTTTTTGGTTAGGGAAAATTATAGAACTCTCCTCTCCTGAAACTTATCTCCTTCTGATTTACCCTTTCGACTTTTAGTTTGATTCTCAGTCCATGTAATTTTTTGAAACATACTGATATGTCTTTTACCATCATCTTTATTTAGTTAGTTTTCTCACTTAAATGAACGAAAATAACTTCAATTGACGAAAAAATTGACACATTTGATGGTAACAGATAAATAGGCACGTTTTAACTTAGAAAGTTAGAACCAAATAAAAAGTTAAAAATCTATCACAATAAAGTCTTTATGGTATGTTTACTTAAGATAAATTGGTTGTTGAATTATTAAATTATTGACTTTCATGTATTGAGTCACATCCCGGACCAGCTCCGCCATAGCACGATATTGTCTGTTTGGGCCACGCACAACTTCCCAGTGGATCACCCATTCTGGAATTGCTCTAGCCCAAACTCGCTTCGGAGTTCTGATGGAATCCGAAGCCAGTGAACTCCCAAAATGCCTCATGCTAAATGGAGGTGGGCATGTACATATAAAGCACATCACCCCCTCTCCGTTGGTCAATGTGGAATGTCACATATTGACTAAAACTTGGGTAATGAAATCATTGCAGTTCTTTCTTCCCATTTTTTTACTAACAAATATAAAATCAAATAATTGTAGGTTTTCTAAATGTTTTTTGACACCGTATAAATAGAGATAAAGAGAAAAGTCACAAGTCACTACCTAAGGAATTCAAATATCACAACCCTAACATGTTTCTCATGAGACACTGAGTTGGATAACTCGCCACTCTAAGGAATCCATCTAAAAGATACAATTGGGACAAGTAGAAGAACTCATTTTTTTAAATCCAAAGGATATATATATATATATATATATATATATATATATATATATTATTTCATAAAACTCAACTTCATTATATATGATTACAAATGAGGGGAAAGGGGGATTATGTACATGAACCAAGATAGAAAACCATATGCATGAACCTAGTGGATACTACACATGAACTTAAGCCAAAATAATGAACAAGACTAGAATAAAATAATGAGAAATGCACAATGCGCTTACTCTAATGAACCATAGGAACTCCTTGAGTGGCTGGTCCAGAAGAATTTTTTCTGATTAATAACTTTTCTCATTTTAAATACGTAAACGTATCATGTGAATCTTCTCCAATTCATAACTTTTTTCATTTCAAATAAGTAAACATATCATAAGTTCATAGAATGATAGGACATTAATTGCAAATATTTTCCCTAACCAAAAAGGAGTGCTGGGTGTAAAAACCTCAAACAAATAGAACAATGCCCTAGAGACAGGCCACGCACAATGAACAAATAAATCGGGCAACTCAAGTAGTTTCCTTCCGCAAATTGGTAAGACTTTTAGCCAAGTTTTCTGGTTTTGGAAAGTAGTTTGTTTTTGTTAAGTTTATTTCCTTTTTAGTAGGGACAAGCCTGTAAAACTAGGACTAATTCAGAAGCCTATAAATATTCGGCCAAGTGAACAGAATTTAGACAGCGCTTACTAAAAGAGAGATTTTCAAGGCTCAAATGGCAAAGAACAAGCTCATCAGCTCCTCCTTCTTTGCTCTCATCCTTTGTTTTGCCCTAACCCTAATTCCAAAAACCGCATCAACATCGTCGTTCCTCTTCCCTCAAACTCAATCCACCATCCTCCCCGACCCTTCAAAATTCTTCTCCCCAAACCTCCTCTCATCTCCACTCCCCACTAACTCTTTCTTCCAAAACTTCGTTCTCAACAATGGCGGCCAACCCGAGTACTTCCACCCCTACTCCGTCAACTCCTCCTACTCCTCTCTTTCTATCTCTTACCCTTCTCTCTCATCCACCTCCGCATTCATCTCTCAAACCTTCTCCCCCGATCTCACAATCTCTGCCTCACAAACGAGCGACAACCGCCACATAGTCTCCTCCTTCGATGATCTCAGCGTCACATTGGACTTTCCCTCTTCCAACCTCCGCTTCTTCCTCGTCCGCAGAAGCCCCTACATCACCTGCTCTGTTTCTAGGCCGACTGCACTCACAATCTCAACCGTTCATGCAATCATCTCATCATATTCGAGCAGCTCAAACAACAAGTACACCATCAAGCTCGACAACCATCAGACGTGGGTTATATACACCTCCTCCCCAGCTGATATGTCTCACAGCGGCCCATCCGCATTCACTTTTGCTGACTTCTCGGGGAATATTAGGATTGCTTTAGTCCCGGGGGCTGATCCAAAGTACGAGTCCATCCTCGATCGGTTCAGCCCTTGTTACCCAATTTCCGGTGAGGCTGTGTTCACAAAGCCTTTTTCTTTGAAATATAAATGGGAACAGAATGGAGAATGCCACGGATGGGGACATCTGCTTATGCTAGCTCATCCTCTCCATCATCGCCTTCTTTCAGGCGATCATGTTGCTGTTTTGAAGGATTTCAAGTACAAGAGCATTGATGGTGATCTCGTCGGCATTGTTGGCGATTCGTGCGTGTTGGAATCAAAACCTATTTCAGTCACTTGGCACTCAACTGGAGGTCACAAGACTCTCAACAATGATTCGTACTCTGAAATTGTTTCTGCACTTCGTCGAGATGTTGACGCTCTTAGTTCAATGCCGATAAATACTACATCCTCTTATTTTTATGGGAAATTGATTGCTAGGGCAGCAAGGTTGGCTTTGATTGCTGAGGAGGTGGCTTACCTTGATGTGATTCCAACAATTAAGAAGTTTTTGGTGGATGCTATCGAGCCATGATTGGATGGTGCTTTTGATGGGAACGGTTTTCTGTACGAAGGTAAATGGCGTGGACTTGTAACTAAGCAAGGATCAAGTGATTTGGGTGCCGACTTTGGATTTGGAATTTATAACGATCACCATTTTCATCTCGGGTACTTTATTTATGGTATTTCAGTGCTTGCAAAGATTGATCCTAAATGGGGAATCAAGTACAAGTCTCAAGCTTATTCGCTCGCAAACGATTTTATTAACAAGGGCAAGCTATCAAGCTCGGCTTATCCGCGTCTTAGATGCTTCGATCTGTATAAATTGCATTCGTGGGCAGGCGGGTTAACTGAATTCGGAGACGGACGGAATCAAGAGAGCACGAGTGAGGCGGTCAATGCTTACTATTCGGCCGCGTTGATGGGATTAGCATATGGAGACAACGATCTTGCAGCCCTTGGATCAACTCTTACGGCATTAGAAATTCAAGCCGCTCAAACTTGGTGGCATGTAAGAGATCAAGGAGAAATTAAAATTTATAACAAAGATTTTGCGACAGAGAATAAGATAGTGGGAATTGTATGGGCAACGAAGAGAGACAGCGGGCTTTGGTTTGCTCCTGCAGAGGCAAAAGAGATTAGGCTTGGAATTCAGGTGCTGCCCATTTCGCCAATCACCGAGGTCTTGTTCTCCGATGGAGACTTTGCTAAGGAGATTGTGGAATGGGCATTGCCATCTCTCAGCAGGGAGGGAGTTGGGGAAGTATGGAAAGGATTTGTCTATGCCTTGCAAGGGATTTATGACAAAGATGGTGCTTTGGAGAAGATTAAGAACTTGCAAAGCATTGATGATGGAAACTCTTTCACTAATCTCTTGTGGTGGACTCATAGTAGAAACTTGACTTCAAGTAGTGGATTTGCAGTAGGATCTTCGAGTTAAGTTTTGTTAATTCACAAATTTGGATTAACTTTTTTTCTTCGTGCTTTTAAGAAGCATATGCATATGTAGCAGGTTCTTATACTTTAGGCTTCTTATATATGTAACCAAGAGAAATCAATTATAACTAACTGTCATATTTGTTTTTGTTTGAATTTTCCTGTCAAATCTTTATCGTTATGGTTAAGCTTCCTCGCAGTGATGTTGTCTACTTTTAGTTATAGCGTAGTGATTATACACTCATGTTTAATCTTATTGTCAGTCTGCACTCATTAAATTTTCTCTATTCTTTGATTTTTCTTTAATTTATTTAATTCAAGGCTGAAAAAACATGCAAGAGTGCATGAAAAGTAAGTAGGCACTTAACATCTGAAGAAACCAAAAATTGGAAATATAATTTTGTATGCAATCAAACAAGTCTTTTAAACTCAGCACAAAGTTGATAGTCTCATTGTAATTAATTTCCAAATACTCAAGCAAATTTCTGAAAAAACAATGTAATTCTGATTTTCCTATGTTACAAAGAAATTAAGCAAAAACGGGAGCTCGTTAATCATATAATTAAGCTCCCATATGCCATTGATCTTAGCTATGATCAAATATTCGGCTGCCGGAGTAAAAACTAAGCAGCCGAAGGGGCAGTTCTGCCTTCAACATCAGTGAGGGGGTCTGGGTTAACCAAAGGAGCAACAGGGACCGCCTTCAAATCCAATGACTTGTCTTCGTAAATATCCCACCATTTCTTCACCAACATTTTTATGTCTTCTCTTTCCATGTTCTCCTCCTCCCCTGTATACCTCCATGGCTTTGATCCCTACGTAAATATAGAACTGATTACAAACTTCCAATCAAAATAGAAGTGAGAGACAGAATTAATATTAAACATAAAATAAAGTGACTAAATTATTTTTGTGCGGCTTATTAATTGTCTGTTTAATGTCTTCCATTTTTACCTTTGACTAAAAACTTGTAATCGACGATATTGTTAAACTCACCGCAGCACAATAGTGAACAACTTTCAGTGCATCAAGCTTCACATTCTCAGGATGTCGCCATAGCATGGCCATAATAAAGTTGTACTCTGAAGGGATAGGCTGATAGACATCGCTAAAGAACATGTTCAACAAGTCCTGCAAACAAAAATGAATAAAATTTTCCAAAACCATAATTATTACTTGATTATTAAGTGGCTGTTTAATAAGCATTTCGTTTTCACTTTTTAGTACTAACAAAAGTTAATTACCAAACAAGTTTGCAGTTAACAGCTCAAATAAAAAATGAAAATAAAAACTGAAATAGTTATAAAACGGCCTAAGAAGGTGTAAATATTAATTTGGTTATTACTTAATACCTGCTCAGCAAATGGAGTGGGAGGAGTAGCTTGGAGGAATGCCAGGAGGTCACTATAGGTGGAGAATTTCGGCTCGTAGACGAACATGCCCGCATTGAAGTAACGCGGGGGTGGAGAGCCTAACTCTGCCGTCGGCCAGTGAACTTTTTCTGGAGACTGTTGGCAATACCCAATCTTGTACTGAGGGGTGTGGCTCCATGTTTTCTCACAGAAGCAGTCCATGACAGCGTAAAATTTGCCATCAGGGAGGTCAAAAAGGTGATCAATATTCTCAAACACTTGTATGTCTCCGTCCAAGTAGATCATCTTGCTATACTCCACAAACTACATCATAATTAACCAGTAAATTAATACTAAATTGACAATCATTTTCCATTGATCAGATCAAAGAGAATCAAATCAAAAACTAAAAGATAATTAACTCAATATCAGAATAAAACATATATAAAATGCCTGGTTTATATAGAATATTCAACAAAAATTTGGTCAAAAACTTCTTGAATTACTTTTTAAATGTGATAAAAATGGATCTATATATATATAGATCCAAACGAACAACGGCACAGATTCCTTAATTTGTAGTCTTTAAAAGCACATCATAAGTTCATAACCATGCAAAATAGGTAGGAAAGAAGAATCATTTGGGATATATATATATGTGTGTACATATATATATATATATAACACACACATATATATAAACGTATGCATATACGTACATTGAAAATCCGAAGCTTGGAGTAGTTGATGACATAATAAGCCATGGCAAACTGGGCTTGGTGGTTCTTGGGCGGGTACACTGGCTCAATCTCCCGGACAATGCATCCCTGATATTCAAGAATGGTTCGGTGGTCCTGAGGGACATCTGGAAGAACCGCCACGACAAGCGGGTACTGGGATTTGGCCTTTCTCAAGCCCTTGGCCAAACCCACAACTCCCTTCACATAGTCACCGTTGCCCGCCAAGAAAGTCACGTAGGCGTAGTTGCCTGCTACATCTTGTACAATGGAGGACATGATGAAAAATGAGATCAAGAAAGAAAGGCAGAAATTAAGATATGTGGGGGCTTTTAGGATTAGGGTTCTTTGGCCTTTATATGAGATTTTTGGAAGGAAGTACGGGTTGATTAGATTATGATTATCTCGTCAAAAATCTTTTGATTATATTTCCCATTAATACCTAAAGCATCTGTATCACTTATTTGATGATCATTTCTTAAAGGAAATGAATTGATGATCCACAGAGATGATAGATGAATTTGCATGAAATTAGCGCGACATTATATGTTACTTCTTTCACAAGAAAGTTAATATTATTATCCATTTGTCCAAAATTTCCTATGATTCTCTAAGCAACTGCGATAAAGAGCATTTATTACTTTTTTTGACATTGATGAATCTTATGTAAGTTTTCAAAAAATATATAAAAATAAATCAATTTTGTACACGCGTACGTATGTTTCTTGTACTACAACTCATTTTGATCGCGTAGGTATGTTTCATACTACAATTCATTTTGATAGCACATTGATGTGTCGTTAATTGGCAAAGCAAAAAGAAGTGCGATAGCATTGCACCCGACTGATTTCAACTTAAGTGATTAGGAGCGTTTATTTCTACATTTGATATTATATGTTTGATTTCGAAGATATTTTCTTTTTTTTGGCCCAAGTATAATTAATTGGGTTAACTACAATTTACACTATAGGATTTGAAGGTCATTTGTAAAATGAGCCATAAAGTTTCAATTTTTGCATTTTACACCTCGTAGTTTCCAGATTGCACCAATTTAATGTCTCCGTCAATTTCACTGTCAAATTAGACGTTAAGCGGCAATGTGGCATAGACTTGGGCCACATTTTAAGCACTCGTTGACCATCAATTTCTTAAAAAGATTAAAAAGAGTAAAGTACTAAACATTAAAATTAACAGTCAAACGAGTGCTTAAAATATGGGTCAAATCCATGCCACTTCACTACTTAACATCTAATTAGATTGTGAAATTGACAGAGACGTTAAAATAGTGCAATTCGAAAACCATGTGGGATAAAATGCAAAAACTAAAACTTTTTGGCTCATTTTGTAAATGACCCCAAACTTTATGATGTAAATTGCAATTAACCCCAATTAATTTCTCCAATGTCAATGAACAAAAGGATATTCCATTATCCAATCAATTGCACTATTTTTGTACTCTTGTCAGAAGGATATAGTTTTGGAATATTCTATTAACTTCAATTTATAGATTACAAAGAAAGAAAAAGAAATGAAACCACGGAAACAAAATAAAATAAAATCGGCAATCTATCCGTTGGGAGATATTCACTTATTTCTTGCCGACCAAATCGAATTAACATCCACCATCTTCCTTGATCAAATTCAAACCTCATTCAAAATTCGAAAGAGAAGTAATACTAGATCAAGAGCTAGTTGGTCAATCGTGTAATACTTTCAAATTCCCGAAAAATTATAAGCTAAACATCGGAAACTGGCTGTCTTCTTATATCATCCGTCAACTCAAAATGATTCCGACACCGGATTATGTTCTCGAAACAAGTAAGAAGAGCGCTATTCCAATTGTATAAACGATAACTGATACACACTGGAACAACAACAATTTCAAGAGAAGAAACGAAACCCTAATGCTTTGTAGAGTACACCAAGTTAGTTGCCTTTGTTCTACATTAGCAGATTTAGTATCGTCTGTCTAAGCGTTGTTTATGAAGATCCAGTAAATGCAGCATCATTTGTCTTTGTTTGCAGTCGATGCTTTGTTGTCCACATAAGGATACTCAGATGGGGCAAACCATAGACCGACCAGTATTACTAGGTGGAGAAAAAGAAGCATTGCCGACGAGTACAGGTTTGAAGGAAAGACATTCCAGCAAAACTCCACCCCGATAAACAATAATACACTGTCCAAAATAAAAGAAGTTCAATCAACAAAATGATCGGTATCAAAGTAATAATCGTACAAAACTAAGTGAAGACTGTAGCTAAGGATTCAATGATAAAGCAGCCTACCGAAGTACTGTGGGGAAAGGCGTTTTCCACAATAGATAAGGTAAACTATGGAAATACCTGCAGTCACACATAAAGATATTTGAGCGCTATGAACAAAATTATTGAATATATGTATTGAACTGCGCCATATCACTTCGTGAGTAGGGGACCACCATAAAAAGAAACACCTGTAATTCTAAAGTAGTGGGCATTTTAGCACAGGTTATGCATTGACATCGGGCTCAAAGAAAATAGGTGCATTCAGGCGATCAGCTTTCCTACCATCTCATTTGAGAATACAACTTTTACAGATCCTTCTATATTGTAAATTAGCTACCATGCATTTCTAAGTAGAGCTGTCCGGCTACAAGTTATGGATTATACAGAATATCATCCAGCAAAACTTACCAAGAGTAGAACTGATAATGCAATGATCGGGCACATACAATGCCAATGAAATTCCCAACAAACATAGTTGTCACAATATCTGAAATTACCATGCGCACGTTAGTATCAGTTAAAAGGAAAAGTAGTAAGGCAAAAGCCTTATTGCAGAGGCCTGCTACTTACATTCTTTCCTAAGAACCCTGGTGGATGAATGGCTATTGGAGGACTTCTTCAAAGGGAATGAACTTGTCAGAGCAAATTTGAGTTTTATAGGATCAAGTCTAGAATACAAAAAATTAAAGAGTCCGCCTTCATGCCTGCACAAGATGATTACCAAAACATATTCAGCAAAAATACAAAATTATTTGGCCATCCATGCATACCAATCACTTGTCACGATACTAGAGAACTACATGTTATTGTAGACAAGAACCTATCTTAGTGCCTGCTTGCCAGTAGAGTGGTATTAGGAGGTTGATATAGTCACATGTGGAAATATGTCGAGAACAGAACAAATGTTTTCTTTTGGCGAGAACACATTCATAACTTCAATTTTATAACTTCCTCACAAAACTATTAACTTGCGGGAAAAAAAGAACGATCCTTACACCTAACACATTATCCACGCCACTTCCCATTACAACTTATTAAAAATAATTATATAGTTATACTTACATGCACCATCTATAATGAGCAAATGCTGTGAGTAAACCAAGGTGAGCAATCAGCAAAGAGATTGCAAATGCCTTCGATACAAATATTGGCTCAGGAACAAACTTGAAATTAACAGACCTGAGAAAAAGACTGCATGTTATTTTTCAACAACAAAGTGCATGAAATAATCAAGGAAAGGAATTTCAAATGAAAAATAGACCATGTATTGTTGAATGAGCTCAGAAATTAGAATGGAAAATTTCTATTAAAGATCATAAATTATATGTTCAAAGAATGTACCAGAAGTGGATAAAGACTCGACCGAGATTAAAGGCTCTTGACATGTATGCAAACGGATGAGACATAATGAAAGGCATCCCCAACAGTATCTGCAGAACCATTCAGCAAATAGCTGTCAACAAATGAACACTCTGACAGGACAATGCTCTTGAAATGAGGATCTTGAAGTCTAGCTCACCTAACAACGTTGGAATAAAACACATACATTCAACTTCTGCATTACCAAAGTTGCTTACTCTGAATTTTAAGAATGGAAAAAGAAAAATAATAGAATGTACATCAAGGCTGCAAGGCTGAATCAAATGAAAACTTTCCAGCCTATGCAAACATTAGTTTGTTGAAAACAAAAGGAAGAGGTAAGCACCTGTACTAGCGCTGCACCAGCTAAAGCTGATATCACTCCACTGATACTCATAGCCTGTAAAAGACGTGTTGGTGCTTGAGAAATTTTAGCAAATAACTCACGCACGAATCTTAAATAAATGTAGTTGAAGACACATTAATATTACCTTTAACATGAGGAGTAGTAGAGGTGGAGCATAGAGAAGCACATTCATCTTTATCGAAACAGCTCCACTTGACAGATCACAAAAGGCAACGTTAAAACAATTATCGTTTATCTTGACAGAAGTTCATTGAGGATGTAAGAATGCTACCTGAAAATGATCAGTCCAAGATGCCATCTTTGGTAAAGAAGTGAGGCCAACGAAGCGTACAAGAGCATCATGGCCAAACAGTCATTAAAAAGACGAAGCACAAAAATAGAATGCACCCTTTTCGATAGACAAAGCAAGATAAAAGCCCACCATGGAACCTGACAACAACCAAAATGGCATTGGAAGCTGAAATCACAGCTGATACATAAGGGGGGAGAACTACATTTTACGCCAAAGTTGTCAGCTGAGGAAGCAATAAGCTGTTATATTCAATATCTGATAACACTTTTCTAAATATCCGAATCTGTAGTACAGTTAGTTTGACTACGAATTCCATGGGAACTAGCGAACCTTCCATATGTTGTCATCAATTAGCATGTACAACAGACAGTTAATAAAACCAATCACAACTTTGCAACATCAAAATCGGCGGCCAAACGGCATTAAAGCAGAATTAGCACTTCAAATTCTCAAAAAACAAGATTGATTGTTGTCATACCACATCAGTCTTCCCATAGATGAAAAATATGATCCCCAAGTTTATAATGTACAAAATCCCGAACAAAATCTGCAAACATGAAATAGAAATCGAAACCATCGGACACAAATTACGGGTAAAAACAAAAAACATTAACGAAAAACTTTCGCATTCGAAAAAACGATCACCTGAGCTGGATAAACTTGGCCTCCTGTAACATACTGAATAGCAGAATAAAAGTAGAGGAAGCCAGCAGGATACACCAGCGGCCCTGTGTCCCCTTTTAATTTACCATAGTCTCTCTCTCCACCAAGAAACCCACTAACCTGCCAATCAAATACTGTCATTTTCTCGGGAACCAAACAGAAAATACAAAAAAGATAAGAACTTTAGGAAGATCACTCACTTGTGACATGTACGCGTCCCAATCTATCTTCGTATCTGCAACCAAACACTCACAATGTCACCAATCCGAATTCATACATACAAGAGAGAGAGAGAGAGAGAGATACAGGGGACATAGGCGATGATGAGGGCGACGAGGATCGCATCGCAGAGGAGCAAGGCGGAAGCGAAGAGTAATTTAGGGTTTTTGAGAAATTTGGGGTTCGAGGAGTTGGAAATCCGCCGCCGCTGCGGGAGTTTCGGCCGCGTCGCCACCGTCGATCTGCCCGCCATGGTTGAGTCGTCGTCCTTGGACCTCAAACGTACTAAAAATTAAAAAAGACCTGACCGTTGGATTTGAATACAATAGTCCATGATCTGACCTTTGCTTGAAATCGAGCCGGGTGGACGGTAAACATAAACAGAGGCCCAATATAATATTTATGGATTGGCCAGCCCAAAATATGGCGCCAATGTTTTGTGGTGGTGACTAGGCACGTTGTTCCTTGATAAAAAATTGGGAGGGAGGGGATGTCACCATAGCGGCATTCCAGTGTCTTATTTTTGACATGCGAATGTGTAATTTACTTGAAAAAAATTGAGAGAGTAATTAGGATGTGATGTCACAGTAGCGACTCAAATTTACTTGAAAAAAATTGACAGAGTAATTGGGATGTGATGTCACAGTAGCAACATTTGAGTGTCTTTTACTTGAATCACTATATCGTCGTTATCCTTGCAACATAAAAGTCCCCCAAAAACTAAACTATTGTGGAGATGGATTCAAGGAACAAATGCATAAAGTTCTTAACTATTTGGCTAAAATGCACAAATCGTCCATTTGATGATAAGATAGTTAGAAGATGAAGGATCTAAACCTCTACAAATTGCAAACAAGCTTCACCAAAGGGATTTAATGTCAATTGCATTTGCCACAAGACCGTCTTCAGACTATTCTATCACCATATGGATGATTTATGCAATTTGGCCTAAGTTTAATAGAGATGCAAGGTCAAAGTCCCCTAGTACTCGTACATGAGCCTCACATGCAACCTTTAAACAAAAATTGACGGAAATTTTCATGTTAGGTTTGTTGCTAACAGACCACAACCACTGAGAGTTTAAACCCCAATTTGTGTTTGTTATATATGTGTACATATTTTTAAAGATTTTCGTAAAGTCCGCAAATCTGAGTAGTTCAAATATTCAAGTCATCCTAATAATACATAGCCTGTAGAATTGTAGAATTGTAGAATTGAATAATTGTATTGATAGGACAAGGTAGATATATATACAAGTCTTATGACTTGGAGTACAAGTAATACAAAGTCAACACAAATTACAAGACTTAGTCCAAGGATATCCTAGTTGGATGCTCCTTACTAACATCCCCCCTCAAACTTGGCGGTCAGTGGAAGACAAGTTTGGACCGCAACATAAGAAAACGTGGTTTGGAAAGGCCCTTGGTGAGAACATCAGCGGGTTGATTAACAAAGGGAACAAAGTGGACCTTGTGAGTGCCAAGTTTGACTCATTCACGGACAAAATGATAATCAAGTTCAATATGTTTAGTGCGAGCATGAAAGACAAGATTGTCAACCATATACATAGTGTTGAGATTGTCACAAAAGAAAACTGTAGGTAGAAGGGTCGAAAAACCAAGCTCACGAAGAACATATGAAAGCCAAATAGATTCGGCACATGCATGAGCAAGAGCACAATACTCAGATTCAACACTAGAGTGAGAAACAGTGGTTGCTTAGTGGAACTCCAATATATGAGATTAGGCCCGTGAAAAATTAAAAATCCGAAAGTAGAGCGTCGAATGTCAGGACAACCAGTCCAATCAGCATTAGAATAACCACGAAGCAAAGCAAGACCAACTAAACGGAGAAACAAAATTCCTTAGTCAAGAGAACCCTTAATATAATGCAAAATGCGCTTGACTATAATAAGATGCGTTTGTGTAGGGCGAGACATGAACTGAGCAATATGATTCACAGCAAATGCAATGTCCAGACAAGTCAATGTGGGATATTGCAGGGAACCCAGTAAGTGACAAAACTCGGTAGGGTCAGAAAGATGAGTGCCATCTTGATTAGATAACTGAGCTCACGAGGCAATGGGTGTGGTGCAAGGTTTGCAGTCAAGCATATTAGTGCACTTTAGGAGATCAAAGACATATTTAGTATGAGACAAATGAATACCGGCATTACTTGGACGAACCTCAATACCCAAAAAATAATGAAGAGGACCAAGATCTTTAATTTCAAATTCACAACCAAGAAGACCCATAAACCGATGAATAGCAAGAGAATCATTGTCTGTTAATACAATGTCATCAACATAAAGCAATAGAATGAGATAACAGGAGCCATGGTTAAAAGTGAAGAGGGAAGGGTCGGCCAAGCTTTGAACAAATCCATGGCGGAGAATAAAATGACTAAAGCGCTGAAACCAAAGACGGGGAGCCTGTTTAAGACCATATAGTGCCTTATGTAACTTACAGACATGATGAGTGACTGCCAAACTAAGAACCAAGCGAATGGTACCAAGCTTAACAACAGGACTGAATGTTTCATCATAATCAAAACCATGATGTTAATGAAACCCTTTAGTAACCAGATAAGCCTTATACCGCTCAAGAACCTTGATTGTAGTTACAATGTGATTCAGTTCTTCTATCATCTATATCTCGATCAAGATTTACGTGATATGAATTTTTGTCAAATCACACATGGTCATCTTTGATCGCCATGATGCATCTCATGTTAAAGCAGTTCTTACAAACATAGTTTGATCAACTGGTACTCTGTGCAAAGATTTCTGAGATGGATTCTAAGGCCCCATTTGGAAGCTCGAACTAGACTGACTATTTCAGTCGGATAAGATAATTTGTCATTGGACAGTACTGACTAAATTAATTCTGCGTTTGGTGCAATATTAGACTAATATCAACTATTTATACTATGTTGGCCGGCCATAGGGTATGTGTGAAGAACACAATTTGTTCTTCATACTAACTCACTAAAATCCTCATCAAATGCAAGAACTACGAAAGGTTTGATCTTCGTAGGAGACGAAGTATGTAGGTAACCTTTAATTTGATTCAAGGTGCAACCACAACTCCTCCAAGCAAAGGTGTTCATCCAAGATGAGATTGAAGGCCCCATTGGGTATTTAGCATTTGCTCATGCTAAGAAGATTCTACAAAGGTATAGGATGCTACAACTTAATAATGTGATTTTGAGTTGTGTCTTGGTTCACAACATCTAGGCTTCAAAAGTCATGAGCAAAGTTTTATTTTTGAGTACTAACATGCTAGCTAAGAGCCTTTAATTTGTTAAAAGCATGCCTAAGTGTTGCTCAAATGAACTTGTAATTCAAATATTTTCCTCCAGCGAGACCAAGAGAGCGAGAGAGACGGACCCAACTAATTATAAGGAGGTTTTTGGGGGTATAATTAGTCGGGTGTGAGGGGTACTAAATGGTGGACTCGGTTTAAATAGTAGGGTGATTATTTTAGTACAAAGCGCACCAAATACCCGAGACCGGATTATTAGTACTATCTGATGCGCTATACGGCGTACCAAACTAGGCATAAGTGGCTTCGAGGGATATCTCTTTCTATTGAACAATTACCAGAAGGCTATAGTTTCTTTATTGCGCATTCATGTGTCTTCATAGTCATACATATGAACCCGAGTATCACATTATCGAGCCTTGCAAAGCAGTGAAGGCTTTGAGGTGAGATCAAAGTTCATATCTATAAACATAATATGCCTATAATGCCTTAGGTATGAGAACTATTTGCATACAATCTGAAGCTTTGTAAATCTTGACATGTGGTAAGCATCCATACGTTTAAGTTTCTTGGGCGATCAATGTTCAGTGAACTTGTTCAACAGACAAGCACCCGTATATACACCGCCCTTTCCGAATAATCAATGTCCAGTTGACTTTCCAAACAACTAGGAACTTTGTTTAAAGACTAAGCGACTATGGAATACAGGTCTCCATGTCATAACATTGTTTAGGACATTGTTTCAATACATTAAATTATGGACTCATTCATTGTATATTATTTCTATAATATAAAGCCAAACTCATGAATGAATAATACTTGTCATTTTATTAATTAATTAACATGGAGTTATTACATAATATCTAATATTACATAAATTGGCTTTTTGGGCATAACTCTAAAATCCCCATGTACGTAGGCTTTGATTTAAAGTCCTTGTCGCGTCCCATGTGCCTTTGACGGCACTTTTGGCTTTGAGATGTGATCACATGCACTTCAAGCGAATGATCAACTTTAGTGCTAGTGTAATTGATTGTTCTTCTCAGCAATCAACAAGATAGATATGAGATCCAACAATTTAGTAAATTTATATGCCTGATATTGTTGCTACAAGACTATATTCGTAGCATGGAAGGTTAAGTAAGTCTTTTTCAAGAGATCCTCTTCAGTTAACTCAACCTCACAATACTTTAAGATTTATCGGATTTTACATACTTTAAAGTTATACTCATTTACGGACTCTCATATTAATTCAATCGTTCCTTGCTTCAAACAAGGTGATCAGCTTCTGGTGACCAAAATGATCGGCTAATGTTTGCCAGATAGTTTGGGAATCTTCTTCCAACATATATTCAGTCTGTAATGCGTCATGCATGTGGCAACAGATAAAGATCATAGTGGTTGCCTTCTCAGCTTCACTTGTTTGGTTCTCAGCTTCGATGGTCGCTTTAATACCCTTAGCAGTTAGATGGAGCTTCATGTCTTGAATCTACTTGAGGTAATTTCTTCTAGAAACTTATAAAGCGGTGAAATCAAGCTTAGTGATGTTCGACATTTTGTATGCAAACAAAATGTGAATTAGTGCTTTGAATTAATATTCACAAGCATTATAGCTAGAACTTCAGGTTCTATGGACATAGTTTGGTTTAACGAATTGATGGATTTGGGTCTCTACATGCATGGTGTGTTTCATTAGAAAAAACTTCTAGTTTTCAATGGTATGCTCAAAACTTCGGGTTCGAGATTGGAATGAACTGCAGGGTAACTCAACATGTATACCATACAAGAATACATGCATATACACATGCAATATAAAAGACAAAAATAATAACATTGCAATAGTATATGAAAGCAATTAAAGTGGATACTTATAGATCCTTATGTACAAGGAGTCTTCAAGACTCGTCATCGGGTATGTTTCAGCTTCAGGCCTAAGTGTCGGGACACGTGTACCTGCGGGCTTTAAGCCTATTCCAAAATATATACAGCATGGGTTGCCTTTACCACTATACAGACTCGACCCAAGTAGCAGTCAAGGGGGAATACCCAAGTTTGGGTTCAATAAGTCTCAGCCAAAATTGAAGGGGGGATATGTTCGGTAATCTCCAGCCAAAGCTGGGTGAGTAGATTTGGTACACCCCAGACAAAGTTGGGAGTGTTCTTTTGTACATCCCAGCCGAAGTTGGATTTGAAACGTTCGACACGCACTATCCGAATCACTGGGCGCACCCCTCTCTCATTGGAAAACCAGTCCCTCCTCTCCAAGCAGTGTCTGGAGGTTCTGGGGTCGAACCAAAGTTTCCAGACCTCACCATCATCCTCGATATAATCGAGGGAGGTGATTTCAAGCAAGAAGCAGAGTCGGGGGAGGTTCTTGGAGAACCAAATCCTCCACGATAGAGAAACTCGACGTCAGGAGGGGCAACGAGCAGTCCACAGTCTACTTTTTAGGGTTTGTAGACCTCTCACCATGTTTCGTCAACATCATCGATGAATGATGGTGGTGGTTGAACGAAATTGGATCGATGGTTTCGACTAGATTCACGATGAATCTCCTTGATTCCGTCACTGGGGTAATCCCCTATCACAACCTCGACGAGCGTTAAGGATGGGTGCTATCACAATTAACAACAACAAAAGTCGTTGGAGGTGCGGCTTGACTCTTAGGCGTGGCTTCCAGCCACTGCTTCTGCGATTTTAGGGTTTTGGAATCCCACTTTTTTCTTTCCTTTTCGATATACCCACTCATATTCATCAACATACAACATGCATATAACATAGAACAGTAATCATAGTATACATGGCATAAAAATAAATTGAAATCAAATAGATTAGGGTTTAGGATTACTTGGATGTTTGATGAAGATAATGAAAAAACTTTCACAAGATTTCCTTCGGGATCCTCTCATTCTCGCAGAGTAACCTTCATCCTGATAATGTGTTGTGAAACTAATGATTTAGAGTTGGTGAGGGAGAGGAACGACATGAAGAGAAAATGGCTCAGGTGTTTGTGAGAATTGTGTTTCACCCCCTGTCTTTATGCGTTTATTTATACTAGGATTCTACTTTCAGTTTACGCAATCACATTTCTAATTAATAATTCAATTCGCAACATTCTTTAATTTATTATTATGTGGACTTGACTCAAATCTTGTCCAACATTAGGTATTGTAGTTATTGATCATAAATTGTTGTGATTATTTGTTTTTCAATTGTTCTTTGATTCATGAGATCCGAGTTTATAATTGAATTTCTTTAATATAGATAATATTTTATATATTAAAAAAAATTAAATTTATGGGATGCTTGGGGTTTGTTCTTAGGAGCGAATTATTATCTTAAGGTTATTTCATATGTGCTTTATTGATAAATCTTGAGAAAGTAGTAGATTATGAAATTATCCTGTCAAAAATTTATATATAAAATAAAGAGATTATGAAATTAGTGGTGGTGAAATATTCCGATGCCTTAGTTTAAGTGTCTCAATCAAACCACTTTTCCTCATATAGGTTAGGATTAAACTAGTTTGGATTTGGTTAGTTCTTCCGTCTTTTTATTACAATCATTGTAGGTTCAACCTCGTGCTTAAAAGTGTGTACTTCAATATATTCGTACGCTTGCGAGTGTATTTAAAACACGTCAATTTACATGCCACTGTGCATCAAAGTACAAAATGAGCACAACGAGTGTCGTGTCAGAAATAAGCAGTTAACTTAATAATTAAAGGACATAGGAGCTAATGCTGTAATATTTTATACCTAGGCCAAGTACAAAAATTCTGTTTGGCAGGTGGATTATTTTTTTTATTGCTACTACTCGAGAGAAGCAGAACAGTTATGGTTTATTGGTTTTCTTTACCATATTTGTATGATTTATCCATCAGCCGAAAAAAAAAAAGTGTGATTCTAATACATTAAACTAATATATTGAGCTCGTGAGTTTAATATATTAAACTCATGAGTATTAAACTAATTTTGTAAAAAAGTTCGACTCTCACTCTAGGCCTCGTTTGGTACTATTTTTTTTTACTAAAAGCTGTTTCACTTTAAAGTTAAGCACATAAAAAGTGTTTGATAAAAATAAAATTTACTGTTTATATTAAAAGCTATGATATTAAAACAACAACTTTTAAAAACAGCATGGAAGCTGCTTTTAAAAGCTGCTTTTATAAACATTTTTTTTAAAGCATAGCAACTCTAAACTGGCCTTTATTGAGCTCACACTAGTATAGCATAATGTTATAGGTATTAAACTCAAGCTGCTTGATTTCTATATATGTATCACTCACTCAAACTACTGTAGAAATGCCAACTTTCAATAATTTTCATAAAGTCAGCACATCTGAGCTTTTCATAGTTGTTCATGAGGCGTCACATAATTAATCAAATATTGCAAGTCATCCTGATAATACATAGCCCACCATAAAAATAAATAAACGTTTTAAAAACCGTTTCCACACCATGCATGCTCTGAAAACAAAGTAGCTAGTGCTTCACCTGAGGAATCAACTCCTCTCTTATTGCCAGATGATCTTTCTGTACCTCAACGTATCTTCAACTGTACTCCTATTCTTCTCATTAGATGATATTTCTGTAGGTCGACGACTGCAAGATGAGAAAATTCAACAATAGGGTTCACCAATTATTTTATTAATTTCTATAATTCAATCAATACATCATAAGCAAAAAGGGAGAATAAAAAAAGTAAAAATCACGTTCACAAATTCGCAAAAGCACGCAAATGTGAGGTGATCTTGAAAATACTTACATGTAGAGTTCCACAAGAGTCTTTTTCAAGCAAATCTCGTAAGCTTTACTCTCCCAGCTCATACGGGTTATCTCAGCTACCTTTTTCCCGCTTTGATAGAAACGAAACGTGGGCTACAAAAGGTATATAAATTGTCTTTTAGAAACAAATTAGGCACAACGATATGAACAATTAAATCAGCGGAGCTAAATTAAGAACATTAGCTCCAAACAAAATTTAAAGGGTCAAATCATTTACCGTACGGGGAATATTAAGATTTTCCAGTATGCTTTTATACTTGTCTTCCTACATATATAGAGAATAAACAATTTAGATTAACTAAATGATCAGGCATAACAAGATATCATTCCATAGTAAACACAAGATTACTACATGAGTTAGTAGATGACGTAGCTAACAAACACATTTTATTCAAATTCCAAATAGTTTATATTTTCAAAGGATATTTATTGGATGTAGTTAAACAATTTAAATATTCTTTCTCCATTACCTACTTTCATATTAAAAGACCACAAATCAAACAGTTCAATACTTTTTTTTTGCTCCCAAAAACAAAATTCAAAAATAAATCTAGTTAGATTCCTAAACTAAGGGGGCGTATTGTATATGAAATTTGATGAACTTTGTTTGACTCTCAAATTCATGTGTATTTAACATAGACTTTTATAGAGTTAATAAAAGTCACCTTGTATTGAATTAAAAAAATTTATGACTTCTATAAAATCTATAAAAAGCTTGTGGTATTCAATTATGATTTTTTGCGGGTTTACAAATGTCTAGCTGTATTAAAAAATTCATTGATTTTAAAGGATTTTAAAAAGTCATGGACTTTTAGACTTTAAGGCTTTTTATGATATATGTTGTCATAGCAAATCCAACATTTCCCCCAAAGATTTTGATGGACTTTCATAGACTTAGATAATCCACCACCCACCATGATGCAATGAGGATCACTATTTCTACTTTCACCACACCATGTTGCCACCACCACCTAACTGTGACCATCACCACTATCATATTCCTGACATTGCCACCACCACATCATATCACTTCTTCTACCACCACCTTGTCATACTCATCATCAACATAGTACAACCTCCCTACAACCATCGTTTTGCCACCACCACCACTCCCACCACTACCTCTACTACCACCGCCTTGTCACAATCATCATCACCATAACCTCCTATGACCACCTTACCGCCGCCACCCCCACCTATGACCACTATTAACACCGCCATCATCATGATCGCCACCTTTACCTTGTCCATCACGGTATCACCACCACCCAAACTCCCACTCTTCCACTGCCCCAACACCACATTAGAAACACACAACTTACAAGAATTTGGAATAAAAAAATATAATTTCATGAGTTAAGGATTCTTTCACATGTCTAACAGTTTTGGTCATAGCAATTACATAAGTGTAGTCTTCCTACTCCTAATTGGTTTCTCAGTAAAAAAAAATTTTAATGTATGATTATTACAAAGTTTGTTAAATTCCTTTTGAACTCTACAAAAGTCTAGCATTTAAATTCCTTTTGAACACTACAAAAGTCTAACATTAAACTCTAAAAAATTTGTAGAAGTCTATCATTAAAAAATCTGTGGATTTCTATGCAATCTACAAAAATCTTTCACATAAAAAAAAACTATGCAAAAGTCTATATAAATCTGAATACAATACACCCCCTAAGGTATTAATTAGATACAGCACTTCTATTAGACTTAGTTCGAGTAATCAAATTTTCATTATGAAAAACACTTGTGCCTCGTTTTTTCAGCGTATTAGAGCCTTCGACCTCATTTGGTAAAAAAAATTGGATTGGAATATATAACCCTCTAATTCAAGGTATTTTGCAGTTAAAGTAAAATGATTTCTCATTTTGAGGTGATTAGAATAGGATTAGACAAAACAAAATTTCTCCCTTCTAATCCTCCCATTTTGGAGAGGATTGGAATGAAAAACTTTTCTTCTTGAGTCTCCAAGTTAACCACAAAATAGTGTCTTATCCATCCCAATCTAATCCTCTATACCATATAAGGCCTTTCGAAATGAGAAAACCTTTCCGAGAAAAAACGAAAATTCCCTTCATTTGGGGGCATCTTTTCCTAGCCCGCACTAATCAAACATGGGGTAAACTATTTTTTCCATTCCCAGGCCTCTACGAAACAAACAAGAGCCTCTATACATAGTTACATTCGTCATTGTTTTGACCTTGTTCTTAAATTTTATGCTTGGATTAAAAAACTTAGCAGGAAACTGAATAGCTTCCAGAAGACAAAAAAAAAAGGATTCAAGTTTATAGAAGGCTGGATTATAGTGGCACACACCTCAGGATCAAGGAGGAACTCATATGCTGGTACATGCGGGAATGGCTCACACATTTCCATAAACATATCAGAAGTGACATGAGAGACTGCAAAAGAAAAGTACATCAAACACGAGTTGGAAAAGGAGCAGTAGGGAAATGATAACTACAAATATTTTTTCTCTTTCTACACACTCCTTCATTGGATTGATCAAACAGAAACAACACAAATGATTAAGCATGGTTGTGTACAAGAAAAAACAAGGTGTGTGGTTATTATCTCCCTATTATATTGCAAACAGAAACAGCTAGCTTGATTAAACAAAGTAAATTCATTTGAACTTACTGGCCTCATAATAGGTCGTGAATAATATAATTGCCGGCAAAGATTCATCTGTGAATTGAAAGAGCAAATAAAAAACTGCGTGAAATTCTATGTTTTCTCAAGAGTCAATAGTAAACAATTTCATTAAAAGAAACCTACAAGTAAACAATTTCATCCAAAAATAAAACATTAAAAAAATTATTACAAAACACTACCTTGAATTGTTTTAACTGCGGTTTCATACTGATCGTAATGGCTGTTGAGCAAAATGAGAGGAATGTCTGAGTAACCTGAAAATATGAAAATCTGTGAACATAGTTAATTCAGCGACAGCAAGGTAACAACAAGACAGAAAATTTGTGAAAAGAGGGTTACCGACCCTTGTAGTTGATAGACCAGCGGCTAGTGGACCCAATAATAATTTCCTTTTTTGGGCTGGAGTCAAGAGTACAGAAGGGTTTTGAAGTGGAAGGAATTGCCAGTGGCGATGGTCGTGTTGGCGACGATGGTATGATTGGGACTGAAGTTGTCAGGGTTTTAATGAAATTAAAAGGATGCTTATGGTTATGGTGATGAAGAAGAGCTGCGCAGGGATTCATGCGATTGCCAAGCAACTGTCGTAACAAAACCCTAGAATTCCTAGCCATTCTCTTCTCTCTCTCGCTTCGCTTCCAAATCCCTTGAATCCCTCGCTTTATTCACCAAAATTTGGAGGATCGAGTAGTATTGGCAAATATTTTACGTACACCAGTTTTGGCCTTTAAACACCCAAACGAAACTAGGTGTGCTCCCCTGGGCACCCAATTTTGAATCTCTTTACACTTTAGTTTTTTTTGTCAAGAATTGCTTGTATAAAGAAAGTAAAACCTAAACGAAGTTAGACTGCTTCATTGACCAAAATACCCAAATAAGTATTCAATTGAGATTCTAAGGGATTTTAATTTTTTTTACAAATCCAATAGTATCCAATCAGGATTTTAAATGATTATTCAATCAGGATTTTAAGAGAGTTAAATCCACATAAATGAGGAGTGTATTCAATTAGGATTTTAATTAAGAGAGTTAAATCCACATAAATTCTGGTGTATATTCAATTAGGATTTTAAAGGAAATTATAAGAGTCTATCCGGTAACGTTTTACAAAACAATTTTATTAAAACTGTTTAGTAAAACGAAAACGACAAATATAATTTTACATTTATGTGATTTGAGAATGCATCTAGTAGTTTAGTCCGAGAATGATTTCAGAGAATGAAAACATTGAAAACGCGTCTGGTACCAAATGTCAAAAAAGAAAATATATAAATTTATGCTTTGTAGTAATGGTGGCGGTGGTGGTAAGGATATTGAGACTAGAGTGGTGTTGGTAGTGGCTACTGTGGTCATATTTTATTTATTTTTATCATATATAACCTTTAGATTTTGTATACTTGAATGGGTTAAATACAGTACTAAATCAGCGATTTAGTCCAAAAATGGGGGGTGAATTTATATCTTCCTCCATATCAGCGATTTAGTCCAAAAATGGGTCAATATCCGTGAAATCGCGAAAAATCGTTTGAAAGTTCCATGATTCGGAACCCTAAACACAAGCTAATTGACCGTAAAAAAGGCTATGGCGGCCTTGGTTGCAGAAGCGCCCAAATTACTCTGTATAGAAGAAAGCCTCAGTCTAACCTCGTATCGATTAAGAGACGACGTCGTTTTACCGAAAAAAGAGTTTGGTATCTTAGCTTTATTCCGTTTAGTTCGGATAAACTCAAAAATAGGTCTACCAAGATTAAAAAGATAATGATGTGAAATAAAAAGTGCCCAGTAGGCAGTAACTACTATTTGCAAAATAAATTTACCTATACACATAAATTGGAAATTTAATAGCAAAATATCTATATATTGAAATATAATTAGATATAAAACACTTAATTCCTGTACCAAATATTACTTTATATATGAAATATCTTCTCGTAATATCTGTTGATATCAAAATATTCATCATATATTCTTAAATTGAGCTATCAATATTTTCATTAACATCGATATTTAAAACCTTGGTTTGAGGATCGAGAAATAGAGTGAGTATAGAGTCTAGGGAAATTCCAAACCCTTCCATCAAAAAACGAAAAGAAAAGAAATTCTAAACCCTAGACACCCACACCAATTATAAGACCTATATGTATGTGTGCGCGCGCCTATTTTTTTATGGCCCTAAACTTGTGAAAAAAAATAACAGTCCCCAAACAAAATTAAAATGAGGAATTCTAGGGTTTTGGTGCGACACTTGCTTCGCAATCGCAACCACCCTAACCCTTATGCAGCTCTTGCTCATCCGTGTAATTCTCTCCAAACCCTAACCCTAACTTCAATTTCAGTTTCACCATCTTCATCCCCACCAAACCTTGATTTTCTGCAACACAGGAGTCGCCTATTCTCGTCGTCCGCTTCAGACGTTGAAGTAGAAGGTAATGTATGAGATGATAAAATCGGGTATAAAAGAAAATAATGAACTAAATTAAATTAGAATTTCCTGTCAACAAAAGTTTAAATAATCCACTCAAACTTATCGATACAGAAGCTCTTCTAATTCTATCTTTTCATTTGCCTTGCTCTTTTTGAAAGCGATTTGACAAGCTTGATTTTTTTTTTTTTGACAAACAATTGCGTTGGTAGGTTAAATAGTTAGTTATTAGGGAAGAGGGGAATCAGTAAGGATTGAACTCACACCATAGTGCATAGGCATGATTGTTTTTCGTCACTATGGTAAAGCACGATCTGCAATTTGACAAACTTGATTTCTTGTTGGGTTGCACTTACCTACCTTTTTTCTTTTATTAGAATATCCTGACTGGAGGTGGAATAAATTTTGGTTTATGCACGTTCCATGGGAAGACCGGCGCCTCTTCGTAGGTACTCCCTCTCTCCTTCAAGTTTCTGTTTTCGTTGTTTCCACCGACTTTGCTGTAACCAAAAATATTTTATTTTTCAGTTCCCCCAGAAATTTCCTTGTATGAAAAGGATGAGTATGATTTGGAGATTAAAAGAGTTCAAGGTACTATCTCTTCTGCGCAAATATATATATATATATATATTGGTGAAACTTACTTTAATCCTAAATTGATCTTAAATTTGTTTGAATTTCTTTTGCTTTGAGAAAACTTTTTAGTGTAATGCAGTTTTACTTATGTGTTTCATTCATTCATTGGGATATAGATAAATCTTTATCTGCAGTCTTCTGCTTCTATGACGCTCGAACGGATGGTAAGTTTTATGAATTTACTTGTAACAGCCAAATCATTTGCAATCAAGTACTCTTTTTCAACTTATGCTTGGTTTACTCTTCTCCTGTAGACTTTTGCTTCATACATTCGGTCATCAATAGGTGGGCTAAGGAATTCCCACATGTAGCATTGTATGAAATTATCATTGATCATCTGGTATGGCATATTGTAAAATGATCTTCTGTTCACTTGGTCAAATTCTTTGTCAATCATTTTAGTTTTTAACAATTATGATATCCTTTCTTATTTTTCCGCAAGATTAGTTGACTTAAGATTTGTTTATTCTCTCTGTAGAAAGAAGAAGACCGTGATAATGTAATGAGAGAATACAATATCGGTTGTACGGTAAATGATTCATTTTTTTGTGTTTTGTTTGGATGTAATGTCCATAGTGTAATTTGTACCATATCATAACTAATAATTTGGTAAGGATTGCAATACATTACATAGTTTGGGTAATATTAATAATTTGGTAAGGATTGCAATATATTACATAGTTTGGGAAATATATTTTAGCTTTTCTTTTGTCTTAGAAAGTTAATTGGGTCAGTTACATGAAACCTCACAAGTTATAGGGGTTGATTTCAAGCTGGCATACGATCTTTGAAGATCCTACAAACTCATACTCAAACTGACGGAAATTCTACATGTATGCGCATCCTTTAGTTAGACCATTTATATGTTTATAGGATCTTCAAAGATCGGCTCCTAACTTAAAATCGACCTTATAGTTTGGGGTTTTATGTAGTAGACCCAAAATTAATTTACTTTGTTGATGTGTGCATTTCTTTTGCAGCCAACATTCCGTTTCATTCAAAATGGGAAAAAGGTGGATGACCTAGCCGGTGGCTCTGCCGTACTCTTGGAAAAGACTCTTAACAAAATTTATGGGTAATCATTTTCTGGATTTACTTTACATTTTTGTGCTTTGACGTAGATCTGTTCAAGTTTACACAACTCGTTAACACGACATGAACACAACATAATTTTTTGGTGCTTTTTCGTGCTATGCTGGTATCGTGTGGACACGATAAGGTCGCATTATGTTAACGGATTGTTTCCTTGTCTACATGCTAGCTTGTTAGTCACCTGTTCAGACCCTTTATGAAAAATAATATTTTCATTTTGGAAGAAGAATATTTTGAAAGCTTTATATATATTGGTGATCATAACATTTTAATCATTTCATTATCATATTTGATTCATGCAAGTGTTGAAAAAAGTAAAATAAAAAAAATGAAAGGAGGGTCAAGTTTTGTTGTTGTGAATAAGTGTTAACGGGCAATCCGTTTACAATTTTGTGTGTTGTGTTTGTGTTATTTCAATCCTTCGCCCATTAGTATTCGGCTACTATTCATCTTATATATATAACATTGGACTTTGCCATGTTTACTTTTAGAGAATATAGATTGCGTTATCTGCCAATTAAATGAAATAAAGATAAACAGACAAAATTTACACATTTTTATTTTATTCGCACGTTTTTATTTTATTGTCACGGAACACCATTACGACAGTATCCATGCTATATATGCTCTGTGTAGAAGTCATCCTTTATTCACGGATTATAAACAAATGAAATATCATGAATGCATACATGTATTTTCATGTTTTACATATCTATTCTTCTTTTACTGGATAAATGACATAAAATAGTTACTAAACGCTATGGTCGAATTTTTCATGTAGGGGAGGAGAATGGAGTACAGCTAAAGTCCTTGACACACAAGTTAAGAAAGATAGAAATGGTGAAGGAGTTTGTTCATCATTTGAAGTGGAAACAGTGGCACATGATAATTGGGATACAAGTTACGAATTGAAACACTATTCCAAATGCCCTTGCAATTTGTGCCGTAGCTGGAAGTACCTGCGACTGAAGTTGTCACAACAGCATGAAACTGAGATTGAAAATGATGAGAAATAAAGTTTAAACTTAAACTTGTGTGGTGGTTTAGAATTTCAATAGCTACATTTTTGTTATGTTTTAGCTATGAAAAGAGTTTCGTGCAAGTTATTTGAAATTATGTATGCACTATGCAAAAGCATATCTCCGTTTATGCTACAGAAGTTGGATAGACTTTGAAATCGAAACGATAATTTCAATCTCTCTCTCTCGGTAGGTTTTTTTTTCTTTTAATAATCAATTAATTTAGTTGGATAGGTGTAGAGAGTAACTAGAGATACTAAATATGGGTTCAAATAAAAAAAAATTATTAAAGATTTGATATATTTCAGACCCAAAAAAAAAAGTGTAGAGAATAGTGAAATTATAGAATAAAATTTACAACTGTTACACACACATTGTGTTACAGAATATAAATCCCTTAGAAAAAACTCACTGATCCTTTTATTGTTGTTGAACGAATGTAATTTTTTAACATCGATACACCGGAAATTCATACTCCGTCATTTAGAACCGTGTGATCCAATTTGAGTAGTAGATTTCGGCATTTAAAAAGTTAGATTCAACGCTTGGATTGGATCTAAGAGCTCTAGAGTATATCATACTCTGGTACATCACCTTAGCCAAGATCCAAAAATGTCTTCCATTTTTAAGTTCAGCTGATCAAACTTTTGACACATGCCAATATTCAGTAGGTCAGCATACTTATATAAGTTGCACTATTGAGCTGAATTGTTAGTATTTGGATGAATGCGTTTTGACAAAAAAAAAAATTGGATGAACACAAGTTTGACAGAGTATCTTTATCGGCCTTTTGCAAATCTTATCCCCTACGTGCGTGCATGCATGCATGACAAGACCGACCGACACTATACAGGCCAAGGCCACGTGTGGCTGCACCCAGCTTCCACCATTGATCATCTGCTACGACGCACGTACAAGTACAATCTCCGTTAGCCACGTGTACGTCTTCCACTCCTTGCCTCCACCTCCGCCACGTGTCCTCCCTATAAACTCGCTCTCGTCTATATAATTCCCACCTGAAATTCCTCCAAAAACCAAAACAAATAAAGAAAGGAGAAACACACCTCTTTGAAAAATGGATAATTATTCCAACCACCTCAAGCAACGCAGGGCAGATGATCCTGCCGCCGCCACTGGGCCCGCTGAGGCGAACAAGGGCGGTTACAGAAGCAAAAAGGACATGGCCAAACGCGGCCTGAGGTCCCTAGCCGTGGCCGTCGCAATCCCCGTCTCTCTCCACCTCCTCGCTATCTACGCAGGCTCCTCCGACCCTTACCGCATCGGATCCAAGCCCTTCTGGATCCCTCCCCTTTGGGCCCTGCGGTTAACCTGCATGGCTTCCAGCTTCCTCATGGGCCTGTCCGCTTGGCTAGTGTGGGCCGAAGGTGGGTTCCATAAGAATCGGATGGCTCTGCCCATTTACTTGGCCCAGCTAGGGTTGAGCTTGATTTGGGATCCGATTGTATTTGGGGCGGGGGCTCCGTGGGTCGGGTTGATCGTGTGCATGGGGATGTTCGGGGCGATGATCGGGTGTTCTCGGGTGTTTAAGGATGTGAATCCGGTTGCTGCCGATCTTATGAAACCGAGTTTGGCATGGGTTGCGTTTTTGGCCGTTGTAAATCTTAAGCTTGTATTCCACTGAAATTTCATTGTACAGCAGCATATGTTATGTATATGTATGTATGCATTTCTCAATATAATTACTAAGTTTTCGGCTCTTTAAAAATGCTTCTTAAGAAAACACTTAAATCGCATTCGATAAATTCTATTAGATACTTCCTTTAAAAGTATTTGACTCCTTTCATGCAAGAAGTGAGTTCTTTCTGCTTTCATGTTTTCTAAGTTTTTTTCTAATAAGTAGTTTTAATTTTTCTGCCATAGCGCTTTTTGGCGATTTGGATACACTTTCTACTTATTTTAAAAGTAATTTCAAACATGTTCGCAATATAGTTTTCGTGCACACCATATTCCCTACGTCGATGTGGGTCAGCCTAGTTGGTCAGTGCGGCCTTACACTCGAAAGTTACAAGATTTGTGTTCGAGCCATTGTCTTTAGTTGAAGATATAAGGACACCAATGAAGCATAAACAGCCAGAGTATATAAGAACTCGAAATACCAAACCAGTGAGAAATTGAACTGGCTTGGTAGGAGAGAATGGAACAGCGGGAAACGGAACAAGTATCTCTAAACCTAACGCATACGACCAACCAATAAACCATTGCTGATTCAACAAGTCTGCACTTACAATAGTATATGACCGGTCCGGTGTATACCTCTTTATCGGGGTATACACCACGGGATATCACACGGATGTGTATATCCCGGGATAGGGATAGGAAAGTATCTCCTCTGATTTTCATTCGGGAAGTAGTACATATTTATAAGGTACAAAAGAATACTATCTCCACACCTAACACAAGAAGTATAAATAACATACAGAATGTAACAAATCCTACATCAACACGAGTGAACTAAGAAGACGATACCTTGGCGGCCTTCAATGCCGGATGAAGCAATCCAAGTTCATCTTTAACCTCAAGCGGATTGCTTGTTTCGTTCCTAACTCTCTTAACTCTTCTACTACCCAATGACCGGTGCGTGAAACCATATATCTGAAGAATTTGATTGTCCCCAAAGTTAAAAGCTCTATCCATCTGCTTCAAGCATCTCTCAACTGGGTAATCTCCGAACTTCCCACATGGCTTGCAACCCACAAAATGGGTCACCAGTGGCCACCGGTGGTCGCCCAAACCAGGGCGATAATTCTCAATCATTTCCTCATATCTATCAACCAAAATCCCCCAGTAACCATGCAAATAATATCCACTCTCAAGATAAACCTTATCACCCCACTTCTCTCTTTGAGTGGCCAATATATAAACCATGGCTGACTGATCATCAGCTTCGAAAACGGGCCTACCCTTCAATTCCCTAGTGAGTACCTTCCCTGCCTCCTCCCTAATTTTCCCTTTCGGTCCCATCGGAGCCCAAGCATCGAGCATATCCAACGACCACTGCGTATTCCTCAACAAAAAGCTCCCGGTATTCAACCCAATCCAACTTTTCTCATCATAAACCATCTTGTTCCAGCCGTGCATCACAAAGTTTGAATCTTTGTACCTCTCCCATGGCAATTCAAATGCCATATCTGTAAACATTGCATCACTATCCATCCACCATAGAAACTCAACCTCCGGGTGCGACAAAAGGAGCTTCCGAATCAACGGAAGCTTGGCCCAAAAACCCGCCATTTCGGCATCCAACAGGGCCATATTGTAAAAAACCTCAATCCCATGTAATCTACAATAATCAATTTTGTTCTTAATCGACTTCAACAAGTAATGATCACCTACCGGGTTTTCGCAGGGTTTCGGCGACGACCCAGTCACCAGAAGCACCCGGGGCTTACCGGGTCCGATGAAATTTGGGAAATTAGGGTTTTCCCGGAGCCATTTCGACCTCTGCTCGTCCCAATTCGAAATCTTGGGTCCGAGACTGTATGGTTTGTTCGGGTCGGGCCGTTCCTCCTCCCCTTCATCGACCAGGATCTTGTTAATATCGAACGCGTTGTAGTTGTTGGGGTCGGACGGCGTCTCGTGGACCTCCTCCAGGACGCGGTGGGGCTCCGCCCGCTTGCGGGAATAGAAGTGGTCGCGAATCTCGAGGAAGTCCTGCTCAGGGGTTCCGAACTTTCCGGCTCCGATGGTGCCGCGGAGGACGACCACCGTGAGGACGAGGCAGAGGATCGTGACCTTGCCGTGCCGGAGAGCTCTCTGGATCCGTCGCGATCGTTGAGCTCCCAAGCATTTCTCTAATATCATAGCTGAAATTTGAACCTCAATTGAACATAAATAAATTGGGGATTTTCCGATTTTGGGAAATTTTGGTGGGCGGGGGAGTGGGAGTGGAAACCCTAGCTAGAATCCAGAATTTTGACCGAAATGGATTTCGGACAAAGATTTCTAAGCTAATGTCGGGAATTTGGTCGTTGTTAAAAATGTTTTTGACTGAAAACGCGTTTCTTGTTAAAATAGTACGGCAGTTAAAAGAAAAAGACCAAACAAAAAACAACAGGAAAATGTTTTTCGGTTTGGGCCTTTTAGAGTTTGGACCCACTTGAGAGGACGGTCAGGCCCACTATGATCTGTTTGTCGCAAAAGTTTGCATGAAGGCAAGTAACGCAAGTTGGGATGTCTTTTTGCACTCGAGTTTTATCTCTCTCTCCTCGTATCTTAGAGTGATTTAAAAAGTACTGGTTGATTATTTATATGTAATGAACCATTTCTCGTTGACTGTTAATCGCCTGCCGTTTTACGTCAAAAAAAGTTTTTGCAGCACCAAACAACGTACCTTTGTATCATGGATCTCTCTAAGGAGACATGAATCAAAGTTCGGTGAACGAATCGTGACCGTATGATCAAAGTTCACCGTATGATCAAAGTTTATGCACACATGTCAAATCAAACAGGTGTATTCTGATTTACCATATTGCATTTCCAAAAAAACGCAAAAGTAATGGTCTATAATTTGCTTCCTTAAGCATTCATCTTGACCATTGAAATCTTGGATAATCTGGTTCCTTAAGCATTACTTTCAAACTGGCTCCGTTTGCGAAAGCGGATCACTGAGATCATACAGTGCAATCGGATCGGATCCTCAATTTCAAAGCCCGAAAATGTGACAGAGGTGATAAGAAGCAGGGTTCGTCCGCATTGATCTAAGTTCAAAGTCCTATTACTAACAACTTGATGACCAAGAAATTGGAAAAATGGAAAGATATTGTGCTGGTTAACGAGCTACTCAACTCGGCAGAGCTTCCTCAGGGTTATGGAGATTCTCCTCATCTGATTTAGCTCCTTCCCTTCCCACTTCTGAAATCCAGGCGTGCGGTTAATCTCGTGCTTCCAAAGGTATCGCGCTTCTCCTGACATGAAAATTAGGGATCCGGGGGTAAGATAAACTGGAATCTTCGCCATGGGCGGATCATTTTCCCCGTCCTTTGGGAAGTCCCTACTTGCTCCTTCAACTTGACTAAAATGCATCACGCAGGAAGACTCCAAGGAGAGAATGGCAATTCCATCTTCGAAGCGCATGAGATCAACGTGCGCACAGATCCCCTGCACACAAATGCGGGAGGAGGATGTTAATCTGAATTGTTATTCTTCTACTACCAGTAGATCAAATGTGCATTGTTGATGGTCAAACAAATGGTCGGAAAACTTGCAATTGTTCGAAGAACACAGTATTACGCTAGAACTTAGATACAAATCAACACCTTCAACTCAATTATATTCTCACGCAATAAATCTGAATACGAAAAGGCATAATTCATCGCGCACCTCACCTGGTTGGTAAGAATTCAGAATGAGCTGGTCAAAGAGCGGCTCTCTGCACAACATATCTGATGGAAATGGAGAGGTATTCACCTTCACACCATCATTACTCCCCCAGACAGTAGGATCAAAAACATGGTCGCTTGCAAGCAAAACATCGCGAATAGAATCCGAAAGCTCAACCGCCCATGATGGAAGATCCCCAAACCTCATAGCCTGCATGGAAAGGAAACTCTTTCAGTTGCCAACGAACCCGATTAGCTTGTGTATGCATCGCTCATTCTCTTCAAAACAGGTGCATTCTCTACTATGCTCTTCTCAACTTGATACCAATTTCAAAACCAATCTCTTATCAGCAATCCAAATCAAAAACAGATTAAACTCCTCCTAACAAATCTCACACTTTTTGTCTAAAAAAGCAGGAAACGGGGCAGCCAGATATTGCAAATTCACATGGGAATATGCACAAAAAGAACCGTTTACAAACTTCTAGTCAAAGATAGAACCAGAGGGACATTGAACCGTCGGTTCAATTTTTTATTAAGAGTTTGTAACCGGTTCTATCCGTGCTTATTTACCCAATTACAATCTCATATTTCCCCTTAAGTTTTATACATTTTAGAAAAATAAACACCATGCCAATCCATAATTTGCATCCTAATATATGTTTGTAATATGAGATTATGTGCACCTGATTATGGGAGGCTTGAGTGAACCATCCTTCTGCAACAAGAAGTTAATAAGCCATTGCATGTGAGTGAGATACTTCCGAGAAATACGCACAAATAGAAACGGTTACAAATTTTCAATCGAAAACACAACTAGACGGACACTAAACACCAATACAAAAGGTAGTCAACCGCGGTTTGTATACATTTTGTTTAGTATTCCCTTAGTTTTATATTATATTTTTACCCTTTTTTATTGTCTCTTTTGTGTTTTTTTAGTAACAAAAACAAAAAGTTACATTTTCCGAGTTAAAATTTGTAAAAAGTTCTATCTGCGTATAAATTTTAAAGATTTTTTGTAACCGCTTTTATTTGGGCATATTTTTCTCGATGTTATGATAGTTCATAGCAAAGCATTCTCGGCAATTTGAAGCTAAAATATTTATACAAAAATGTGAAATTAGACAGTGAGTAAAGAAGGGAAACGCACCGTTTTGGATTGTAGAGAGCAAGGAGGACTGGTGCTGAGGAGAGAGGAAGTCTCTGTACAACCACAGCCCTTTGATTTCTTTGAATGGTTCCCAGCAATGGGTCGGGTCGGAATCAGATCCATCGCCCGGTTCCAAATCCTCGCTGTCCGACGAATTGCCGAACACTTGCCGGAGAATTTCTTTGTTGTCGGCATCCATTGTCATAAGGTCCGATCTTGATTTTTGACGAGGCAAAGCTTAAAGAGTCAAAAAGGCCCTCTCTGCAGTCTGCTCAATCTTTTCACCTTTGCGTTAAATGGATGAAAATGTCAAATTCTACTTTTAACCTTTGATTTTGACAGCTGTAAAATTCGGACGTATTGATTGTTACACTGACACGTAGTAACAATACTTACATGCACCCTAATTTACCTATATTTTATTAATATTAAAAATAATCAATCAAAATTGCAGAGTGTTTAGTTATTTATATAGATCAAACAAATCAATAGTTTTGCTAAGAGATTAGAAATTCAATCCACAATAGTAAAAGGTCTCATATAAAACTTACATAGATGAAATCATTATGAGTTCGATATCTCATTATTACATTATCTTAGTTCAAATTTTCTTATGTAGTATAAAATCGTTATATTAAAAAAATTTCATAATTTAACTATCCATTTATTAGATAGATACAATTGAATAAAAGAATCTTTAATGTGATTGAATATCTATCGAAATAATTTATAAATATTGATTAAAAAAATAAATAATTTCATTAATAACACGTCGATAGTTTATATTCACAACCATAAATATTGATTAAGAAAATAAACAATTTCGTTAATAACATGTCGACAGTTTATATATATGTGAATACTTTATTTTGAATCAACATTTTATTATAAAATAACATTAAAAATAAAATTTAATCATCAACAGCTACATAATGTGGTTTACAAAATATAAATGGTATTAAGAGCATTTTGGTAATATAATTACATTTTTGTGGCGGTTGTTTCGAATTCCTCCTATTGGATGAACAGCACAGCGCACCGGCGTATCACCAGCCTCGTCGCAGACGATTACTCATTGGGTGAAACCAAACAGACGCCTCGGGCGCCGTGCCGTGCCGTGCCGTGCCGTGCCAAGTGGATGGGCATTCGCTTGGCCTTTCGCGCCCATGCAGAGAATCTATCCTCCAGCTCTCACCGCACGCCAACACGTAACCGTCGCAGTGTCATCCTTACAGGTCCACGTGTCGTCATCCCGTAAGAAGTCCCCATGCTACCCCAGCGGTTCATCGCACCCGTCGAATTATTCCTACCAAAAGTACCAACCAAGCCGGGAAATCCTCCCGTTGACTCATTTGACCACATCCACCGACTCCTGAAGTGCCACGTGGTACACAATGTCTGATTGTAGCCGTTGATTTCTTGGAGATTGTCGCCCACGTTGGAACCCCTATAAATTTGAAAGAGTCGCAACGCTTCGTTTTAATTCAAAAGAGTCGAAAGGTATCGAAGGTTTTGAAAGCAGAGCAAAAATGGCGGATTCTGAAGCATCGCGATCTACAGAAACTGTAAACTCCCTCTCTCACTCTCTAACTTATGTTTGGTTGCCGAGAAAGTGATAGAAAAGTTCGATCTTTTTCGTTGGGAATTATTAAAATTTTCTGTTTATTTTGATTTGAAAACGTTCTGTTTGGTTGCCGAGGAAGTGATAGAAAAGTTTTTTTTTTTCCGGAATTATGAAAATGTTCTGTTGATTTTGATTTTGTAAATTTCCTGTTTGGTTGCCGAGAAAATGACAGAAAATTTCTATTTTTTTTCCTTTCGGATCTTGATTTGTAGGTGCGAGTGGACGAGGAGAAGCTGAAGTATTTGGAATTCGTTCAAGTGGCGGCGATTTACGTGGTGGTGTGCTTCTCGAGCCTCTACGAGTACGCGAAGGAGAACTCCGGTCCGCTCAAACCGGGGGTTCAGACGGTGGAAGGCACCGTCCAAACCGTGATCGGACCGGTCCACGAGAAGTTCCACGACCTTCCCTTCCAACTCCTCAAATTCGTCGATCGCAAGGTCAGTCTAAAACCCTAGTTTTCACCGCCTGTTTGATTTCATTGTGTAAAATCAGTACTTCATTTCTCGATCGCGGTCACGTGATTTGCAGGTGGACGAGTCCCTGAGCAAGGTGGACCGTCACGTGCCAGTTCTGGTGAAGCAGGCGTCGAGCCAAGCGCTATCGGTGGCGAGAGCGGTGGAGCGAGGCGGCTTGGTGGACACGGCTAAGAACCTCACCGGGAGCTTGTACGCTAAATGCGAGCCGGTAGCGGAGCAGGTGTACTACAAGTACGAGCCGGTGGCTGAGCAGTACGCCGTGTCGGCTTGGCGCGCCCTGAACCGGTTACCGCTGTTTCCACAGGTGGCTCACATAATGGTTCCCACCGTGTCATACTGGTCCGACAAGTACAATCGGGCCGTCGGGTACACCGTCAACAGAGGCTACTCCGTGGCGGTGTATCTGCCGTTGATCCCGACGGAGAGGATTGCCAAGATGTTTGAAGAAGCCGAGAACGGGGTTGCCGTTTCGGAGAACGGGGTTGCCGTTTCGACGAACGGTGGGGATGTTGTAGTGGATTAGTGATGACCGTTGATCTGGGTTGGGACTTTATAATCTTTTGGACTTTTTCAATGTGAAGTTTGTTTTGGGCCCGTTTTGGAGCTCTTGTTTTGAATTGTAATCCAAAGTAGTAACAATCCTAAAAGGCCCGGAAGAAAATTTTGGTTCCAATTTTTGCATATTTTACGAGGAATGTTATTTTATTTTTGTTATCTTTTTTCATATTTCTGTTTTTTTTTTTCTTGACATCTTATTGTTTTTAAAAAAAAAAATTTCAAACAAGATTTTAGTTTTTAATTTTTAAAAAAAAAGTAAAAATAAAAATTGAAAGCTAAAAATGAAATGATAATATTTCGCCCCCAAAGTATTATGTTTTGTTGATCGACATAACCCTAAATTTTAGTGGTAGCTTTAGCTGACTGTGTGCGATATCAAATTATTATGATGATTGCCGACTATGTAAGTTTGCCAAAAAAATTTACTTTTAATGAGAATTTATTGATTATAAGATTTGTTGAAAAATGAAACAAAATGCAGTTTCTTAAAAAGAGAGGTTTCATCCTTGAAACAAAGAAATTTGCATAGAAAACAAGAAGAGAGAAAACAGAAAAGAGAATTGAAATACTCATTTATGTATTTCTTAATGTATTTGCGAGAAAATATGTCATTTGAAAGTCTTTTATTCTAGTGGTTTTTAACAATCGAGTCTAAAATTTCATGAAACATTTAAAGTTTCTCAACAAAATGCACTTTAAATAAATCGAACACAAGAGTTACTTAAACCAACAACATAGGCTTAGAGCAACTCCAACGGGGGCTGGTGCTCGGGGGATGGTGGACCAAATAGAGCCAGATTGCTCGGCCTTGAAGCTCCAGTGTGGGGCTGCCCAAGGGAAAGTGGAGGCCCGAGCAGCAGGGCTGTGAGGAATTGACTGCCCGAGCCACCAAGTGGATGTGACGTCAGGATGAAGTTTCGAGACGACGACAGGCTTGCCATTTCGAGCCTTGGTCTCGGCGGCGTAGAGGGCGAGGAGAACGGCCTCGAAGCCTGCGAGGGAGGGAAGAGAGAGGGAGTCAGCGGAGAGAGAGTGGACTTGGGAGATGTAGAGGCCGGAGAGGAGGGGGAGGAAGGAGAAAACAACGAGGCGTAGATGGGGGTCGGAGAAGAGGAAGGTGTAGTAAAGCCAGTGACAGAAGGGGTCGGATCCGGAGCGGGAGAGAGGGGAGGAAAGGGCAGAGGAAACAATGTCGTAGGATTGAAGGTAAGAGAGAAGGGAAAGGGCGGGGCGGTCGGAGTCAGCAAGGGAAGAGAGGGATTGGGAGAGGGAAGGATTAAGGAGTGAGGACAAGAAATGGCTGCTGCGGGAGTGGGCTTTGAAGATGGACTCCCACCAAGAATTATTTTATAAATAAAATTATTATTTATTATTTTATAAATAAAAAATACTAATATTTTATTGCCAATTGTCAGGGCAACTCTAGTGCATGAGTGGAGATGCAAAAGGCAATTGTTCATTAAGGGCAGTTACCGTTTACTGAGTGGATTGAATAGTAAATTGCCTGGGGGGAGGGCTACACTGGAGTTGCTCTTAGCGAATGAACAACCAACTATCATTGTCTTTCTCAATTATGATTTATGACCAATTTTATTCTAACTTTGATTCCTTTTTGTTGACATATTTGATTAATCAAGAATCGCCCTTTAATTAGAGCTTCAAAGAGATTAACCAATATGAGAGTAGAATTTCTAAAATCTGCTTAGAACCCTAAATCAAAGCTGCGGAAAAATTACGTAGAAATGAGGCTTTCTCAAAAAAAGAAGAATGAAAACAAATTTGGCCAAAATATGCGAGTCCTTACTCTAATACCAGCGGTCAGGGAAGCAAATGTGAATGTGGAAAGATATCTCACAAAGATGTATCCCATCAATGGCAGAGAAAAATTATTAACTGAATAAACTCAAAACTTGTCATTAACTAGGAATAATTAATACATAATCCGAGATTATAACAGCAGCATCTCATTGAATAAACTCCCTCTCTAGGTTCCATCTCATTTTCGATACAACACATCGCGCAATCTCAACTTTATTCGACAAAAGATCAAAACATCGACCTCATAAAATATAACATAACGGAAACAGATGACTAAAAGAATAGGACGTATCTTAGTAGACGGAGTAGTTCTCGCTGGCTCCGGGCCAGATGCTATTGTAGATGGCCTTGACGACCGGAATCACAGCAATAAGCGCAAGTTGGAGTTGTTCGGAGCTGCTTGTTCTGATCGAGATCTGTCCGCTGCGCTTGTTGTTCAACCCTGCACGAACAGCCATCTTGTAGTTCCGCCCGAGGGAAAACTGGGACTGCAAATTTGCCCCCACGGCCAAGTCACCCCTCCACCGCACTAGAGACAGACCCAATGAGGATTGATCCTGGCCAATCGGAAAATCTGCTTCCCTCAGCCGCACCTCCAAATTCGCTCCATATGCTGAGTCGCCCTGAGATCGGACAGTACCAGTAGTACCCACCAATACCAGGCGCTTGCCAACTGCATACTGTTGTTCGACTTTGATTCCAGTGGACACATTTTCACCCAAAAAAGTCACAGATACTCCGGCAGCATTCTTGAACCTCTTGGAAGTTTTGACTTTGGTGTCTCCTCGGACAATGTATGCAAGTTGCTTTCCAATGTTCTGAATGTCAAACCCTAGCATACTCGACCAGTTCTCCCCGTGCTTAGCACCAACCGAGGAATCTAAATGAATATTGAACTCTTTCTTATCCTTTGTAAGCTGAACAGCAACAGCTGCTGGAAAAGAATTAGCAATGGCCAGACTATGCTCAAGGTTGACACCATCATACCCACAGTCGTGGTCCCAGCCTTGGGAGTCCAACACTGGCCTTGCCGTGAACTGAGAAGTCGGCTCCAAGAACCGGTACCTGTAAGCTGGATTTTCACCATCAAAAGAAGGCGGCAAAACCATATCAGGTAATGCAACCGGCACAGCTGCTGGAGCACCGTTTTCTGGATCTTCTTCACCCAAATAACCATACTCCTCTTCACTGACCTTACCCTTCTTCTTCATTTCTTTCATCCTTCTCAACTCTTCTTTCCACATCTTCTTCTGGAGGAGCTTAACCCTGTAATCGTACTCCTCAGCATACGCCTTCCTCTGCTCTCTGCTAAGCTTAGCAATCTGAGCCTTCTTGAGAGGCTTAAATGACGGAAGCTGATCATACTCATCCTCTTCTTCCTCTTGATCAGAATCGGACAAGTCAGCCAAGTCAATGTCTGAATCAGCATTCTCACCACCTTGATCGGTAGCAAGTTTTGGGTGCGGGCGAGATTGCAACAGCCAAGACAACAAGTATGGAAGAGGAGCCGAACGGGAACGCAAACCAAAGAGCTTACGGTGATCAAATGATTCCTGAGGTTTTGAGAGATTAGACGCATCAGACAAGATCTTCATAGAGTAGCATAAGAGCAATAGATGGGATCTCCAAGCTACACCATTAGGGAGCACTTTCTGATTATCTCTCTTCCGACAAGACGGGTGGTTCTCTACAAGAGATATTGGACTCATCATACTTGGATTCATAAACCTTAGATCACCAACAGCTTGTCCAATGGTCTGCTGCATGATTTGTTCCCTCTGATTACGATACATCTCATAATTCAGAGGGGAACCTGATGGTCCATCAGGAGGAGCAGAAGAGCTGTGAGTCAGAGTAACTATGGTGCTTCGCCAAATTGAAGGACCAAAGGCATTAGTGATTGATCTTAACAATGGGACATCACTTAGATCCCTACTTCGGGAGTCCATCCGATCCACATAGAGGACGACATCTGGGGGGGATTTTTTCATGCGCCTCTGCACGGAAGATAAGATTTTGCGATTTATGCCCTGTTCCATTGCAGCAGATTTCAGACCTGGTGTATCAAAAACCTTAATCTTGACTCCATCCACCACTCCAACAATTTCTTCCACAGAAGTCGTTCCAGGTCCAAAAGCATTAATCGGGGTCACTTCTGTACCAAAAATCGAATTTATAGTAGCACTCTTCCCAACACCTGTTTTCCCAAGAACCAGTATGTTCAATGAGAAGTTCAAATCATCTTTCTCCTCTGCTTCAAGCTGGAGAGCGGTCATCTTTGCAGCTTCGAGGCTAAATTCTTGACTGTTTTGCCTCCCCGACACGAGAGCTAGGCGGTATAGAACCTGCCTTGGTACTGACTCTTCTGTAGAAACACCTAATCTCTGAACAAGCCTCAAGAACTTAACCCTTATCTGCTGAAACTTTTCGAGCTTCGCTCTCTCTTCTTCACTCAAGTTCTCAGAACCTCCCCCAACTGTGACATTGGAAGATGTAAAAAGATTCGAGTTGTTTGGTCGTGAAGCAGGTTTCAACGACCGGATTGAGGATCCCAACCCAGCAGGACGCTCAACGGAGAAAAGCCTGGATCCATCTGGGGTGGTAAATGTAACATTGCCACCATCTGAGGAAGCACCTGTTGCTGCTTTCAAAAGAGCTGCCAATGCAGCAGAATCAAATAACTCTTTTCCGCCCCCTTCCTCATCAGTGTCCACTTCTTCATCCGAATCCGTGACAATCTGGCCATCAATTCTCTGTGAATGATCATGATAATTCTCAGCACCTGAGTACGAGCCAGCACCGGATCCTCGCTCCAAATCTTCCAAAAACTGTTTAGCAGCCTCAGAGCTTCCAAAAATCATACCTTCATTGTTCGCATCTGTAACTGAACCTTCATTCTCACCTTCATCATCTTGAAGATCATTATCGTCATCTTGAAGATCATTATCGTCATCATCATCATCAGTTTCGACTCTTATCTCTCGGTTTGAAATGGAATTTGCGTCAACAGATTCAATGCCAACTTCATCAGGGGAATGCTTCTCCTCAACTTCCTCATCTAGCTTTACTTCTTGGCTATCAGAACTTGAATCCAGAAACTCAGGTGCCACATATTTTCCGGGGACAGCCGCTTCCAATTCATGTACACTCGAGTCACCGTTATCCAGTTTTGCCTCACTCTCCGGTTCATGTTCTGCTAAATCAGAAACACCGTTCACAGTTTCCGTTTCAGCTCCATCCCTTACCAATAGTTTGTCATCTGACACCACATCAGCACCTAACTCCGTTGCCAGCCCTTTCTCTTTGGTTTTGGAATCAGATTTCAGTTCATCCTCCCTTTCTGGCGTCTTCTCGAGATCAACTTCATCCGCACCAGCAACAACAACATCTTTCTGTCCATCAGGTTCCACATTCCCAGACTCAGCAACAACGGCTGTGTCAGGCTCGGAATCCACCCCCACTGACTCCGAGTCATTTGGTTCTTCGGTCTCACGGCTAATTTGATCAAAACCATTATCCAAACTCACACCATCATCAACCTCCAAGCCTTTTATTTCAGATTCCTCAATCATCTCTACATCGCCAACGATGACAGCTGCTCCTGTGTGTGACAAATTGGCATGTATATCTTGAACAATCGAGTCACCTCCACTAGTAATTTCCACACCGTTCTCTTCAACTTCAACAAACTTATCATCAACTGGCTCCTCCACCACCACACCATTTTCTTTACTCTCTTTCACAACTTCCGTTTCGCCATTGAAAACATCCTCCTCCTTAGGCTGCTCTACAGCCTTCTTATCGTCTACTTCAGCCACCTCCACCAGCTTCTCCACCACCGAGCCTAAACCCTCAACCAATTTCGAATTCTCAACTACCTTATCTACTTCACCACCACTAACACCATTTTCCTTGACCACTTCACCCAAATTTTCACTCTTCCCCAACTCACTATCCCCCAAAACGACACCGTTAGAACCCCCACCCTCTAAACTCTTCAAATCCCTAACCACTTCCTCCCCGGCATCCTCCTCTCCATCGTCATCATCAACCGAAACCTTGGCAATCGGCCGCAGACTACTCGTCGGATAGAAGAATTCCGACGATTTAACAAACTTCACACCGGAATCCTCCTCCTCCCCTGCACCACCTCCAACCACCACGGTTTCTCCGCCTCTCACAAACGCCCTCTCGGAATCAAAATCCTCCTCCCCGCTCACAAACCCCTCCGTCTCCGACCCACCGCCGTCGCTACCGCCACCAACCCCGCTAAATTTCTCGTCATTATCAATTTTAGGAACATGGGTTTTCGATGAATCATCGATATCAGAGTACTCAAAAAGAAAGGAAGAACCTGGTGCGTTCGAGAGGTGCTGGGCCGCCTCCTCCGAAGCAGAAAGCTTGGACTCCATTGGAGGCTGCTGGCTGTGAGGTGGAAACTGAAGGGTTTTTCTGCAACCTCTCTCGAGAGAGTGTGGTTTTTGGGAATTGGGTTTTGTGGAAATGAAGGAAGGGAGTGTGTGTGGGGGAGGAGATAAGGTTTTGGGGGAGAAGAGAAGAGACGGCGTCACGGGTTTTGGGTTTCCAAATTCCTTGTTTGTACTTTGTAGAGAGAGGACTGGGCGTGGGAGTTCAATCCGATGTTCGCACCACTCGTAAATTTACTACTTAGTCCTTTCCTCCCTAGATTTTTCTCATTTGTTGCTTTTTTATTTTTAATTATCATTTGCTGCCAAATTTTGTTTTAGATATTGACCTCAACGGTGATTTGAAGTGCGAGGCCTACTGATATTCATCTTCATTTATAAATAAATGATTTTAAATTTGACTCATATGGATGGTTATAACGTATTATATTTGTGAGCTAGTGATTGACTCATTGTCTGGGCCAACCAAATCATTGTCCTCTCCTCTTAGAGCAGCTCCAGCCATTGTTTGGCTCCCAGGCAACTGGCCCATTTCCAAAAAAAAAGACCTCCAGCGGTAGTTCACAGCTCAAGTAAGTGGGTGGAGCCCACGGGCCTAGGATGCCCCCCAAACAAATCTGGCCCAAGTATCTACCCAGGACATTGATGACCCAATGCTGACGTCATCCTGACGTTAGCCATTTTCAAAACCTGGTTGCTGCTGCCCAACGGGTAGATTTGCATGTGAGGGTTAACGGCTAGTACACGTGGCACAAGCTGGGTCATTGGATCTCCAACTGTCATAAATTCAACGGATATAATTAATTTTCGAGTAAAAAAATTATAAAACAGTAAAAATAAATAAATTAAAAATAAGGAAAATTAATGAAAAAAAAAAAGTTTTTCTATAAATATCCAACCCTCTTCTTCACTCCTGTAAAGAATCCAATAATTGTATATGAATTCATTGATTCGCAATAGACTAATACAAGGATATTTATACAAAACTATGATCAATTAAGATCCTACAATTATGCCTATAAAGGTTCTGCACATCCACGTAAATGGAAGGTAATCAATCTAAGATGATTGATATCGCATTACATCAAATTAGCACTAACAGGCTTAAGTTTCCTTAACACTCCCCCTCAAGTTGGAATGTATGTTGATGATTCCCAACTTGCCAAGTAAAGCCGTGAACTGGGGAAGACTCAATGGCTTGGTGAAGATATCTGCTGGCTGCTGCGAGGTCCGTATGTGAGCTGTTTTGATTATTCCACCTTGAATCTTTTCTCGTATCAAGTGGCAGTCAATCTCTATGTGTTTAGTTCTCTCGTGATACACTGGGTTTGAAGCAATGTGAAGTGCTGCTTGGTTGTCACAGAATAACCTGACAGGATTTGAATGCGAGATGCCCAAGTCTTTCAAAATGTATTTTAGCCAAGTGACCTCACAACATGTTGTAGCCATAGATCGATATTCAGCTTCAGCGCTTGATCGCGACACAGTGGTCTGCTTCTTGGTTTTCCAAGACACGAGTGACTCTCCGAGGAAAATACAATATCCTGTGGTGGAGCGACGAGTATCACGACATCGAGCCCAATCCGCATCACAAAATGCCTTTAATTGAATGGAGCCGGATGCAGGGAGGAAGATGCCTTGTCCTGGTGTGTGTTTGACATATCGTAGTACTCGATAAGCTGCTTCTAAATGCGGAGTTCGTGGTTTATCCATAAACTGACTTAAAATGTGGACAGCATATACCAAGTCTGGTCGTGTGACGGTCAAGTAGATTAACCTACCAACGAGTCTTCGATAAGAGGAAGGATCTTTGATGTGATCACCATCATCTTTGCTTAAGGATAAGTTCTGCTCCATGGGGGAAGACGCTGGTTTCACTCCGAGATAACCAGCATCCTCAAGTATCTCAAGAGCATACTTTTGTTGTGAAAGTGTGATGCCCTTGTTGGAACGAGCAATCTCGATGCCAAGGAAGTACTTCAATTGACCAAGATCTTTCAATTTGAATTGTTGCATAAGAAAAGACTTTGTGTCTTCAATGTCCTGTAGATTATTCCCTGCCAAAATGATGTCATCTACATAAACAAGGAGAGCAGTAAATTTTCCATCTTGGTTTCGGACGAACAACGAATAATCTGCCTTGGATTGACTATACCCAGCTTGCTTGAGAGATAACGAGAGTTTAAGAAACCACTGACGGGAAGCTTGTTTGAGACCGTACAACGATTTATGAAGCTTACAGACTCTGGTCTCCCCCTTTCGTCCGTAACCAGGAGGTAAAGACATGTAAACTTCTTCATGAAGATCGCCATGAAGAAAGGCATTATTAACGTCAAGTTGATGGAGATGCCAATGTTGGATAGAAGCAACAACAAGTAGGAGGCGGACAGTAGCATGTTTGGCGACGGGGGCGAAAGTTTCGCGGTAGTCTAGGCCCTCAATCTGACTGTAGCCTTTAGCAACCAATCGTGCTTTATAGCGTTCAATGGATCCATCAGAGTGGAACTTGATTTTGTAGATCCACTTGCAACCGACTGGTTTCTTGCCAGGAGGTAAAGGTTGAAGGGACCAAGTGGCGTTGGCCTCAAGAGCAGCCAATTCATGTTCCATGGCAAGGCGCCACTTGGGGTCAGAATAAGCTTGGGCAAAGGAGCGAGGCTCGGTCGCAACTGAAAGGGAAGTGGTGAAAGCACGATGTGTGGGCGACAAACGATCATAAGAGAGAACATTAGATAAGGGATGAGATGTACCTTCAGTGTCAGGCAACGCCGAGTTAGATGATGGGAGAGCCCGAGAGGGAAGTGTGGCATCCATGTGATACTGCTGAAGATAGCGAGGCGGATGAGTGGTGCGTGTGAGCCGTGGAGGAGGAATTGGAGCAAGGGTAGGGTCAGAAGTCGTAAGGGGCACAGGCATGGGATCTAGTGTATGGATCTCATGCATGGGAGGTAATGGAGTAGGGTCAGGAGCGGAGATAGGCATGGGATCATCAAAAACAGGCTCTTGAGCATGGGGCAGCACAAGAGAAGAATCGGCAGCGGAAGAGGGGAAAGGGAAGGTGGTCTCATGAAACAAGACATCACGAGAAATAAAGATTTTCCCTGTAGTGAGATCATAGAGCCAATAACCTTTGGTGCCGTATGGATAACCGAGGAAAAGACAGCGCGTAGCCCGCGCATCAAATTTGGTGGGACGATGATGGTGTGAAGAGGCAAAACATAAGCACCCAAAGACCCTGAGATGATCATAGGTGGGTGGTTTGTGAAATAGCAGCTCATATGGTGTTTTGCCTTTAAGGACTGAGGTGGGAGTACGATTAATAAGATATGTGGCAGTTAAAATGGCATCACCCCAAAATTTCTTAGGGAGATGAGCTTGAAACAATAGGGCTCGGGCTACATTAAGAAGATGACGATGTTTGCGCTCAGCTACGCCATTTTGCTGTGGGGTAGAAACACAACTAGTCTGATGGAAGATCCCTTTGTCTGAGAAAAATTGGGTCATCATAAATTCGGGTCCATTGTCACTGCGAATGGTTTTAATTTTGGAGGAAAATTGGGTTTCAACAAAGTTGATGAAGGAAGTGAGGTATTGACGAGCATTGGATTTATGGTGCATAAGGTAGACCCAAGTGCATCGTGAATAGTCATCAACTATGGTTAAAAAATATTGTGCCCCAGTAATGGTAGGAACATGATAACCTCCCCAAATATCAACATGAATTAATTCAAAGGGGGCATGTGTATTAATTGAACTCAATGGAAAAGAAACACGGGTCTGTTTAGCTAATGGACAGATTGCACAATCATTAACATCAGAAAATTGCATGGTTCTAACAGAAGGAGATAGGGCACGGAGGCATTTATTGGAGAGATGGCCGAGACGTTGATGCCAAAGTTGGGGGGAAGTGGTGGTGACAGCTGAAATGAAATGGCTGTCATGTATCTTCGCAGTATCAAGGTAATAAAGTCCTTCTTTCTCAGTTCCCATCCCAATCATCCTCCCCGATCGTTGGTCCTGGAGCATGCAAATCACATCAGTGAATATGGCAAAGCACGAAGAGGTTTTAGCAAGTTGGCTAACAGATATTAAATTCAATCTGAAGGACGGAACACAAAGCACATTATGTAAAACAAGATTATTCGAAAAACGAATGGTGCCAATGTGAGTTACAGCGGCAAGAGCATGATTGGGAAGATGCACTTGTCGACTCGTAATGGGCTTGCTGCTGGTCATTAAGTGGGGCGAGCAAACAATGTGGTCTGTGGCTCCAGTGTCAAAGATCCAACTTGTGTCTTTACTGGAAAAGAAAGCACAGGAAGTTTTACCTGATAGATCATTCATGGTTGACACAGAAGTGGCATGATTTGCCAGATGGTTGGGCTTGTTTTTGTCAAGTAGGGCAAGAAGATTTTGATATTGTTCTGCAGTGAGGCTATACGAAGGTGCTGCTGAACTGGCCGGAGTAGAGTCAACATGGTTCGCCTTCGTAACAAAGCCACTTCGATCTTGATGATCAGCTCTGTCATTGGTGGAATTCAGCCTCTTTAGCTTGCGACAATAGTCAATAGTGTGACCCTTCAATCCACAATAGTCACACTTGAGATGTGCCCGGCATGTCTCGGAGGTGTGCCCGACGACGTTGCAGCGATCACAATGAAGATGGGGATTCTTGGGTGTGAAGTTCCTATTAGAATTCTTCGAATTACCTCGTACTGCAAAAGCTGCTGCATCTGGAATGGAGGCTTTGCTAGATGTGTGATTTGAAACTGCTATTTGTTTCTCATCTTGGATGATAAGTGAGTAAGCTTTGTTAACGGCAGGGAGAGGATCCATAAGTAGGATTTGTCCTCTAACGGCTGCATAAGCATCATTAAGGCCCATCAGGAATTTCATGGTCTTCTGATTTTGCTGAAACTGCAACACTTCCTTTACAGTGCCACATGCACAATTTGGAATAGGGCACAATGCATCGCGCTCATCCCAGAGACCCTTCAATTTGGTATAGTAGGCACCAATATTCATATTTCCTTGAATGCAGCCATGTATCTCTTGTTCAATATGAAAGAGATGTACGCTGTTCACATGGGAAAAACGTTCCTTCAGATCATCCCAGATATCATGAGCAATGTCATTGTAAATTACACTTGCCCTAATATCTTGGGAGACCGAGTTGAGAAGCCATGACTTGACAAGATTATTGCAGCGTGTCCACCGTTGCAGTTCTGCGGCAGAAGTTCCTATTGGCCTTTTTATGGTCCCATCAATAAAACCTTCCTTGTTTTTAGCACTGAGAGCCATGATCATGGCACGACTCCAGGTTGGATAGTTTTCTTCATTTAGTTGTTGAGTAACTAAGATAGCTCCAGGCTGATCGGAGTGATGGAGATAAAGTGGATCACTGGGATCATCATATTTGCTCATCTCAGGCTTGGCTGAGGACTTGGTTATGGTGGCATCTTCGAGCGCCATGGATGTCGGCGAGAAGGAATATGGTTGTTAGGGTTTCTTGCTGTGTTGTAGACGGCAAAGGAATTGGTTATCAGAGGCCCAGAAGCTCTAGTACCATGTAAAGAATCCAATAATTGTATATGAATTCATTGATTCGCAATAGACTAATACAAGGATATTTATACAAAACTATGATCAATTAAGATCCTACAATTATGCCTATAAAGGTTCTGCACATCCACGTAAATGGAAGGTAATCAATCTAAGATGATTGATATCGCATTACATCAAATTAGCACTAACAGGCTTAAGTTTCCTTAACAACTCCCACACCAAAACTCAATACAAATTTCTCCATTTCTCATCTTCCTTTCTTTGTTTTTCCTACTTACCCAATCCCTTTGTTTAACAAAAATATAATGGCATTTGATTCCGGCTCTCAATGGTCGGTTATAGAAGATGTTTGCTTGTGTGAGTGTTGGGTTCGTGTTTGTCATAATCCAATTACGGGTACTGAAATGAAGGTTACACATTTGTGGAAGAAAGTTCAAGGTGAATTTTTGAAGAAGATACTGAATTCGACTCATACGGATCAAGGGCTTAGTAGTAGGTGGAAACTTCTAAACAGTGAGTTCAATAGTTGGAGAAGTGCCCAAAAGCAAGCTCAAGATAATTTACGAAGTGGCCAAAATCTAGCAAGTGAGGTAGTAAAATTTTATTAATTGTAATGCATTTTATAGTTCAATAAATTGGATTTCTCACAATGTTTTTGGGCATAATTAATTTTTTCTCACAATGTTTTTGTAGATACTTCAAGCACAAGCATGGTTCAATGCAGACAAAAAAGTCCTTCGCATGTCATGAGGGTTGGAATATTGTTAAAGGATGCCCGAGATACAAAATTGTTCCCAATGGTCCAACCGTTGTCTTAAATGAGGTTCCGTTACACGAGTCACCTAGTGAAGACTCGCCATTGGAGTCCCCAATCGAAGAGGAGTCACCCACCGAAAAAAGGCCGCGACCTATTGGTAAGAAGGCAGCGAAGGCAAAACTTAAAAGAGGTGGTTCTTCCAATAATGAGTATACAAAATTCTTGGAAGAACTTGCTTGACAAGGTGCAGAAAATCTCGAGAGGGAGAGGTTAAGAGATGAGACTGACAAGGCAAGAGATGAGGGATTTGCTAGAGAAAGGGAGTATGCTCGCCAACTAGATGAGTATGCACGAAATCAAGATGCGTTACTTAGGCAAGAAAGGAGGGAAGCCCAAGATCGGGAAATTATGTCCAAGAAGACCGAAAAAATGTCCTCTTCATCAAAAATGTTTTGGACCCAAGAAAAAAGCGGGCGTTACGAGAAGAAGGCTTAATATGGAAGATGGACCTAGCACCACATATTGGCTTGGTTAGGATGTATGAGGGTCATTAGTTTAATGCTTTCAAAAATAATATTGTTCTAGTATGCTAGGCTTTATTTTCAAGAAAAATGTGTTTGTTGTAATGCTAGGCTTGGCCTTTTATTTTAGAAATAAAATTGTTGGATTTAGTAAATCATTTTATTTTCAATCACACCAACAAACAAAGCAAAGTTCAACACACTTACAAACAAATCAAAGTTCAACACACAAAGCACATTCAACCATGAATAGTGGTTATTTAGATTATTTTAACACTATTTAAGGTTGTATTATTTTAATTGTGAATTTTAATAAAGTAAAAATAAAAATTGTGCATGGTAACTACCTAGACAACTCATAAACGGGTGGAGTTGCACAAATGCAGTTACTATTTGAGCACTAAATAGTAAATAGTAACTGCCTAGCCCTCCCAACCCCTTGCCTAGGAAAAATGGGTGGAGTTGCTCTTAGAGTAAACTTTTTTGGGCAAGATTTGGGGATGTTTATCGAAATGGACCACAATCTTTTGATTTTATCAATTTACACCCTCAAATTTTTACATTGCATAATTTTAAGCCTTTCGTCAATTTAGTTGTTATGTGTGGCGTTAAGTGGCTATTGTGTGGGACCCATCTTGCACACGTGACAAAGAAAAATAATTAAAAAACAAAAATTCAATTCGGACTATTCAGTAAGAGCAACTCCAGTGTAGGAGCCCTCCCCCCAGGCAATTCACTATTCAATCCACCCCAGTGAACAGTAATTGCCCTAATGAACAGTGCATTCCCTTGGCAATTGTTTTTTGCATCTCCACCCCTACACTGGAGTTGCCCTGGCAATTGGCAATAAAATATTAGTATTTTTTTATATTTATAAAATAATACATAATAATTTTATTTGTAATTTTTAATCGTTCTCGTTGCGCCACGTGTCATTATCCGAAAAACCAATAACAATAAAATATTTGTATTTTTTATTTATAAAATAATTTTAAATAATTTTATTTGTTATATCAGATAAATTTTTAATTGTTCTCATTACGCCACGTGTCATACTCTGAAAAGACAATTATTGGTGATGGATTTCCGATAAAACGCAACATCTTCAAGAAGCGTCCAATTCGTACTTGCACCAGTAGTCATTTTGTTTGAAACAAAATGGATTGAAACTTTGAGAGAAAGATAGGAATGTCATTGAGAAAATATGGAATTGTGGTGTAAGGTAGATGATAATGGCAAGGTATTTATAGAAAACTAAAAAAAAAAATTTACAAATTTTTAAAGATTTTTTTCTCGATTTTTATATATTTTTTATTCACCTAATTAATCTCTGCCGTTGGATTTAAAAAAAATTGAATTTCAACACTCCAGATTGTGCCACATGTCACAACGGTAACATTTCTTAATTTTAAAACTTTTTTTTTAATTTATAAAAGATTTAATATCAACCGTTGATCTGAGATCCAACGGTTGATATTAAATCCTTTTTTTTTATTTTATTATCGTTGCAAATCCAACGGCTCAAATTAAAGAGTTGTTGAGGTCCCACAGTCCATTGGAAGCCACGTGGCTTCCCAACGGTAACTTTGACCGAACTGAAACGCGGGCCCCACCCGCTGCAAAGTTGTCGGCTGACGCGCCCCACGCGCGGGTGAGATGCACGCGCCTGACGGAAAAAAATTTATAAACAGGGCTGACGCTAAGCTGACGTCAGCCATGACGCCAAGCTGACGTCAGCCCCTTCGATGGCTCGGTGGGTCAATTCTTCACGGACCCTTTGCTTAGGCCTCCGCCTTCCCTTGAGCAGCCCACCTGCTGGACCTCCTCTCTCTGGCAACTCGGCCACTTCCCCCCAGCAATCCACCCCGCTGGACTTGCTCTAAGATCAAGATGTAAATGTTGACGACAACGACATGGATGGGTTTAGTGATGAAAGTTGAAGTGAGGGTGTTTTGGGGGGTGGGGGATGGGATCTCGGTTAGTCAAGAGTGGTTTGGGATTTGGGGTTTGTGACTTTGTTGGGTGGCGATGGGTGTGAGTACTGAGGTCTGTGGGGGTTAGGAATATTGGGCCGACATATGGAATTCGATGGAAATTGGAGGGTATCGATTGAGAGAGAGATCGGGGTGGCGAATTTAGGGTTAGCAGGAATAGAGATGATGGAGGGGATGGCATGATTTAAAGGATATGTGTGCAGGGTTTGATCTTTGAAGGAGATGATGGAGACTTCTAGGTCTTCGACATGTTAGCACAAGATGGGTCCCACAATAACCATTTAACAAAACACATAACAGGCAAACTGATGGAAAGTTTAAAACTACGCAATTTAAAAACTTTAGGGAGTAAATTGACAAAATTAAAAGATCGTGGTCCATTTCCATAAACACCCCTAAAACTTGGGGTGTAAAATGCACTTTGCCCAATTTTTTTCATGTAGTATAAGTGCAAATTAGTAATGTCCCATGAATATATTTTTTTTAATAACAAAATAACACATCATTTATTTTAAAATGTGTCATTTTTCTTTCTATGGTCAAATTGATCACATTGTTGTTAGTGTTCGTCATTTATAACACTCAATTTGATGAAAAAAAATGATTAAATGCTCATTTGGCAAATGTTTTTAAATGACTGAAAAAGTTTTTTGAGAAAATATTTTTGGAACCAATTATTTGTACAAATGCAAGTTAATCCTGGAAAAGCACTTCACGTGCATCCTGCAAGAAGCACATGAAAGTGCTTCTTTGTTACATCCCGTCCCTAAAAATATTGTATTTTATTCCCCAACTTTGTAAATTGACGAAAATGCCCTTAGTGGCCATGTATGTCATGCGTGGACAATTATTTCTTATTGACTTAATTTTGTACTTTTTGAGTAGTACATTTCACCACGAACCTGTAAGCGCGAACGGGATAATTTTCGGACTTGTAACAGACAAGTTATGATTATTTGGGCAAAATTTCCTGTGCGGTATTTTTTTCTTTTCTGTGGACTGTACGCCCGTGGTTTTCAGCCAAACCGAGGTGCTCTGCACCTCTACTGTTTTCTGACTGCACACTTGCATGCGTTTTGATTGCATGTTCATCAGTTGAATTTTTCTGCGTTAAATGGAGCAGCTGTGTAGTGATTTTCTTCACACTCCAGCTATCTCACTCTGTCTGATTCTTGTCTCCAGCATATCCCCATTTTTCTGCCTTCTTTTCTGCAAGTCCAAAGACTTTGCAGAACTCCCTTCTGTTTTCTTCAAACCACTCAAGCCACCCTGTGGTTGTCTCACTATCGCCCTTCCCTCCAACAAAACTCCACCCAACAACCATCCTATGACAGAAAACCCAGGCTTTGGCGCCCAGAAAACTAGCCAAAACAAACCTAGAAAATCTGGGATTTTTCCGACCGTTTTCACAAAATTTCTCGACGAAGAACTCGTGGATTTGGACCTCAATTCAACCCAGAATCATCACCAAACATCTTCTGGAAGCCTTGGGAACCCAACCCAAGGCCTGCAAGTGAAGAAAACGGCGAGATCGACGACGTCGACTTTTGGTCGGTTCTTTCGAGCCATTTTTCGGCTACCTTTTGAGGTGTGGGTAAGCATTTTGGAACTCTACTCGTTCCTAGCTTCATTTTGATATATAGATCGTAAAATTTGGCTAAGAAACGAAGTATTTATGAAGCTTTGAAAAATTCTAGAAATTCCGGCCAAAATACCCAGTTTCAGGCGTTCGGAAAAAGATCAGGGATAACCGGCGCTGACGTCAACAAACCCAGTTCAGACCGGCATGCTGACGTTAGCACAGGTTCAGACCGACATGCTGATGTCAGCAATGATGTCAGCAACCCGGTTCAGACCAGTCTTGCTGACGTCAGTGTTGACCGACCGTTGATCGTTGACTTTGACCGGCGTGAGTGAGCCGCGCGTGGGCCGCGGCTCAGCCATCTTCAAGCCGCATGTAAGGGCGCGTGAGCCATCCTTTTTCAATTTCGTCTTCGCGAGGCGACGCGTACTACGTCGAGGTGGTACGTATGGTAATTTTTGAGGTGTTTTGGACCTCCAATTCGAGCAAACAGTGGAGGATTTCGAGTCTTTTCCTTATTTATTTTGGAATAGACTTGTTTAATGATTAGTATAGTGACTTCCCATATAGGTGAGACCTATCTCGAGGAACTCCGTGGTCATGCTAGGTACGGTGGCTACGACCCGACGACATACCAGTGAGTAGGCCCTTTCTTATTAAAATATTATTATTTGTGGTATATGTTCAAATGTGATTTTATGAACTTGTATAGCATGCCATAACTTATTAAACTCGATAAATGTTTTACTTATCATATTATGATGTGTTCATCATGCTTTTTAGCGTATTTGAATAAATGTTGGCATGTCTATACGTTTTAGAGATTTATTACTTATCACGCATATTGCACAGTGTTAGCACTGTCTGAGAGTAGACCAGCTTCACGTGTATGTTCACACGCACCGACACGCTCACTTTGGATCCATCGTAGGTGCCAGCTTGTTCTAGGTTGCCTTGGCAACTTGAACTCGTTGTGATGCGCTTAACGCCAGCTTCACGTGCATGTAGTGCTAGAGCGTAAATTTGTAAACACCCAGCCTGTCATGTAGCTACTTTATGCATGACTTGTGAGCTATGATTATGCGATAAGTAATGTGTTGTTTTTACTGCTGTTGGTATATCTCACCCGTATTCTTGTGGGCGTTGTCCCAAGTATTGATAATTGTTGTTTATTGTTATTGAACTTATATTTTGGCAAACTACGGGTTTTATAGCGAGGGGTTACATCCACACTTTTGAAAAGATTTTATAAAACTGTACTTGGCCCACTCACTTTTGTTTTTCGCCCCTCCAAGACCTAGATATTAGTTGGCATACGAGTTCGGTGGCTATTGATGAAATTACCATTTTACCCTCAGTGGAAGTATGTATTTGCACTTTAGTTGTGTTTATATCCATCCTACGGGAATGGAATATTCTTTTAAATTCACTACATCCTAGCTCTGATATTTGTGTAATAATGGGTCTCATCCCACACTACGCACTTCCGCATTGTTTTATTCAAATTATCTCAAAATTCATTTTATTCCACTATTTAATTCCTCTATTATTTCATCATGACTTCGTCACTCCTCCGAAATGACGGTCAGCACGCCTCGATATCCGGTGTCCACCTGGATATTCGGGTCGGGGTGTGTCATTCTTACAAGAAGCACTTCAAGTGCTTTTGGAACCTAAAAATATTTTTTTAAAAGCGCTTTCAGTTAGTTAAAAGCACTTACCAAACTAGTCATAAATTGATATGTTTTAAAAAATTATTTTGAGTTCAAAAGAATGTTAGTATGTATATGACACTAAATTCAGGCGGCATTCCTTATTATGTAACACTATTCGGCAAAAAAAATATTTAGGTTCAACATTTTTCATGCGAAATATGATGTGCTATTTTTTTCTCAAGAAATTTTAGTTAGTATATATGTTTATGTAATTGCAAAGATTAAACAAATGTTTGTCCATCATTATGTGGTACATAACCGTTTGCCGTCAATTGCTCACTCACACGTATATTGACACATGTAAGAGTTACACAACATCAACCGTCAAATTTCTCCCAGACTAGTAAGTCTTCAATATCTCCATTCCCAAATCCTCCTCCTACCCAAAAGGATTGAAAAAAAATCCAGATTGAAAGGCAACAAGTAATTGTCAGGATTAGGGTTTTTTTTTTTTCTTGTTTCTGACAATACTAGTTGGACTGCTCTTTGTTTGTTTGCATTTGAAAGATAACGTTTTGGAATGAAAGAATAAGATTGGGTTCTTCACAGAGAGCAGAGTTTTGTTGTTTCTTGGTCTCTACGTGTTACCATTTGCTCCCTCTTATTCCTCATCTACAAATGGATGGCCCTAATGCTGTAGCTTCTAGGTTTAGGGTTTTGATTTCTCACACATATTCCACCTTCTACATTGATCCAATGCTTAATTTCTAGGACATATGTAACAATAACACGACGTGACGATATCATTCAATGACTGATGCCACAAAACATCGACAATCGTGTGTAAGAAGACGATATTATATTGACAATCGTGTGTAAGAGAACGATATTATAGTGACAGTTATATCGAAAAATTATTCGTTATATCAAAAAATTATTCGTTATATCGAGCTGAATTCAATGTATTGGAGAACCTTTTTCATTTTCTCATGGGCCATGCGAGTCCATGAGTTGATTGGGTTAGGCTGCAAGTTGGTGGCCAACATTGGTTGAGTCAGTGTGGACTGACAAGAATAACTAGGCTTTAAGTAGGCCTGATGCCCCATTCACCGGCCTAATATCATGAACCCATTTATGAGTGTGACCATATATGTGGACGCGGTTGATATGTCAAAATTTAAGATACATCATCAATAAATAAATATGCATGTTATAATCTGAACGCGTTAGTAACACGACGTGACAATGTAACAAATGTATTAAAATTATATGTATTTGTGCATCAAAGTATTCGCCTATGATGTATGCTATTAGTCCAATTCAAAAGTTATTCTATGTATAATTTAGTATATTTCTCTCCGCTTGTAAATTGAAATATTTCAAGTTTGAATCATATAAATGACGAGTTTGATACGCAATCTATTATTGTTGGTCAATTGTGTATCTTAGCCCATAGACACCGTAGAGTAGAATCTTGTTATATAAAACATAATTTTGACTTTTTTGTTGATTGAACTACACTTATTCTAATTGAACATCGTATGCAACTTAATACGAACTATTTGATAAATATTTCGTTTATAATTTTTTGATTTTGTTCTTGTGTTACAGATGGAGGAGAAGTACATAAGAGAAACAGATATAGAATAACGAAGAGTAAGATTCAACTTAATCTCACTTCGTTCAATATTTTGTTTTCATTCACATACTTTCTTACAAAAACTGAATCTCACTTCACAACATAGTTCGATTGTGTTTGTATGCTATAAAAAAGCTTGAAAATGGAGAGTAAGATTCGACTAGTGTGGAGACAAGTAACAATTAGATATTTGGTGAGGCACATGAGATTGGCTTTTGCCAATGATTAAAGCTAATCATCAGAAACAAAAACTACATTCATGATCAAATCTGCGTGATTCCTTGCCCGCTTTCTAAGGTCCACGTGGTTGATCTTTTTCAAAGATCAAGAAATATAACCAACCACATATTCAATTACCCTAATCCGTCTCCTAATCCGTTTCCTAATCCATAAAGTTTTCAATTAGCGGGAAGTCAATGGATGGACTATACTAGTCATGAATATTTAATTAACAAAATATGGAAATGGGAATGACCAAAGCTTGGGAGACTGCGATGCTCTTCTGCCATCCCTTCAACATCTTAAATACATACAGAACATTGGTTGACTTCTTATAGACGATGAGTTATTAAAAAAAAAAAAATTGTTTTATAAAAATGTGAAAAAATTGTTTTACATAGTGCCAAATCTTTTAAAAACAATATGGTTAATCCATGTGGTACTATATAATTGGATTAGTGAGATCCACTTGTGTGCCACGTCAACACATAACAAAAAAAATTAACGAAAATGCAATGCAATGACCACATTGATTTGCGAGATCCAATTTCAAGGACAAAATTGATGAATTTTCAATTTCATTGACCATTTTGATTGTCCAATTTTAAAGATCAACTGTGATAAACCCTATATTTTAATAGAGATTCATGGAATCATGGCCATATGACCTTAAATTCTTGTGGGCGAGTCCATATATTCTTCTATTTAATATTTACACCCTTGCACTGGTTGCAGTTGGTACGAAAAGAAACCAAGTTGCATGCATATTTTCATATATCAAACTTCATTTTTATACTCACAGAAAAAACGTGTACATCTGCACACAAGGGCGGATGTATATTGGGGCCAAGGTGGTCCCAAGACCACTCGGAGGCCAGGAAACACGCATGTGAAGGTCTTTTGGGGGCACTCATAATGTTTGGTATGAGTCTTTTTGTATTAATAAAGTGTTTGATGTAATGTCTACTAGGCATATCTCGATAGATTACGTCGACAACACTCGACAAATGTTCTCGATATCACTCATCAGATTGTCGATATATGTTGACATGTGTGCAACATGGTTCAGCTGATGAAAACAAGTCCACCACGTGTTCGACGAAATTCCTCATTGAATAAATTGAATTTTTTTTTGTGATCTTGAGAGTTTTGCTTTCACTGGGATTTGAAGGCATTATATATATAATTAGTATATATATGTATTCTCACGTTGAGATCTTGAGAGCTTTGCTTTCACTGGGATTTGAAGGCATTATAGGTAATTGAATCTCTTTTTCTTAGGTATTATTATTGTTCGTAATTGCTCTTATAATTAGTATTTTAGTAGGTTTTTACGCTTGTTTTCGTGTTTGAATAATAAATTGAATTCATATATATATATATATATATATATATATGTATATATAGGCATGTGAACACCTTTCTTTCATTGCATTCTTGGCATAGTTATGTATCTGTGCATATATTCATATAATTTTTATGTTAGAAACGATAGTTATTAATTAAAGAAAGGGCAGTTTGACACATTGGTGAAACCTAGGACAGGACTGGACAAGGCAATCAAGAATTAGGCGAGCTGGACTACACATGAGAGTCTTATTTGTTACACTACTTTGTAGTCTCCCTTTCCTCCACTAAGAGCAATTGGAAGGAACCGAGGGCATGTTTACTTTGTTGTTCCCCTAGTTGATCAGATTCATAAGTTTTAGGTATTTAATTACGAATTTCAAAGAGAAACTTATACTTTTTTTATTCCTTACGGGTAAGTAAACTCACGAAAAAAATTAAGAATTGAAATGATTCTCATACCTATATTTTATTAAATGCAAAAAACTCAAAAACTCAAAAACTAAAATATTATAATTTATATTCCTTATAAGTAAATATGCCCCGAATATTCCTCATAGAACGCCCTCGTCCCTCTAAAACCCACTAGCCAAACTTAAAAAAAAACCTCAAAAAGAAGGTAGGAAAATTAATGGGAAGGTTCTCCGAATCATGTACAAACAATGTGGATCTGTGCATAATTCATGAAGTTGGTCGATCATTTCAATCATTTGGAGTTTGGTTTGGCACGTTGGATTGTATGTGGTTGGAGGCTTGGAGCTAGTTGCGTGCATATAACTTATCACTTGGGATTTTTTGTGGTAAGAAATTCCTACTAGGAATTGATGTGTTTGCTGAACGTGAACTGCATGGGATTTTGTTGACCTAAACTGCAACTTGGCAACTACAAAATTAGGCCAATTTTGCATCAACAGAACGACAATGTAAACACATATAGCTTTAACCTATATATATCAAGAAATTTTCCCTAAGGCCTCGTTTGGTACGTCGGACTGTACTGACTATTTTAGTCGGACTACTAATTTGTGCATCGAATAGTATTGACTAATATAGTCAGACGTTTGGTGCAGTATCGGACTAAATACCGACTATTTAATACTATGTTTGGTATTATATCGAATAAGAGGACTTTCATATTTATTTTTTTTTTTTATAAAAAAATCATGTCCATATTATTTTATTTTTAAGAAAACAAGCAAATGATAAAATGAAAAAAGAAAAAAAAAAATTGAAATTTTAACAAAATCAAAAGGGTCCAATTACTTAAAATTTAAAAAAGAAATTGAAATCCTCTTCCCTAGGTTTTCTTCACCGCACTACCACCACCCCTTTCCCCCCACCCCAATCCTAACTCCCTTTCTTCTTCCTTCCGTCCTCCTCTCTGCACAAAACCATCTTCACTTTCCAAATCCAAATATCCAAGACTCAATTCTCTCTCTCTCTCTCTCTCTCTCCAAAGTTTCTACCACATTCAGACAAAAAAATTTCGATTCTTGGCCATGTGAAAAGGCAGAGGATCCACCAACGTCAACCCACAACCACCACCAGATTGGGGCCGGTTAATTGCCGAGATCCATGATCGTCACTCGGAGGGTTTGGCTCAAGCATCTTCAAGTCTTCGACACAACCGAAGAGGAAGAGGGTGCGGGTAAAGGGAGGGAGAAGGGAGAGAGAAAGAGAGCAAGCGCGAAGAACGAGGAACACCTGAGGCAATGGTTGAACGACAGCAGCGGAAAGGAAATTCGCAAATGATGCCTGAGATCAGATTCGTGAAGGAAGGATGGAGAGGCGAGCGTGTTTTCTAAACCGGACTAAATTAATACATAGGTTTTGAGGAGGTTAACAAAACCGGTGTGAGGGGTACTAAATGGTGGGATCGGATAAAATTAATCCGGGTACTAAAATTATACATAAAGAGCCAAACACCGAATTCGTATTAAAATAGTATTATCCGGTGTGTAATACGGCCTACCAAACGAGACCATAGATAATATATAAAGTCGGATTAGATGAAAAAGTTTATACAATTTCTTTTACTTGGACAATAATCAAGATGCGGAAGATCTTTTTATTTGTTTTTGTTTTGTTTTGCAAAGGAAGAGGTTAACGAGGAAAAATAATGGAAAAGTTGTTCACTAATGATATGTTTACTTATACATAATCATCTATTGAAATTAGAGTTATATTTCATGAGTTTTTCTAAGGTTATTAACATATAAGAAATGAAGTTCAAAAAAGAAATATAATTTGTACATCACAATATGTAATTCAATACTTAAAATAATGTCTGATTCAAAGTAGTACACAATAATTTAAGGGTTCGTTTGGAAATATTTTTAAAATGACTGAAAGCGTTTTTGGTGAAATTATTTTTGGGTTTCAAAAGCATTTTAAAACACTAGTTATGTGCTTGTTGCATGAAACACTTTAAGTGTTTTTTCTAGTATTTACTAGCATTTTTACTGAGAATTGTTCTAAAAGTACTTTTATTAAAAATATTTTCAGTTATTTTAAAATCACTTTCAAACGAGCCCTAACTCATCGGTAAAAGAAAAATGATATTTTTACTTCCACTTGAAAATCCCATGCAAATTTGTTATGGAGATTTCATTAAATACATAATCCTCAAATTTCAAATGCAAATCTCCAACTCCAAAAAGCCATATATCTCTTTGAATATTATTACGAAACGTTTCGAAATCGAGAGTAAGAAACTTCTGTTAGCAGCTCTCTCTCTCTAGCTAGTTAAGTTAAGCTTTCCAAATACAAATAAAATTCCAATTTCCAACCATTTTCAACCAGAACCAAACACACAAAAGGGCTCTTTCTACTTCCTCCACCGCTTCATAATTTTCCCCCATTTGTCCTCCTTTCTCTCTTTCTCTCTCTCTCTAGGAACCATATAAATCCAGGGAGAGAGAATTGAAAATTAAACAAATAAAAAAGCTCAAATTTTTTTTTTTGATAACTGATAATATTAATCTCCTTTCAATCAATCATTCTTCTTCTTCTTCTCTCTACCTTGTTTGGATCAGAGACGAAGACCCAACTCGAACTCGAACGAAAAGCGCCAACTTCACCATGGTTGAAACCAGGCGCAGCTCCTCTTCCAAACGCGCCCTATCCGCCTCCCCTCCTCCCAACCCCAAACGCTCAAAGGTTCGTTCTTTTCCAATTCAATTCGTTTTTTACGCAAATGGGTTTTCTGGGTATTTGAATTCTGTGTTGCATGTGCGATTTTGGGTTGGAAGATTTGATCTTTTTGTTCATTTGGGGATTTCCCAATTGCTTGATTGATCGGTTAATGTTGAAACCCTAGGCGTCTGATGCTTCGTCGTCGAACAACGGAGTTAGGAGCCAGCCGCCGGCGGAGCCTTTGGGTCCGATTAAGGAATCTGGGTCCCAATCTCCGGAACTTGAGCTCCGATCCTCTGATCCGCCGGCCACTGATTCGTTGAAGGCAATTAACGGCTCTGATGCCACCGCGCTGGAGGGATCCCCCGATGCCGTTGCGGAAGGCGAGGCCTTGGTTTCGCCGCAGCCGTTGGGTACAAATCTTTGCTCTTTTTCTGATTGCATGTCTTTCTTTGTAATTGTATCTGGGTTTTCATTGCATGGATACGTTGGGTTTAGGGTTTGAATTTTTGTTTGTGTTGGGGTTTTGGGTTTGATTTCGAAATTTCGGTTGTTGGGGTTCTCAGGGGAAACTGCAGTCCGTGCTGGTTTGAAGCGGGCTAAGAAGCTTCCAAAGAAGACTGCAAAATCGAATTCGAAATCTGCTTGGGGAATGCTTATTTCTCAGTGCTCAAAGGTGTGTTTTGTTGCTTATTTTTTCTCCTCCATGTCATTTGTTATCATTGGCTTCTTAGGAAAAATCCACAAAACAAAATTTGTTGGTTCTTTTAAATATACAAAGCCCCTAGATAATATAAAATTTGATTATGTTATGCTTGATACTCTTTGTTTGGCTAAAAGAGATGACTTTATCACATTTATATCTAGGTAATGATAGCACTCAATAAAGATATCTTATTTGGGGTATTTCCTTTCAATTAGTTGGACAGATACGCCGGTTCTTAGCTAGTGTTAGGGTTTGTTAAATGCAGTACAACGTGACGCATAGTAGCTGGGTGAGTGGGCAAATTCTCCTCAAGAGTGATGACATGATGGATAAAATTATCCTAGGAGAGGGCCAAAAAAGTGTTTAGAGTGGCTTGTAAATTTGTAATTGCATGAAGACCAAGAATTTGTAATTCTTTGAGTACTATTCATTCGTCAACACATACAAGCAGTCATATTGCATCCATCAGTCATCACAATAGAAATCCGGTTGTCATATCAGCTGTTAGGGTAGATATGGATGGTTCAAGATATCTCTCTTGTTCTTCCCTGGTTCATATTTGAGCTTAGATAACTCTCTTGTATACTTTTGTACACGAAGGCAGTTTAGTATACCTAAGTTCAATATGAAGTGTGAAAGAGTATGAAGTACCAGTCTCCCTTCTTCAATATCATACATCGTCTTTTCATGCCTTCAAGGTGGACCGTAGTACTCTTCAGTGGTTCCTTATAGGTAATTGTCTAGTTGTGAGGATCTCATTAGCATTGTTGTTGTAGTGCATTCAGTAAGAATAGTTAATGATTATATTGGATTATTGAGGGCATGTCTGGTGATCTTTATCTTTTTGGTTTTCCAGCACCTTTTTACTTTGTTACTGGTAGAGGAACAATGTATGGGAGAAAGGAGGGAGAAGGGTGAATGGGGATGGTGTGAGGGAGGAGGAAAAGTGAAAGAAAATGTACCATTCAATATACCTGTCTTCCACCTCCTTTCTATCACCCTTCGTCATCCCTCATTTCTCCCATATCTTTCGTCTCTATATCTATGCCTTTTGATTTATAGAAAAACATCATATATAATAGCTAGGTGCCAAAGAAGTGTTTCTTTTGTGTTTTCTGTGGCTCATTGTGTGCTTTGAATGTTATCAAGTAGCAAGTTGCTGATTTATGTCTTTTGTTTTTAGTGAGGAATGATTCTTGCTTGGTCAAGATGTCCTCTTGGTATTTTGATCTAATTATATGTTTGTTTCTAATGCCTTTTCCAGAACCCGCACCTGTTCATTTGTGATACTGTTTTCACTGTTGGTCAAAGTCGTGAGTGCCATTTATGTCTTAAAGACCCATCCATTAGTACTACTTTGTGTAAACTGAAACATGTTAAGGTATTGTCTTTCATATAGCTTCTACATAAATCTTGACTGGTTATATTTGTTGAACCCCAGGTTTGTGAAAAAACTGCTCTTGACTGATATTATTTTCTTTTCAAATATTTTTTTTTGAATAGCATGAAGGTTCCTCCACTGCAGAACTAGAAATTATAGGCGGTAAAGGTGATGTTCAGGTGAATGAGAAGACTATTCAAAAGGACACAAAGGTGATTCTTAATGGAGGCGATGAGGTTGTATTCAGCTCGTCTGGAAAACATGCATATGTATCCTTTTCGCTGCAGTACCATCTAGAGTATAGTAATTGACATATAATTTTGTCTTTTGGGGTTCAGCCCTTCCCTTAACCTAATGCTGTGTCTTGTATTGTTCAATTAATTCCTTAAACTTGAATCAGATTTTCCAGCAGCTGACCAATGACAATAATATAGCTGCTCAGGGTATTCCTTCAATTAGCATTTTAGAAACTCAGAATGCTCCAGTTAATGGGATGCATATGGAGGCAAGATCAGGGGACCCCTCTGCTGTTGATGGGGCATCAATATTAGCGTCAATGTCAACTGTGCCAAATGACTTGTCGCTACTTCCAGAACCTGTTAAAGCTGGTGACGATCTGCAACAAGATGCAGAGATGCCTTCTCTTCCTGCTGCCTGTCGAGGTTCAGATGATCGTACTCCAGACATTGAGATGAAGGAGAGTACTAATATCAATGATCAAGTTTCAGGTGATAAAGATATTGTTCAGTACCCTGACACTGCGAATGAAAACCCCAATCTTGATAGCGTTGCATTGGATATCGATACTGAAACCCGGAAGGTCTCTGGGGCAACTTGTCAACTAAGACCACTCTTTCGAATGTTTGGCGGTTCTTCTAGTGCCAATTTTGACTTAACTGGCAGCATTTCTAAAATACTTGACGAGCAAAGGGAAATCAGAGAACTTCTCCACAATTTTGATCCTCCAATGTTGATATCAACTAGGCGACAAGCATTTAAAGAAAAACTGCAACAAGGAATTTTAAGTCCTGATGATATTGATGTCTCATTCGAAAGTTTCCCATATTATCTAAGGTGCAGCATTTACTTTTTTATTGTGGATTAGGTCATCATATGATACTGAACTAACTTCCCTAATTGTGATTTATCCATATTTAGTTGGACTCTTATTGGTAAATTCTCCACTCGGACCTTTACCCATTTTGCATTTTTACAGTGAAACAACAAAGAAGGTTTTGATTGCATCCACCCACCCGAATTTGAAGTGTAGCAAGTTTGGAAAATATTTTTCATCACTACCTACTGGGAGCCCGCGCATATTATTATCTGGTCCAGCAGGTACTTCTACCATTTTATTTTTTCCACGTAGGCTTGTAATTTTGTGGTTTGTGATGATTGTAATTCTGAAATTTATATTTTCTTTTCCTTTCCTTGTTAATTCATTATGTTTTTGTTTTAATAATTCTTTTGTAGGTTCTGAGATATATCAGGAAACCTTGGCAAAGGCACTTGCGAAACATTTTGGTGCTAGATTACTAATTGTAGATTCTCTTCTCCTGCCTGGTGTATGTTCCTTCATGTCCCCATTTGATTCTTTGCTTACAAGCATATATTCTCCTTCTGTTGTTTTTGATCTTCATTTCTCTAGCAGATTTTCTTCATCATTTCAGGAATTGAAGTTTAAATATTTCTTGAAATATACTTCTTAATAGGTTCAGGCACCACCGCCCAAGGATTCTGATTCTGTTAAAGAAGTACCAAGGCTTGAAAGAGTTTCCATATTTGCGAAACGAGCAGCTCATGCTGCTGGATTCAAGCACAAGAAACCAACCTCTAGCGTTGAGGCTGACATTACTGGTGGATCCACTGTGAGTTCTCAGGCACTGCCAAAGCAGGAGACTTCTACTGCATCGTCCAGAGGCATTACATTTAAACAAGGCATGCTATTTGTTCTTAGAATGTCTAACATGCAGTGGATTTCTTATTGGTTTATTGATTCAGAATTGTAACTTAACACTATCTGTCTTTGAGGTGCTAACCCTTATTGATCTATGCAGGTGATAAGGTCAAATTTGTGGGTGCCATATCTTCTGGTCCTCCGCCGCTGCAGAGTTGTCCTCTTCTAAGGTACTCGATTTGCATGATGGTATAAAATGTTACATTTCTGAGTAATTTAATATTCAGAAGTGGCATTTGTATATGCCATTTTCTGAATTAAGAAGAGGGTTTGGTGCCCCAATGTTTGACGTGGCATCTCTTTGTAACTTCCATCTTTTCTCTTCTTTTTATCTCATCTTTACTTAATTATGTAACTTCAGAATTTATTACTAGTTCATTGTGGCATCTAAGTTGAGAGAAATGATGCTGGTGGAACAAACAGTTAAAAATATTCTTCCTTGGCAATGCCTTGGCAAGTAATTACGAGCTGCCAAAGGCACTGGATATGTGATAAGTTGGTACATATGAAATCGAGTCTCAGCTCCCATGCCAGTTTGTGGCAAGTTTTCGTAGCAGTCCTTGTTCAAATAGTCCTATAACAGCTGTTCAAATAGTCCTTTCGTAGCACTTCAGAATTTAAATTTGTTGGATGCAGGGTTTCTTTCTTTTATTTGGAAATTTTTACAAATTCCTTTAATATGATTTCCACTATATAAACTTTTTATGTGAGTATGAAAAGGTAGAGGAAAAAATTGTGCATGGGAAAAACAACAGTTACCATAAGCATGCTATATGAATTTCATGGATCATTGATTGGAAAGTGATTTTGGTTCTAAATTTTGCAGGGGACCATCATATGGTTGTCGAGGCAAAGTTGTTCTGGCTTTTGAAGAAAATGGGGCCTCAAAAATTGGGGTTAGATTTGAGAAATCAATACCAGATGGCAATGATCTTGGTGGTTTTTGTGAAGAAGATCATGGCTTTTTTTGTTCTGGTGATTTCTGATATCATGTGTTCTTCCTGTTTGTGCATGATTTTGCTTTATTTTGCTTTATTTTACTTTCTGTATTTTTTGGTTCATAATTAGTATTTATTATGCAGCTAGTCATTTACTTCCCTTGGATGTTTCTGGAGGTGATGATATTGACAAGCTTGCTATTGGTGAACTTCTTGAGGTACTCATCGCCTTTACTATAGCAAGATCTCCCTTGACTGTACCAATATAGTTGCTGTTAATTTGGTTTTAATATCTGCACCAATCTTGTTCTTGTGCAGGTGGCATCCAATGAGAGTAAAAGTCTTCCTTTGATAGTGTTTTTGAAAGATATAGAAAAGGTTATGGCAGGTAACCCTGATGCATATAGTGTCTTGAAGAGCAAGCTTGAAAACTTGCCAGAGAATGTTGTTGTGATCGGCTCTCATACCCAGTTGGACAATCGCAAGGAGAAGGTAAGAGGCTGAGGATTTTATTAGTTAGCTGATTTTGAACTCATGATTGTAGTTTGACATTAAAACACTATTTTATGTTTTGCAGTCCCATCCTGGTAGCCTTTTGTTTACGAAGTTCGGTTTCAACCAAACAGCTTTGCTTGATCTTGCTTTTCCGGTATGTGAGTTGCCATTATCTTTTCCATTTTGTTTTTATTGGTGGCATGTGATGCTAATGCAAGTTTTAACCACTCATATCAGCATCTGTAAACATGATGAGTGAGAGCATGTCTTGAGTTTTTACTCTGTAACTATATTCTTATCTGATTAATTTAATTCTTAATCTGTTTTGTGTTTGATTTATATTCAACTCTGTCTCTCTTTCTCTTGCAAATGTATACAAATTCCCCAAGGTGAATTGAAGCATTCTGACGAGGGGCCTTTGTTCACATTGAAATATAAAATTCAACCATATTTTATCATCACTCAGGATCACATCTATATCAGTGCAATTTTTTTTTTTGTAGCGGGGAGTCTGGAATTATTGTCGTCAATTTTTATTACAAGTTGTTACCCTCTTGTTCATAGATGATGGTACTTTTCTTCGTAAAAACCAAGATGTCACATTTATTGGTGGTGTTCAGGATAACCTTGGTGGTAGGCTGCATGATAGGAGCAAAGAAACTCCTAAAACTATGAAGCAACTCTCTCGGATTTTCCCCAACAAAGTGACCATACAGCTGCCCCAGGTAATCAGCCTTTTTTTTCTTATATATTCGTTGTACTTGTTATTGCTTGAATGAGGTAATATTTGTCGGCTATCCTGGCAGGATGAAGCTTTACTTTCGGACTGGAAGCAGCAGTTGGAACGTGATGTTGAAACTTTGAAAGCACAGTCAAATATTGTTACCATTCGCGCAGTAAGTTCATCTGATCACATCTTCTATTTGTTCTTGTTGTTCTTTCCCTTATATATGTTTCTCATGTATACTGTTCTTACACCCCCTTGCGCACTTATTGAAACACAAGGATGTGAAGATTGATGCACATGTGCTTGCTAACAGCATATGCTTACAGTGATTCATTTCTCTGTTGATATATTTTTGGTTAGCATTTTAGTGGCTAATGTAGTGTTTACTGCCTTCGTTGCTTTTCCTGTATATTTACATAAGGCTGATGCTTTCAGGTTCTTAACCGAGTTGCTGTGGATTGCCCTGACCTTGAAAGTCTCTGCATTAAAGATCTAGCGCTTACAACTGAAAGTGCGTTTTCTTGAACTGAAATTTTGTAGTGCAGAACATTTTGCAGGGAATATTGACTTTAATATTCACTTATGCGGTTCATTGTATAATCCTTTCTTCAACAGGTGTTGAGAAATTAGTAGGCTGGGCTATTAGTCACCATCTTATGCATTGTTCTGACGCTTTAGTTAAAGATGACAAACTTGTTATTTCTACTGAAAGGTTGTACTATTTCTTAGGACAGTAGTTTAAATATTCCGTCTATTCTGTTTTCTAATGATATTTTATGATTCTATGCTTACAGTCTTAAGGATGGACTAAACATTCTACAAGGCATTCAAAATGAAAACAAGAGCATAAAGAAATCACTTAAGGTATGTTGATTATTCTGGGGGAGTACCATGAATGCCTCGCTTCCAGCTTTCTAAAGATGAAATGTAAATTAGATTTTCTATTCTAAAGATGAAATGTAAATTAGATTTTCTATAATCAAGAATGTAGGTGTAATATTGTATCGGATTTAACTCCATGATTTTTCAGGATGTGGTTACCGGAAACGAATTTGAGAAAAAACTTCTTGCTGATGTTATTCCACCTAGTGATATTGGGGTTACTTTTGATGACATCGGGGCATTGGAAAATGTGAAGGACACCCTAAAGGAGTTGGTGATGCTTCCTCTTCAGAGGCCTGAATTGTTTAGCAAGGGACAGTTGACTAAGGTAGAAACATGGCATACTTTTCATTTCTCCCCTGTGGAAAGTGAAACAGTTCTATGTTGTTGCTTCTCTTTCATGTATCTTGTCTGATTATCGTTATTTCTTCTACAGCCTTGTAAAGGAATCTTGCTATTTGGTCCTCCGGGTACTGGAAAGACTATGCTTGCAAAGGCTGTTGCAACTGAAGCTGGTGCAAACTTTATTAACATATCAATGTCAAGTATTACTTCAAAGGTATTCTTGCGTATTATCGTGGTTGTTGGAACTTGGATGATTGTTTTGTGACAACTCTTGAATCCATGACACCTTAAACTTTTGTTGCAGTGGTTTGGGGAAGGAGAGAAGTACGTTAAAGCAGTGTTCTCCTTAGCTAGTAAAATTGCTCCTAGCGTTGTTTTTGTTGATGAGGTTGGTTCAATACATTCTATATATTTCCGCGATGTCCAGGGAACTTCTTTTTCTCTTCTTTTTCCTTGAGTTTTCTCATTTGGAAAATGTGAGTTAAACTACACCAATGTAGGCTTCTAGTGGATGGCACTGCCATGCAAGATACCATGCCAGTTTATGAGAGTTTCTATAGAATCCTTTGTTCGTCTTGTTTCACTCAATTTTATTCCCGTGCAAATTAATTTTTTTATGGCTACCATTGTAGGTTGATAGCATGTTAGGAAGACGTGAAAATCCTGGGGAACATGAGGCTATGCGTAAAATGAAAAATGAGTTCATGGTGAACTGGGATGGTCTGCGTACAAAGGATAAAGAACGTGTATTGGTGCTTGCTGCTACTAATAGGCCTTTTGACCTTGATGAGGCTGTTATTAGGAGGCTTCCAAGGAGGTAAAATTGCATGTTTTCCTGTACTGCTGCTACTGCATCTGTTATCTGCCAACGCAAGTATCATTGACTTCCTGTGTACAAAATTAATTTTATGTGCAGATTGATGGTGAACTTGCCAGATGCCCAGAACAGAGAAAAAATACTTAGAGTTATATTAGCCAAAGAAGATTTGGAACCTGACGTTGATTTGGAAGCAGTTGCAAATCTTTCGGATGGGTATTCGGGAAGTGACTTAAAGGTTGGCTACTAATTTTTCTGAAACCTATCTATGCTCTTTACATATGTAGTTTTATTTTTAATGGTTATATTATGTTTTGTATTTTTGTGTAATGGATCGTGTCCCGGTTTTTGATGTGGTTGCAGAATCTGTGTGTTGCTGCAGCTCATCTCCCCATTAGGGAAATTTTAGAGAAAGAGAAAAAGGTTGGTTTTCTGGAAGTAAAACAAAAATACAAAAAGCCCTTTTCGCCAGAAATGAAAGAATTTCAGTATATGTTTGATTTTTGAATTGGAAGTGGTGTGGTTGGTTACAACTAAGTAGTTCTTTCTCCACGTATCGCAGGAGAGAAGTTTAGCTTTGGCGGAGGACAGACCTGTACCCGAGTTGTACTGTAGTACCGACATTCGTCCTTTGAAGATGGAGGACTTTAAACATGCGCATGAGCAGGTACGTTGCGATCTGATAAAACTATTTGTTGTAGTATTCTGTGGTGGTTGGATTTGTGTTTCGGAGCTTTGGCAGCCTAATATTGAATTCAATGCAGGTATGTGCAAGTGTGTCATCGGAGTCGACGAATATGAACGAGCTCCTCCAATGGAATGACCTATATGGCGAAGGCGGATCAAGAAAGAAGACGTCTCTCAGCTATTTTATGTAGAATAGGTATTTTTTCGGTGTATAGAAGTTATTTCTTTTGTTTATTCTTCCTTATCGAGCTTATAAGGCGTGGCTAGATATCCATGGAAATCCAGTCGAAGGTCACGCCCCCATTTGTATGATATATATATAGGTTTTTGTTTCTTCGTTTTCGCCCTTTTCGATTTATATTTAACTTATCTGTTAGGAATGTCGTTCCCAATTCATGATCAGTTGTCTGACTTAGCCTTTTCTCTTTGTTATGGGTCTTGTTTTTGCCTGTACATACTAATTGATAGATGAAAAACATTTTACAATTTTCCAAATTTTGCCTATTTGTACGGAACAGTGTGATATTTAGAGTGCTTGAGTAGGTGTGATAGAAATGACGCGAATCGTGTTAATAATTTGAATGCTTGAACCGACGACCGTAATTTGAATGCTTGTGCTCTTTGATATGTAATTTGAATTCGTCGAAGTAAACACAAGGCTTGTACCGTAATTTGAATCGACGATGGAAGGTGCCGGCAAGTCGAGTGAGTGAATAGCCTTCACTTGCTCTTTTAGCTCTCCACAATGTTCTACAAATTGTATGGAAGCATTCCTTGGGCATGGGCCGGAAGGAAAAGGATGTTTGAAAAGGGTGAAAATAATGTTTAAAGCTTAGATACAGATTTGCACGTGTGTCTGTCTCCACACCTCAGTTTGAAAAGGGTAAAAATAATATTTAAACTTCCGTTAAGTTTGTTAAGTTTTTTAATCTTTATTTGAAAATCATTTCTTACAAAAATATTATTCGAATCGAATCAGAGATCGTTTAATTATTCAAATATATCTAATAGATGGACTGTTGATCATGAATATGTTACTTGTTACTCATACCGTCAATTTGTTTCATACATTTGGTTGACTTTAAACGATTTCAAATTCGAATGATTTTTTATAAAAATGATCTTTAAATGAAGATTAAGAAGTTGAATGGTTTTGATTATAAAATTTATATAGTAAATATAGATTATTCGAAAGAAGTAAGATATATGTATTTTCTCATAGAAGAACGCACATTAGATGTATGAAAATATTTTAAAGGTATATGTAATACAATGGTATGAAAAACTATGAGGCATGATTCAAATTGAGGTCCAAAACACATGCTTTGCTCGCCTTATCTCGGGCTCGGCCTAGATTTGAAAGTCACATGATAATAATAAGACACAATTATAATAATTTAGTATCGAAATCGTTATTAGAGATACTTCAATTGCCTGAAGAGAAAGCTAAGGCTCGAATAAAAAAACGAAAGAAACATCAACGTCAACATGACCCACACAACTGACAAATAGACAGAAGATGTGCGGTTGGCGGTTGGCGGTTGAATGAAAGATTGAATCCTCTACTATAATGTTGAATTTTGACTCAGACTTAAGTAACGTGACGATTCGCATTTGCATTTTAGTCCACCGCAAATCCAAACCACCAGAAAAAAAGCAAGTCACGCCACCGAAGCGCGCCGTCGCCGCCGAAGAACCCTCCAAATCCATGGACCTCATGTCTCATTCCTCCGCCTTCCTCCTCCCTACGATCCCGCCCGACCAAACGCTGTCTCCGACATACGCCCTCGTCGTGCTTAACCAGAGCCTCCCGAGATTCGCTCCCCTGCTCTGGAACCACGGTACTTATCCTGCGCCTCTCTTCTTCCCTTTCAATTGTCAAAATTTTCAGTTTTCGATTTGTTTCTCTGAGGTGCGTGTTTGTTTAGAGCAGCACAACTACGTATGTGTGCCGACGGCGGTGCCAATCGCGTTTACGACGACATGCCTCTTCTGCTGCCGCACGAAAACGCCGTAGATGTTCGGAAAAGGTTAATTTTTTTTTATTTTTCTTGATTTTTTAATTATTTGTTTTTGGTGATTTTTACTGTCAAGTGTAAAGTATGGCGTTTGATTGATTCGATTCTTGCACTGTATTAACTTAATTGTTAAAAGTTGATTGCTTTTGAAATTGTTTAAATCCGTTGTTGCTTTTTCCAGACCGCTTTTTGTTGCTTGAAGCAATTTGTGCTTATTTGCTTAATTTTTCTCTAAATTTCATAATTTTTTCGCTATTTGTTTAAGTTTCGAATCATTAGTGGGGTGTTGTTTGGAAGGCATATAGTGGAGTGTAATTTTCCCTTGTGTTTACTTCGACGAATTTCCGCTCTTTGATATGAAGTGCTGATATTTGTGCTAGGTACAAGCCTGACGTTATCAAAGGCGACATGGATTCAATCCGAAAGGATGTCTTGGATTTTTATGCTAGTATGGTAAGTGAGCTCGTTTGAACACAGATCTCCTGCGTAATTCTTAGTTTGTTTGGCTGTCATTCCTTGTCATATCTGGCAAACTTGTGGGATCGTTTGGTGATGTTGTCATTCTTAGATTTATGTCCGAAAATGATTCAATCTATATATGCAAAACATTCACTGGCATGAATTTTCATTGCATTTGATGTTGTGGCGGTACTATTGCTCCTTGATTTGCATACATGTGATGCTCTGGCGTTTTCTCAGGATGTCTCTTTTGCTATTTGAATTCAGGGAACCCAGATTATTAATGAATCTGAGGATCAGGACACGACCGATCTGCACAAGTGTATAGCATACATATGTGACTCGGCACCAAACCTAGATAAGTCTAATGTATGTTGTATATTATTATTGTTCGAAAATTTAGTCAGATTTTGTAGGTGCTTTAGTAAAACTTTCCGTAACTAAAACCTTGTCCTCACTCCTTGCAACTTATTGTGAGTTGGGTAGTCAAATTTGTTGATTAAAGATATTGACACTGCGCTAAATAGACTGCTAGTTTGCTTTTCATATTTGTGCATGAACTGAGTTTCTTCTCGATGTATTGCCAGCTATGCATTCTGGTTGCTGGGGCACTTGGTGGACGGTTTGACCATGAGATTGGAAACATCAACGTGTTATGTCGTTTCTCAAACATTCGAATAATTCTCATATCTGATGATTGCCTCATCCATCTTCTTCCAAGAACACACTGCCATGAGATCCATATTCAGGCTTCTGTTGAAGGCCCTCATTGTGGACTCATACCCATTGGGATGCCATCTGGAAGTACTACAACCACTGGGCTTCAATGGGATCTCGGTGAGTATCTCTTAAGAGCGTAAGGCTAGTTGATGCTTACTTTTACTGTATTAGGGGTTCACTTAGAATGTACTTGTCTGGTCACCTCTTCCTCTTCCGACCTACTTAAACGTGACCAAAAAGGGAAAGGGCGTGCTTAGTATTGATTTCATTGTTCATGTTTTGGGTTATCTAACAGCCTTGCACAGCAAGATTGTGGTCAGATAACCTATGTAATTTGAGTGGGAACTGTATGTGCAAGTCACATATGGTTTGTTGGTGGGAACCGTATTGAGACTTGGGTTGAGGGCTTTCTTCTTTGGTGTGGTATGATTGGGATGACATATGGTGGAAACTTTTTATCCATCGTAGCTGTGCAATTTGTTACCGGAGTCTAACTCACTCTTACTTTTCTTTTCCAGTGGAAACGGAGATGAGGTTTGGTGGTCTGATAAGTACTTCAAATATCGTCGGGGGAGAGAAAATAACAGTGCAATCCGATTCAGATCTTCTTTGGACTATAAGCATTAAAAAGACGTAGTGCATTTACAGATGAGGTGGGCAAGCTGCAGATCCCCCACAATCTTTTCTTCCATTGCCAGGTTTTCTTTCAATTAGCCGTGTACGTAGGTTTTCGTGTTCAATTTTCTTTGGTTTTTGGTGATCGTTATTCGAAGAACGTTGCATCGTGTATTCATTCCCCTCTCGAATTCTTTAACATTTGTAATTATCCTAAATAAAAGTATGGTTCTATGTAGAAGATGTTGGAGTCCTTCTGCAGATAATTCTTTTGCAAATTTGTGTTCTTTCAGCAATTTCGGCTAAGATTTTGTAGTCTTCTTGGGCCGAGTGGCACGAACATTGACAAAGTGTTTAGGCACCGGGGCCAAGAAAAATCATATCATCATGGATTACAAAAATAACCAAGGAAAGGCAAATCAAAATTTGAGTTATTGCATGTATTCAACAAGTTGGAAAATACTTGGTTCTTCCTCGCATAAACTTTTGCTTTCATGGGTGGTCTTATTGAGTTACTTTCGCATCCGTATTAAAAAGTGATTTATAATTCTTTTAAGGCGTCATTTAGTACTACAGTGTAATGGTTTTTCTTTTCACTTGTAAGTGAAATATCTTAGGTTCGAATATCGTGAATGACAAGTTCGCAACTAATGTAAGTGAAAGGCCTTTTGTTGGTATAAATATTAATGAAAATTATACATATCATAAGTGATTGCTTGAGGTGTGGTACAAGTTATTGTTTTTTCACATGTATATGGAATACAAATTTCTAATTTTTTGACATTTTACATGATTTTTTAGAAATATTGGACATTAACTTTGTTTGTACCATATTATATCGACCTTGAAACCACCGAGTACCGGTCAATTAGGAGGCCTCGTAAACCCTCCAAATGGTCCTTGCTGAGGCACTCCTGCCGAAGCACATGAGTTTCTTCTCAACTTGGAGACCAATCACAACGTGACACATGTCAACACCATAACAAAGCTCTTAGAGTCCCACATCGACCGCGGACAACAACGGGGGACTATCTTCACATATAAAATGAGACTTCTCTCCCACAATTAGGGACTTGGATCTGAGAACCCCCAATCCAAGCTTAGTCCTCTACTTATGCTTAAACTATTGTATTATGTAAACACTACATTATTAATGAGAACTCCTTTAACCCCGTGGATGTAGCCCAACTTAGGGTGAACCACGTACATCTCATGTTTACTTCTCTACCCCTATCTCTTTACATATCATCATCAGTTAGTGACCGAAGCACCCTCGTGAAGGTCACTACAACACACTTTTACGTTCACCCAAAGTCAACCCGATTTTGTGCATCAACAAACTTGAAAGTTGGACTAAATAAATATTAATAAGGCAAATTTTATTTGAACCCATACAAGCTTTCTCTACACCAAACTTAAACTTTAAATATGAATTGTCTCTATTACCCTATTGCATAATTATCATCAAGTACAAAATGAAATTAAGATTTATCAATAAACTCACACCCAATAATTAAACTCTATCTTAATCTTTCTCATACGTTCTATTATAGCAAAAACCCTAAGACTCTCTCATAGAGAAAAATAAGCTCTTTTTGACGGAAGGATGATGACTTTGAAGTTTTGGATGCTCCAACTAAGGTATGAATCAATTTATACAAGTTTTTTTTGTTTGATTTCAATTATTTTATGAAGCCAACGCAAAAATCCAGCCGATGTCTAAGAAGCTCTATTGCAGTTGCTTTAGTTAATGTCCTATCGTTGAGTGTTAAAAGCTTTAACTTTAAGAATTTGGCTTTTTAAATTAGTTTGAGTCCCCACTTAATTATTTATTTATTTATTTGTCAAATTTTTTGTCAAATTTCGAGTCCCTCTTAATCAAAAAGATCAAATTAGACCCAAAAAAAAAAAAAAAAAAAGATCAAATATTGAAAAAATTATAAAATGGAAAAAGAAAGAAGAAAAGTGGAAAACAGGGGTCGTTTTATACACGCTATTGCAGTTGATGTCTAAGAAACTCTATTGTAGTTGTTTTAATCAGTGTCTGAATGTTAAAAACTTTAATTTTAAGAATTTGACTTTTTAAATTGGTTCGAGTCCCTCTTAATTTTTTTGTCAAATTTCGTGTCCCATCAAATTTGACCCCAAAAAAAAAAAAAAATTTGAAAATTGAAAAATTATAAAATTGAAAAAGAAAAGAAAAGTGGAAAACGGCGGTCGTTTTATACACTCTCCTAGAGTGAGACGTCAGCTTCGATAGCGTAGACACCAGTCCGCCCGCGCGCTTTAACGGTTGAGCTTCAGTTTTAGGCGGCAAAATCCGAAAGGTCAATTTCTAGGGTTTATCCATTTTTTCTTCGACCGAGCATTTTCCCGGTGCATTTCGATTCAGAAACGGCATCATATCGATGAATTAGGGTTTCAATGGAAACAGCAGCAGCAGCTCCGTCCGATTCCCCAACAATAAAGCCGATAAACAAGGGCGTGGTGCACAGAATCTGCGCCGGCCAAGTGATTCTCGACCTCTCCGCCGCCGTGAAAGAATTGGTGGAGAACAGCCTCGACGCCGGCGCCACCAGCATCGAAATCGCCCTCAAAGACTACGGCAAAGAGTGGTTCCAGGTCATCGACAATGGCTGCGGCATTTCGCCGAACAACTTCCGGGTCCTCGCCCTCAAGCACCACACCTCGAAGCTCGCCGCCTTCCCCGACCTCCAGTCCCTCACCACCTTCGGCTTCCGCGGCGAGGCGTTGAGCTCTCTGTGCGCTTTGGGGGATTTGACTGTGGAAACCAGGACCAAGAACGAGACCGTCGCCACGCACTTGACTTTCGACCATTCGGGGTTGTTGGTCGCCGAGAAGAAAACCGCCCGGCAAGTGGGCACTACCGTCACGGTGAAGAACTTGTTTTCGAATCTACCAGTCCGGTGCAAGGAATTCAACCGCAACATTCGGAAGGAGTATGGAAAGCTTGTCTCTTTATTGAATGTGTGTGAGTTTTATTACGTATAGCATACATTGTTTCTTTATAATGCTATATTGAGTGCCATGGATAGTGTAGATTCGTAACTTATATCGTTATACTTGTGGTATTTGAATTTATAGGCCTATGCTCTTATTGCGAAAGGCGTTCGGTTAGTCTGCACGAATGCTACTGGTAAAAATGCTAAATCTGTGGTACTTAAAACACAAGGAAGTGGTTCCCTTAAAGATAACATTGTCACACTGTTTGGATTGAGCACATTCAATTGCTTAGAACCAGTGAGTATATCTGTGTCTGAAAGCTGCAAGGTTGATGGTTTTCTTTCCAAGTCGGGACAGGGTAGTGGGCGAAATATGGGAGATAGACAGTACTTGTTTGTGAATGGGAGACCGGTGGATATGCCTAAAGTTACCAAGCTTGTGAATGAGTTGTATAGAGGAGCAAACTCCCAGCAGCACCCCATTGCAATAATGAATTTTACGGTTCCAAAAAGAGCGTGTGATGTCAATGTAACTCCTGATAAAAGGAAAGTGTTTTTTTCTGATGAAAGCTCCATACTGGTTGCCCTTAGGGAGGGTTTGCAGGAGATATATTCTTCAAGTAATGCTCGTTACACTGTAAATAAAGTTGAGGAGCCTGCTAAGGAAGCAGGTAGGTCGGAGTTATGTTCTCCTCGTCAAAGGTCTCATAAGTTTCTGAAACAATCGTCTACGGATGATGATGTTCCTGAAGAAGTGAGCATTGCCACTCCAGACGGTTTGCAGCAAACATATTCTCCAAGTGATGCTCCTTGCTCTATTAATAAAGTTGAGGAGGTGCCTACTAAGGAAGGAGGTAGCTCTGAGTCGTGTTTTCGTCGTCAAATGTCTCGTATGTTCCCGAAGCAATCATCTCCAGATGGCAGTGTTCCTGAAGAAATTCATGTTAAGGATCACATTGCAGAAGGCAGTGCTCGTCTGAAAGCTCTTGAAACTGAGTCTGAGTACATTGATGATGTAGAAGATTTGAGCCACGAAAATTCCATGAACAAGGACTTTGCTCTAAGAGTACACAGCAATAAGAAGGTTGGTGGTGGTAGTAGTAGTAAATTAACAACACATATCAACAGTATGAAAACTGATCAACATCGTTCTCTTTCAAAAGTGGTTGACAATTCTGCCAATGGAGATTCATGTAGTCGTTCAATCTCTGTTCAATCATCACTCAATCAATTTGTGACCGTAAGTAAAAGAAAACATGAAATTATAAGTACAGTGCTATCTGAAATGCCTGTCCTAAGAAACCGAGTGCTTCATTCTCAATCTAAGGAAAGCACTTCTGATTTGCATGCTGCTGCTTCAAAATCTCCAGTTCAACATGACCAGGCTAATGATTCTTCTGAGGTTGATAACTCTGCTAAAGTTGATGAGAATGAGCCATCCAAGTATCTTAGGGCAGACAAGATCCTCAATAAAATTAGAGGTCCATTTCCTTCTGGGGGCAACACTAAAGATCTCGAATCTAGAGAGGTAAGTGGGTTTCTACCTAATTTTCTTAACTTGTTTGCTTTGCGAGACTAACAAGCTTCTCTTTCATTAAATTAAAATCAATGCGAGCCAAGGAAGTTTTCACTAGCCCTAGGTTTTGACATCATTGCTGTATGGCTATTTTACACCTTTTGCAATATTTTCTTTGGAGATGACAGAAAGCACTATAATTTGTTGAATCATGATATATTTTTATCCTATCAAAAAGTTGTGGCATATTGTAGAAAATACGTAGAAAAAGAAATCAACGTAGATAGAACTCATAGAATGCTTCTGAGATACTCAAGGAGTATCTATTATGAATATGCCTTCGAGTTTGTTAACATGTTCTGCTGCTTAAGAGCCAGTATGTTAGGGTTAGGTGTGTGGCTCCAAATCACTAAAACAATGAGCACTGCAGATTACTTGCGTTTAAGCTTTAAGGCAAGACAAGTTGCATAATATCTTTATCGGATGTGGTTGTGCATGAAATTTTTTGTAAGGCTTGAGAAGATTTAACTCTTAAGTAGTCCTTCTTTAAACTGTGATGACTTTGGAATACCCCCAACTGAAGTTTAAACTTGTTTGTGTCGAACTTGACAATTCCATTACAGGATGTACATCCTCAACAGTTAGCAGATCCTATTTCTAATATGGCATCACCTGCTTCACCTAGCGGAGATCTAAATTGTTTGTCTGAAGATCTTCCTGCAGCTCCATCACCTTCTTGCATACTATCAGATACTCCAAAGCCTTCTTCTGGTCTTATGATGTGTTCCACCTTGCAATTTAGTCTTCAAGACCTAAAAACAAGGAGACTGCGGAGGTTGTCTAGATTGAAATCAAGCTTACCTGGAGGAGTAAAAGCACAAAGGTCTTTTAGAATGGTTACTTTTGAAGCATGCAAAGTATTGGTACGTTCTGTTTTTGATGGGAAAGATTTGTATGCCCACTAACAGGTGCTTTGCTGCTGCAACACTGGAGCTTTCTCAACCAGAAAACGAGGAGCGGAAAACAAGAGCTTTAGCTGCAGCTACTACTGAGTTGGAAAGACTTTTTAGAAAGCAAGATTTTGGCAGAATGAAGGTAGTTGCTTGCTAAACCATATGTTGTTCACTTCCGTGCTATTACTAACATCAGCTTTCCTTGACTGGATCTTTTGATCATTTCTTACTTTTCTTTCTGTTCTACTTTTTCCTCACGCTTACTAAACTTACTGCATACATGCATATGGAAACTTGGATTATGTTTAGCTGGTATTGACATCCAGTTGCTTCCCAATTTTTAGGTAATTGGGCAATTCAATCTTGGCTTCATCATTGGGAAATTAGATCAAGATCTATTTATTGTGGATCAGGTATGTATCAACCATGGTTCAGAATTCGTTTAATGATGTGTGATGTAATGCTGTTAGTTCTTTCCGCTTCAAAATTTTGCACTGCATTCACATATTTACCTAAGTGAAAACTGGTACTTGATATAGTCTTTTCTCTTTCCAGCATGCAGCGGATGAGAAGTACAATTTTGAGCGTCTATCACAATCTACTATCTTAAACCAACAGCCTCTGCTTCGGTGAGTTATAGTTTTTGAATACCTATATTGGGCATGTCCTTATTCCCAGAATGTAGGGATTATTGTTGCAGAGGACTTTTTTCTCATTCAAATCGGAGATAAAGTTTAGTAGGTTTACTTTCACCTTTGATTATGTAGGCCATTGAGGTTGGAGTTATCTCCTCAGGAAGAAGTGGTTGCTTCAATGCACATAGACATAATCAGGTGAAAAATCGGTCTGACCATGTTCTTTCATACGCATTATTCATTAATAATAAAATTTTAGTTTGATCCTTACGTCGGCTTTCTGGTTTCATTCTTAGGAAAAATGGATTTTCTTTGGAGGAGGATCCACAAGCTCCGCCTGGGTACCATTTTAAATTGAAAACTGTCCCCTTCAGTAAAAACATAACTTTCGGAGTTGAAGGTACGAATTGTTTTCAAATATTCCATTTCAGTTGGAGAGAATATTGACAATGTTTTGTTTGAGACTCTGGGATTGGCTGATCTTCACAAATGTAGCTAATATGTGCATTTGAATGTCCATGTTCATAACTTCATATATATACAAAGTTTGTTATTCTGCATACTTTCTGTAACATATTTGTCTTCTGAAAAAGTGGCATGCACCTTCACGAAAGGATGCACACAAAGACAATGATTTAATGTTGTTGGTTTTAAACAGATGTTAAAGACCTGATTTCCACTCTTGCCGATAGTCATGGGGAGTGCTCAATCATGGGAAGTTATAAGATGGACACAGTTGATTCTGTTTGCCCATCAAGAGTTCGAGCAATGCTTGCATCGCGCGCATGCAGATCATCTGTTATGATTGGGGATGCCCTTGGAAGAAATGAGATGCAGAAGGTAATAACCTTTAACATAATAATCTTGTATTACTGTTTATCCTCCACCTGATTCAGAACCACCCGACGCTTTAGCCCTTGTTAGTGAAGCATAGTTGCAGACCATGAGAAATTTACTAATGATAAACCTTGCAACTTCTGACTCCATCTACTACTGTTCCAGATTCTTGAGCATTTGGCGGGTCTGAAGTCTCCTTGGAATTGCCCACATGGCAGACCGACTATGCGCCATTTGGTCGACTTGAAAACCACACGCAGAAGGTCCGAAGAAGGAGATGATGTAGATTCTTGATGGATATTTCTCTAACGTCGACTGGCTGACTACCTGATGGTCACCTAACTTATTTTGTACCCTCACTTCATGAAAAACAGTTGCCTTCCAAACTCCAAGCACTGTGAAGTAGGACAGTTTTCATTTGGAGCTTTTTCTTACACGAGGATGGAATTGGGTTTTGGCTACGTCGAACTTTTTGTTACATGAAGAAAGCTCGTATAGTTGTGCCCAAGCTCGGGTTGGCTGGCTTGTTTGTAGATCGAGCTCAAGCCAACCCGAGCTTGTCGTTGGTTGTGCTGAGCTCATTTTGAGAACTAACTTAAGTTTATTTTGACATAATGAAAATTGAAAAATTAATTAAGCAAATACAAATAAGCATAAGAGGAGTACATGTTCTAGGAGACATAATTTTGAGAGATTTGCCATCCAACTTGGAGAAGGGACGCGTCGAGCTTGAAAACTTGAGCGATCTTTTAAAAAAAATACAAACTATTCACGAACTTTATGAGTCAAATATACTAAAATTCAAACTCAGCACGATTTGATAGTAAGTTTAATGTTTTATTCGAGCTTAACTCGTTTTTATTTTTTTAACAAACCGCAAATTGAATGAACCAAACTTGAAGCGTAAACATGAATCAAACTTGAAGTGTCTTTAAGTTAATTTGAATGAGCCAAACACGAATCGAGTTGATTTACATAACTCGAATTAATAAACCATTTTGGCCATTGGCCAACAAAATATAAATAAAATAAAAAATAAAAAACCCGTTTTAAACCGATAGTATAAAGGAATTAAAGGGGCGAGAGGGCGGAACGGAAAAAAGGCCAACTCTCCTTTTCTTTTAACTTGTAAAGAACCCGCTCGATACTCACTCGGAGAGAGAGAGAGAGAGAGAGAGAGAGAGAGAAAAGCTCGGTCCTTTTTCGCGATCCAAGCCTGTGTACTGGTAAATCTTCTACATTCTTTAGCTAGGGTTTTGTACTGCATCGTCTTCTACCTAAGAACTCTGACTTTTTCAGAATTTTCAATTTCTTTTTTTAGGGTTTTAATTTTTTACTTTCTTGCTTAATTTCTCTGCCTAATTTGTTTGCAGGCCTCTTGATTTTCTCTAGGTTCGATTTCCAAGCCCTAAAAGATGGTATGCCACTCTTCCTGATTTTTTTTTCTTTTGTAATTTTTGTTTGGTTTCTGAGAAAACGGAGGAAAGTGAGCTGAAATTTTATGAACCCACACGAATCTTAGGGCTTTTTTCCCTTTTTTGCTATGAAATTCTTGACTTTGTTAATTTTCACTGTTGCAGCTTCCTCTTTCTTTGCTGAAGACTGCCCAAGGGCACCCTATGGTAAGATCTTGTCCTGTACCTTTACTGTGATGATTCTGGAGTTAAATTCACAATTTGACATAACCCCATATTTTTTTTATTTTGTTGTCTACTGAGATGTATAATTTGCGGGTTTTCGTACGCTGTAACAGTTGGTAGAATTGAAAAATGGGGAGACTTACAATGGGCATTTGGTCAACTGTGATACTTGGATGAACATCCATCTTCGAGAAGTTATTTGTACCTCCAAAGTAAGAGTCGTTTCACTCATATTGCTAAGTTTTGGTGGACTTGAATTGTTATATTACACGATGTTACGAAGAATTTCATTAAATTTTTGTTGGAATACTGTGTAGGATGGAGATAGGTTTTGGAGAATGCCTGAATGCTACATCCGTGGGAATACTATTAAGTATCTTAGAGTTCCTGATGAGGTATGCTTTGTGCTTGCTATAAAATTTTTGTCTTTACTATTCCCAGCATTCAATTTCTGTCCTCAGACCTGGAATATAGTTCATGCTGGTTAAGGACAAAACGTCTGAACAAAATTTTGATTATGGTTTGTGGGGGAGCCATGTGTAACTTTATAAAAATACTGACATAACCTTGTTACGTTTGATCAATTACTTCGATATAGCGTAAACTGATAACATGTGCAATAGGAGTTTTGATTTCATCCTGCTTTATTTGCTCTGATTTTGTTCGAATACTTTAGAAGCTTATTGGACTGATCTAGTGCTGTCGTCTTTTGTATTTCAGGTGATTGACAAAGTCCAGGAAGAAACCAAGAATCGTTCAGGTATGATAATGTTATCTCATTTGGTAGTGTACATCTTTTTATTCTCCCTCCCTGCATCCAAAATGGGTAAAGGAGACTTCTTGGACTACGCTTTATATGAATGCCCTTGTCATCCACAGAATATAGCTTTATCCATTGAGAAAATTGCTCTCTAACTTTGTGTGCTTTGATAAACTTCTCCAGATAGGAAACCACCTGGAGTAGGGCGTGGGAGAGGAAGAGGTAGGGAGGATGGTCCTGGTGGACGACAGGCTAAAGGCATTGGACGTGGCTTGGATGATGGTGCCAAGGGTGCTGGTGGAGGCCGAGGCAGAGGTGGACCTGGCGGGAAGGCTGGTGGAAGCAGAGGTAAAAACTCATTTTCTCATCTGCCCCTTATCATCCTCTAAGGAAGAAAAGGGTTGATTTGTTGTATCTTCTTCTGTCTGTCATACGTTCATAACTGCATTTCTGCAAGGACTCTGGTAGCTTAGCTTATTATAAGTTATGAATCATTGTATATCTATATACTGGACACAAGGTTTATTATCTTTGTATTTCTGTCAGGTGGGGGTCGAGGCCGAGCTTGATTCAGATAGTGTGAAACAAACAGCAAGATGGGCAAGTTGCTACTTTTAAAGCATTTATTTAGCCCAACGCTTGTGTGAAATGCTTGGTTTTTTGTCGTTGTAAGGAAGGCTTCTTATTATTTTGGTAATGCGATTTAGATGGAATGGTTCTTTCAGTAAAAACTTAGCCGATGTGTTTCTGTTTCTGTAAGAAATGTATTTTGGTATCCGTTTGGCGGGTTTGAAAATTTAACGTTGACGATATATATATTCATCTTTTTACTCTTATTACAATCTGTCTTGGTGGCACTATCTCCAGTGTGAGATGGTAAACCTTCTGATTACGATAACCAAATCACACTTCACAAGATTAGGTTTTCTACTATGCACTGGAGCAGGGGATCACCGGAGTTTTAGGTAATTGTATTCTTTGGACTTTTTTACCAAAATAAAAGATGAAAAGATCTTGACCCTCCATTGCTCGCCATACTTTGAACAGTACTAGTAGCTAAAACATAGGTTGATGATCAGTACCAATAGGCCTTGTTGCAACAAATTAACACCAGCAAGTCGTCCTCTTCACAACCAAGCTTCCGAAACCAAACAGTCGAGAGCGTCTTTGAACTGCCAAAGAACTTGAAGATGTAAAGGAGACTAGGGGAATGGGAAAATATTTCACACTAAATTCTTCTTCTTCAGCTTCACCTCCCAAAAATGGATCTCAAACTCAGTCCTCGAGTCCAACACGGAAACTCTGAACCTAGCAACCCAGCAACCCATCTCCAAAATCAACAAAGCTTCAAATTGAGTCGTTCGGAAAAAGTTGCCAAACCGTTGATCCTCCACCAGATTCTTGAGCATTTGGTGGTCAGGTCTGAAGTCTCCTTGGAATTGCCCGCACGGCCAGCCAACTGTGCGGCATTTGGTTGCCTTACACAGAAGGTCCGAAGATGGTGATGATGCAGACTCCGGATGGATATTAATTTCCCCTAACCTTGTCTGATGGATATTTGTACCACCCTCAGAATTCATGTTCGTGATAACATTTTCTCTCCAACTCCAAAGTACATGTATACGATCAGCTTTAGATAGGCAAGTTGCTACTTTGGAGTACACATAGAAAAATCGGGGAGAAAGAGTCTTTTACTCGATGCACGCATGCACGTAAAGTAAGACGTGGTTGAAGAGAAAATTGAAGACAAGCTTAGCAAAGCAGTCTCGATCGGTCAGGGTGGTTTGTTGGCTGGAAAATTAAACAAGTGATATAAGCGGAAAAATCTTGAGTGGTACGTACTATTCAATGGTACGACTATTGAATGGTTCAGATTAATTTGCAGTGGAGCCCAAATGAATTTTAACCATTTAACAGTACGTACCATTGAATGGTACGTACCACTGAATGGTACGTACCACTGAATGGTACGTACCACTGAAGTTGGACCCGATATAAGCAGAAAAACAAACAAAACCAAAGCAAATTTTCTTTTGGCGAGGAAGTGGAATAATAATTTTTAAATGACAGTTACAGTTTTACCCTTACTAGGACCCCCACATGCAAATTCAGAAGCGGGAAAGAAGAAGAACCCGCGTTGAGAAACCAAGCAGCAGCAGCAGCAGAACGAGATTACCCGTTTTGTTTTTTTTCCTTCTCTGGGTGAACGGAGGAGCTTTCCCTTTTTGCCTTCCTTTCTTTTATGGGTGAAGGGAAACGGGCATTGCCTTTTTTCGTTCCTAGTCCAAATGCACGACCGACTTTTTATGGAACTCTATGTATTAAAGGATCGATGCAACAAACCCATGCATGCCTTGAACACACAAACATCAATCTGCCAATCTTCGTCTTGGACGTCACTTGAAGGCTTGTTTCTCTGCTTTCTTATTGGTTATACTGTTTCGAACGAGACGTATCCTGACAAAGCAGCCATATCGTCTTCATTCACCTGAAGATGGCCAGTTTTTTGCTCCGAAGGCGCATCTACCGCTGCTTCACAGATCACCTTCTTTATCCTCTTGAGCTATGTTCATCCTCTTCACCACCACTGCCACTTCCACTTACACAGACTGGTATTCCTTCCGCTCCCAAACTCCCTTTCAATCCCTTCTCTTCCAAGCCCTTCTTTCTTCAACAACAATACAGGTGGCTGTCATCATCTTTCGCAGGTATATATGTAGCCCTCTTTCTCTTTCAGAATTATTTTATGTTTTGTTATTGTCTGTCCTCGCATGTTACTGCTGTTTCCTTTTTCCACATTTCATATCAATATGATAAATTTGTACGTGCAGGTACAGAGAAATTATCTCTTCTTGAATTTAAAAGCCGATACCTTCCAATCAAGCTCCCCGAGGACACAAAAAACGTATTAGTTCCATATGTCTATAGAGTACTTCATAAGAAACTTTTGGAGCTAATGGAGAAGGCTGAATCTGATGGATACAATTTTGACCTCAAGGTCAATTCCTTTGACATTATATGCTGCAACGGAATGATAATCGACATAGTACTGAAAGAAGGGAAGAAGCAGTACGGCAAAAAGTTTGACTTCAGCCAGATGCATGACTTTAACGGTGAAATATTCGGTAACGATATTCCTTCGGAGCTGCAAAGCATGACAGAGTTTTTGGTTAGAGAAAAGAATATAGGATGGACATTATTGCATCATGCGATTTTGACATCTATGCTTAGGAACATGGTCCGTACGTGGCTTAATTCCAAGTTGAACGAAATCATTGAGATGAAAGGCTCACACTTCAGAGCGCATACGAGAAGGGTAAATAATTATTTCCATCGAAAATCTTTTTATTATAGTACTTGTCCTAATACGACATGGATGGATGAAGTTAACCGGGATCAAGCGCACCTTCAACCTCGCTACTTGAGTGACTATAAGAAAACTCCAATGGATTACCTCCGATGCGTTGCGAATGTCATAAAACACGTGCTTCATGAGGTGTGTAAAATTAAATATTCAAGTGTTATTAATACTTTATGCTTATTTATAAGTTCTAATCAAGTATATGTTTTCTCTGTTTTTAATTTAGGACCATTATAAATCGGTGTTCGACCCTAACAAAAGGACTAAGTCGGAAGAAGAATTAGAAATCGAGATTGACGTTAAGTTCACTTTGATTTGGGGAAAGCTTATGGACGAGCTGTTTGAATTGATTATGGAAGCTCAAAAGAGCACTCCTCCGCCTTGGTATCCGAAGAGAGTCCCTTGGGTACCTTTCAAACATATCATCAGCAAAATGCGCAAGGATCTCGAGGGGAAGTGAGAAATAGTTTGCTAAATGTGAGGCTTGTCTTAAGTCCGTGATGTTTTGTTATTACTTCGGTTAGGTATAATGTTTTTCGTACTGCTCGTTCAAGTTGAAACAAATTTCTTGAGTTAAAGGCTGGTAAAGGTCCAATGGTCCATGCGTGCAAGTTGAGACAGTAGATTACATATTTGAGATGATTGGATTGATTAATATGGGTTTCGGATTACTACAAGATTAACTCTCCTTTATTTACCCATCTAATTGTACGCTAAAAATGTTTTGTTCATCCTTCATAGCTCGCTCCCTTTCCTTTCGCCCTGCTTGCTTTGGTTTTTATATCAATATAATCATTCCGTACACAAGCTCTCGTTCAACAACACTACAGAGATTATTATTCTTCTACAAAGATTATTGTTATTAACTTTTCTATTAATAAGCAGTCGTATATATTTTGTCGCATACATAATAACGGAGATTATTGTTATCACAAGTAAAGATTTAGTAGTAACGGAAATATGGTTTTGCATAGATCGTACATAATTTCAAAAGAAATTACATGAAACTCTTTCCATAGCAAAAGAATATTAAAAGAACAAACCACAAAGTAGCTATTGAAAATCCTAACAACCACACATTTAAGTTTAAATTATAACGTCACCCTAATAATATAACTTTTTTCTCCACACTTACTGTTTCAGTTTCACTCCGTTGTGACAACTTGACAACACCGGCCTATTAGAGCACAAATCACAAGGGCATTTGCCACACAATTTCCACCCATAGCGACCATAGCGAGCATACCGATTTTTTACAACTGATAAATCAACTCTTTCATCATTCTTATCCTTCTTAATTTGTGTGTCAATGCCTTGAGTTGTTCTTCTTTCACCCCTCCTAAAGGAAAAATTCAACAATAATAGGGGTTTAGTAACTATTTTATGTAATTCGTGCATTAAAAGAAGATTGAAATGAAAAGTAAAAAATACATGACTTCGTTCATGATATTCATTTATACATAAATTAAGCCCACTCTGTAACTCCTATACTTCTAGCAACTAAAAGAGTTTATGAACAAAGGACGGGAAGGGAAAAATCTTAGGTGGTACGGGTCATTAAATGACGACTATTAAATGGTTTGAGATTAATTTACGGTGGATCCCAAATAAATCTTGTACCATTCAATCATCGGACCACTAAATGGTATGTACCACTCAAATTTGACCCCAAAAGACACTCATTCCATTTTATTTTAACTTGACACTCCTAGACATGACAATTAAGTTTGATTAAAAGTAGATAAATCTTTCTTTTTGTGGTCGATAAAATAATAAATAGATAAATCCTTCAAAATATCTTTATCTTTATTCTTTCATTCTCATATGAATAACAATAATTATTTTTCTTAATGGGTCATAACATATGCTAACAAGCTAACGCGTAGACACAAAAATGATTCGTCATCATAAGAGCACTTCCACCCGTTGGTGGAGGGCAAGGGCAAGGGCAACAATTGCCTTCCGTGAACAGTGCTTGCCCTTGTGCAACTCCACCCGTTCGTGGAGGGCAAGGGCAAGGGCAAGGTTTTTTTTTTTAGTTGGCCTTAAATATCCCACCGACAATTTTGACCGACACTTTCCACCGACACACTCCACCGACACCCTCCACTTAAAAAAAATATTGAGTTGTAGTGTGGAATGAAGAAGAGAATTGGGGGTATTTATTAAAAAAAAAAAAATTTTTTTTTTTTAATCTCAGATTAATCCAGGCCGTTGATTTAAAAAAAAAATGATCAAACGGTTACCGTTGAGCCACGTGGTCAACGGTAACATTTTTTTTTTTACCGTTGGAAATCCAACGGTCAAGATTAAATAGCCGTTGGAGATCCAACGGCCCTGAAGTTGCCACGTCAGCATGCCCTTGCCTCCGGAGGGCAGCTGCCCTTGCAATTCTTGGTAGGGCTTGAGGTAGGGCTGGGTTGGGCCCACCTCTTGCCCTTGCAATTGGACATGGGTGGAGCAAGGTTTTTGGCTTGGTAGGGCTATTGGCCCCAATTGCCCTTGCAATTGGGTAACTGGTGGAAATGGCCTAATGGGTCCATATCGTGTCCACACAATATATTAACATATTTTGTCTGTGTTCAACATGTTGTGTAAACTTAAAGTACACAAATGTAAAGTAAAGCAAAAAAAAATTTACCCATAGAGTTTCTTAAGAGTCTTTTGCAAGGGCGTGACAGAGCCACTGGCTAGCTCATCTACCTTATTACCATTCTGAAAGAAATGGAATGTGGGCTGCAAAAGAAATGCACATATCAGCAATGTAAATTAATTTTAGGTCTACTGCATTAAAACCCACAAATAAGGAGTTAATTTCAAATTAGTACCCGATCTTTGAAGACCCGAGAAACTCACCAAAACCTACCTATAAACTCATCCGAGAGTCAAACGCCGTTGTTGTGAGTGTAATGGTTAGTTACATGGCAATTTTTTTTTTTGGGACAAATGATAGCGTTAGTGTGTTAAATTGTGAAATGTTAGAAGAGAGGGGGATCGGTGGGGATGAAATCCGCACCAGAGTGCATAGGCATCATTTGCATTACATGGCAAAATTAGATCAACATTTTATGTTGATTGTGCTTTAAAATGATTCGAAATTCTAAAATTTAAATATCCCCCATCTGTGAATCGTTCACCTTCCCATGCCCTAGCCACAATGTCCCGCCCCTCCCGAGTGCCGCCAAAAATATACTTACCCAACCCATCGCACCCCCGCCCCATAAACCAACAAAATATCATTACACGAAATGGAAAGATAACAAAGTGACACTCTAAAATATAACTATAAGAACCAATATTCAAGACGATGATGAAAGCTCATAAGCTGGATCTATGTTTACTTTAATGTAAAATCAGTGAGTTTGTAGGGTCTTCAAAGATCATGTACTGGAAATAGACCCTATTTTAAGACAAAAGAAAAGCTAAAACATGTTTTCTCAGCTTGAGCAAACTTTGTATAATTCCCAAACTATCTCTACCATATATAATTACAACCCAAATTAATGAACTGTATTCTGAAAACAACGGATAACATATTAGCAATTAGAAAAGTAAAACTAAGGATGGACATTAAATCTTAACAAACAAGAAGGATCAATCATTTACCGTACGCTTAATATTGAACTCTCTCAGTGCATTATTATGGTCTTCTTCCTACAGAGAATAAACAAAATCTTGGGTCATCTAAATTTTGCGGCAGAACAAGAAATAATATTAGAATTATTCTTTAAGCAGTAAGAGCCTATTAAATATTTATGCAACTGTCGTAAAATTCTAAAATGATTAAAAAAAATGTTTATGCGAGATATTTTTTTTTCTAATGAAATGTTTAAAAATATGTTTATGCAAGATATATATAAATATATATATATTTTTTCTAATCAGGTCACGACATAGCACTGTGCCCTGATTGCAGTAAACAATTTGATGCCGTTACAAATATAAAGTTAATTTGCTTTCTGGAATCCAACTGCATCCAGTCAAGAAGCAAAGTGTCGGTGTTCAAATGATCTCAAATTAATTTGGCAAGTAAGTCTTTTAACCATTTACAGTGTTAAGATCAACATGTCTGCCCTTATTATACTGGTTTCTCCCGCAATTCCTGGAAATAATCGATCAAAATTAGATTCATGATTTTTATATTTTTTTTGTACCAATCGGCCAAAGCACAAAAGCAGAGTAAATAACAATTTGTGACAGTCATCATAGATTTCTAGACTTATGCATTGCTTTCTTTAGGATTACATCGATCCAAATTTCAGGTTCCTTTAGGACATGTTTGAACATGGGATTTCAAAGTCTCAAACAATTGAGGCCAAGTTTATTAAGGAATGACTACAAAATGTTAGAGGGGATTAGATCATGAGCATTGTAAGGCATGCATGATGGATTTGTAAATGACTTCTTCCAAGTAAGGGCAATAAAGCACAAATCATGTCTTTGTAATGCAATGAAGCGCATTTCTAATTCCCCTCTATCTAACATTTTGTAGTTCATTCCTTACTAATTTGATGTCAACCCTTTTGGCATGGCTTGGAAATCCCTTACCCGAACATATATATACCTTACAGAAAACAATGTTTAACAAATTGTAGTTCATTACTTACTAATTTGATGTCAACCCTTTTGGCCCGAACATATATATACCCTTACAGAAAACAATGTTTAACAAAAATAAAACATTCTAAATGTTCTTTCTCCATCACCAACCTTACTGACCTCATATGAGTAGTAGACACTATACAATTGTGCCCTAGCTATTACATTAGTGATTTTCATATTTTATTCAACTTATGCACTTCCTTTTGTGACATTAAAACAACATTTTAGGTCCCGTTATGTTCTAACTTATCTCCGAGTTTGAAGTAGTCTGAGTTTGGGTTCGATCTTTTCAAAGGAGCTTCTTAAGGGCAAGAAGCGGAATAAGATAATGTCCTCGTATATTAATCGTTACGTGACTATGTATTGACAATATAGTAACTGCCTAGTGTCCATAGTTTTTTTATTCATTTTGGCTCCACAACATAAGGGTGCAATATGGTCAATTTGTAGTCAGAAAACAATCAGTAAGAGGGCATTGTCTGTCCCACTCTCTGAACAGTGGAGTGGGGTCTCCTTTAAGAAGGGTTTGGTATATAAATATATTCTGCTAAACTATTGTAAGCAAAAAATTTCGAAAAAACTTTAGTAATACGTAGTTTTAGATACTACTACAATATAATGGCTTGAATTATTACCTTTTATTTACCTCTAATTTTAAGGGTTAAAAAAACAGTAATATCTAGTACTATATATTACCAAGGTCATATCCAAGAAATTCAGAAAACTTAAGGCCCACAACTATAGATATCATAATTAGTACAATACTAAAGTTCACGCCTTAATCATGTGATGGGTTTGTATAAAGTTAACAATAAAAGCTAAAATGGTTGACAAGAATTGATCAAAGTGAACAGAAGATCATATTACAATGTCATACCTTCTCAGAAACGAAAACTTTATATAATGCTACATGTGGGAATTCCTTAGCCCACCTACTGATGACTGATTCTATGAAGCAAAAGGCTGCAGAAGAAGAGTAAACCAAACATAAGTTTAAAAAAGAGAACTTTATTGCAAATGACTTGGTTGATAAAAGTGAAATGATTAGAACTTACCATGCGTCCCATCGTCATAGAAGCAGAAGACTGCTGCCAAAGATTTATCTGTCCCAATGAATCAAGGAAACACGTAAATAAAACTGCATTGAACTAAAAGATTTTCTCAAAACAAAACAAATTCAAGCAAATTACAAATAAGGGTGAATTTGGCATTTTCATCCCCAACCCTTCTGGTAATACACACATTCTTTTCGAGTTTCTTTCCTTACTGAAATAGTAAATTTCACCAAAAATACATATCAAAATAGACAAAACGCAACACAGGAACAAAGTTATCCTCGGCTACATGCTGTCTCTAATCTAGTATAGTGCAATACCAAGTAATAATCTATTCTAGATGAATGCGGCGCTGCACCCGTAATATAACAGCATAACATAACGCCATAAGTTCAAACAGCAAACAGAACTTAAAAATCAAAACTGAACATAACTAACATGTGCAATATATATATAGTTGCGCAGAAGAAAGGGATATTACCTTTAACTTTTTTAAGCGCTCTATCATACTCGTGCTTAAATTCCAAGTCAATTTCTGGCGCCGGAGCTGGAAATTAAATAGATGTGATCACTGATTACTGTAGGTAAAAATGAAAACTGAAACATAAGGGAGAGGAGGGGTACCTATGAAGAGGCGCCGATCTTCCCATGGCACGTGCATATTCCAAAGTTTATTCCACTTCCAGTCAGGATATTCTGATGGATTAATAAATAAAATAAAAAATAAGATAGGGTTAGAGTTAGGGTTGAACTAGATACATGGAAGAGAAAAGGCCGGGTTACGTACTTGAAGAGGAGGAGAAGCGGCGATTCCTGTGTCGCGGAAATTCAAGGTTTAGTTGGGTTAAAGAAGACGGTGCAGCAGGGACTGAAGTTAGGGTTAGGGTTTGGCGAGAATTACACGGATGAGCAAGAGCTGCGCAAGGGTTAGGGTTGTTGCGATTGCCAAGCAATTGTCGCACCAAAATCCTTGAATTCCTCATTTTCGTCGGTATACAGTATTTGTCAAGGTTTGAAATCGCGTCGCGTAAGGCGTCGCGTGGGAAGTTTCGCTATGCAATGTCGCGCTATGTAGCGATTTCGCGTAAGCTATTTGAGACTTGCATAGCGTAAAATAGTAATGAACATTGAATAAACATATATATATATATATATACTTGCACCAAAACACATATAATTTCACATTAATGCATAATAAACTATCAAAATACATATTGTTCAAGTTCAACAACACAAAACACTTGAATAAAAATCCAAATATGCCAAACATAATGAAGATCTTATGTTAAAGATCATTCAAAAAGTTACAAAATATTCATAAACCCATTACAAAGAGAAAAACTAAACTTTACTCATTTAAATAATCATCCTCATCAAGATTATCATCACCAAGCAAACTATCATCATTGTCACTCACTACCAAAACTAGGGATTTGTCCTTTTGGGCAAAATTTTTTTTTTTTTTTTTAGTTACAAATAGCGTTTTCATCGCGTAATTTCGTGTAAATCGCGTAATTATCGCGTAAATCGCGTACGTTTTTTGAGAATTCCGCGAAAATTTTACGCGATGTCGCGAAATTGGTTCCGTTACGCGACAAAACGCGCGATATTGCGCGATGTCGCGCGATATTTCAAACTATGGTATTTGTTAATCTTTAGTGGGGAGTTGGGTGAAGAGGAGGGATTGCTTCTAGAACGATTTTACGAGAGTGGTTATTTTTGTTTTTTGACAAGTTAATGGTCATAACCAACGAAAATTCTAGCATGCTCCGGAGTAAATTTTACTCCGGAAAAAATGGACGGCTAGATGATGGCTCCAAATATTCAATGGTGTAGATTAAGGCAACAAGTTGACTTGGTAACCGGTATTTCAAGTGGGATTCAAACAGTTGAAAGCAAATAAAAAAAAGCACCCAGAGAAGAGAAGGGAGATGAAGAAGAGAACAGTGTACGCATGGGGAGTAGCCATTCTTTGCTTTCTGGTGTTGATGATCGTCACTCCTGCCATCCCCCAGTCTCAATCTTACGACGATTTCGCTGACCACCGCGAGTTTTTTGGTCATCTCTCTCTCTCTCTATATATATATATATATATATAACCATTTGTGATTTGATCTACGATGCACGGATACGTCAATTCGGTGCCGTATCCCGTATCCCATGCAGTATCGGATACGATCCTTTCTGGATACGGTCAGATACGCTTTGGATACGTATCCCAGTCAAGAGATACGGTCAACGTCGATGGATACGCGTATCTACACTTTGAGATACGGGTATCCTGTTTTCCGGAAACGTTTGAACTTCGAAATGGAAAATTAAACCAAAAATTAAGAGGAAAAGCCCGAAATTATCTGGAATTCGTAGAGACGTCCAGTGCTTCTGCTGCGAAAAGCCCGAAATTAAATCAAAAGACGTCCCTTAGCCTTCTTCTGTTTTCGTAGAGACGTCCAGCTTCTCCTGTTTTCCGTAAAGACGTCCAGACTCCAGTGCTTCTGCTGCGAAAATTAAACCAAAAATTAAGACGTCCAGACTCCAGACGTTCAGATACGGGTGTTGGTGCTTACTGCTTGCTTCTTACTTCTTGCTGTTTGCTTCTGCTTGTGGGTAAGTTCTGGTCCTAAATTCACGATTTTGCTGGTTCTTGCTTCTTTCTGCTTTTCTTTGTGTTTTTCTTTCTGCTTTTCTTCTGCTGCTCACCAAACAATATGCCAAAAGTCTTGTTTTTCTTTCTGCTTTTCTTCTGCTGCTCACCAAACAATGTGCCAAAAGTCTTTGACAAGACAACACCCATGCTTTTCTTTATGCTTAATCCAACAATATAATAATAAAAAATATTTTTCTTTATGCTTGCTTTTATTTACAGGTGAAGACATTGCTAATGTTGAAGTTTGATTGAGATTTATGTTTCTTAATTTTCCAGTTCTCATACTTTTAAATTTGGATGTTATTTTTAAATTTTTAGAGTTTGAGTGGTATGAATTTGAATAATGAATTTTAATGCTTATGTTATTTAATATTTCTTTTTGCTTATATATATATTGTTAATATTAATTAACGTATTCATGCCGAATCGTATCTTAATTTTTAAAAATTTGTCGTATATCGTATCTGTATCCGTATCCGTGCTACATAGGATTTGATAGAGTAGCTCGTTCTGAAATTGAAAATTGAATGTTAATTTTGCCCCATTTTTTGTAATCAAAAGAGGGTTTCTTTAGGTTTTTGTGGAGGCAATCAAACTTTGGTTGAGATTGAAATTAGTTTGTGGAAGTGGATGGGTTTCTGATTAAGTACTCTAATTAGTGAAATATTTAGTTGGTAAAGCTTCACAGTGTCATTTTTTTGTTTAAATTCTTCTGATTAGCAAATTGCAGTATTTTCTAAATATATGGTAATGGAAAAATTAGAATTTGCAATGCGTGCTGATGTCGTAATGAGCGCTAGAAATTGCAAGGCAGTGGCTAAGCTAAGCGGTGCGCAATGGATCACGGCTTTTAGGATTAATCATAACATGTACGACTATGAGCAAAGCCATGAACCTGTAATTTAGTGCAGAACAAAAATTCGTGAGAGATGACTAAAAATTGGTCTTCGTTTGTAATTTTTCTTTTCCCGTTTCAGATTTGGGTTGATTTTCGAGGTTGGATGTGATAAGGTTTTAGTGAACAGCTCAGAGTCAAACTAAAATGTTGATTATGATACAAACTTCGAATTTGATAGTGGTTTCTAATAGGATTTTGTTCGTAATTCAGTGGGTGGGACCGTGGGAACGAATGATTTTAGTAAACCTGATAATCCACTATGGGTTAGGAGGTTATGAACTCATGAACCTACGGCGGGTATAATCAGCATATTGTATTGGAGGCAAGCACCATACTTCATTCTTTTTCGTGATAATGATTACTTTTTCTTGAGTTCTATTTCTATTGTTGAGGACCTGGGTTCCTTCATTGTAGGTAGTGAAGTATACTTTCTAGAGTATGATGAGTTTTCTATATGAAATGAATTTTTCTTTTTCATGCCCTTTTATTGGCATGCAGTGAAATTTGGGATTGCAGAGATATGAGAGAAATAGGTTGTTGGTAAATTCATGATGATGACCTTTTAAATTTTCAATCTCATGCTAAAATTGCTTTTCGATTTAAGCCGTGTACATACATTTGGGAGTCTATGGTTCTGCATGCATTACAAATGATGGTACCCTTATATCAAACCGGGGGTTTCCTGATTTTTGTAAAATGTGTTTCCAGTCAAAAATAATTTCTGTAATTTCCTTCCACAGGTTCTTTGATGACCTCTGTCCATATGCCATGGTCCAATTTCTTCCTTGCATTGCCATTCCTCTTATGGCTATCTTATTGCCTCCAATGTACACACATTCCACATATTGGCTATGGGCAGCAGGTTTGTTTCTTTGTTTGTTATTTTCTAAATTTTGTACTGTTTTTACTGTGTTGGTTATGAAATTTTCCTGTTATTGCAGGGTTTTATCAGACAGCCAGCAAGCAAGCAAGCAGAAGAATTCAGGGGAACTAGACAGTTCCTTAAAAATCCCAGGCAATTAGAAGTTGCAACCAGGAGAAAATCCCAGAGAGTTCATCTTCGAGGCCAGGTACACCGAACCCAATCTCTCTCTTTCACATCCTTCCTTTTCGAAGGCTTATGGTTTCCCGTGTGGTTTTTGGCCCCCTGGTCTTCACCTAATTGTGGAAGAGGGGAGGTGAGTTGAGCATCCACTCTCTCTGGCACCTTTCTTTCCGAAGCCAAAGGCCTAATTTTGATTTGCTTTTTGTTTCAGGAAGGAGAAAGCAAGAATGAAGTATGATTCCAGATACAAATTACAATATTCGAAGAACGGCGACTCCTTTTGTTAAGGTAAATGATTTAAATTGAGTAGTGGTTTATGACATTTGTGGGTTTGCAAGTGAATTATGATGAAAATTGTGGGTATAAAATCAGAAGTTGCAAAGTTGTATTGTCTCTAGCATGGGTGCTCTTTATGGTGTTGTCTTATTTAAATGCCCTAAACTTTGACAGAATTGAGCCAGGCCAATTATTTACTAAAAATTAGGAAAATATGCATGATGGAACTAAATTACTTTTGTAACATCTACATTACCTGTTATGACAATGGGATTTGAAATATAGAAACATACTGCTTATAGGCTATCTGTTTTAAGGTTAAAGTCATTCAGCTTCCCAGATGCCATAACAAATGTATCATTGAGTGAAATTCCAATTTACATAGATATTGTGCTTATCTTTGTTCTAGGTGGATTCCTGGAAGGAGCTCATAAAGAATTTTGCGATCATGATCGACCTCGATATCTATGTATTCGAATACATTGGCAAAAGCAACGGAGTCGGTCTCTAAACCAACTCAAAAATATCAAGACAAGTAAAAGAGGAACATCAAAAAACTCTCCCTCCTACTTTCAGAGAAAAAGTGGTTGGAACTCGAAGGCGATTATGACTATTTTGTTAGTTGTTGTTATAGATTGTAATTGGTTATTGCATTTGCTTTGGTTATTCGTTTTTCAACTAGGTGTATTACTTATTGCATGTGTTAGGTGTATTGAATTAGATTGGACTGAATATTGATGTTGCACATGATATGAAAGGCGAAAAGAATAGAAAAAATTCATTTTCAGTTCATATTTTTGTCAAATCAAAATAGTTGGCTAATTTAATTTTGGATGTTTTTTAAGCCAATTCAATGTTGAGAACATGTTTATAACGTTGAATATGATGTTTTGGAATAGGTTTGGGGGAGGTAATCGACCTACATTGACATTTGAGAGGTTTAGAAACTGAAAAAGTGAACAAAAAAATCATGCAAATTGCTGCATAATTTTTCCAGATTTTTTGTCATAAAATCCATTTTTTGTGACGATCATCAAAGAAAGTTCAGTCGCTAAAGGTTGTTCATATTTTTAGCGACTGTTTCTGGGTATTGAATTATGTCACTAAAAGTTTTTTTGGTTCTAATGGGAGGTATTAATGTGAATTCATTTTTTCTAATAATTAAAAAATACCAAAGCACATTACATAATTCATAATAATTAATATACACGTGTCAAATATGCAAAAACAATATCCAAACGCTCTTGAACTCATCATCTACGCTTTCACAATGGTTACATCATTGTTTGAATTTTTAAAACCCTACAAACCCTTGTGAATAGTATTTTTTTGGTACTTCAAATTTAAAAAAAAATATAGTTATTGAAAGATATGAAAATTTTGTGGGTTCATAGCTGTGGTGAAATACGGTCCGACATTTAAATCCAATTGCCAAACAGTGCATGTGTGTTTGCATCTG
>CM031081.1:898901-943428 GCA_018257905.1 Gillenia trifoliata | reverse complement strand
GTTGGGCTCTCCCCTGGTCGCATTCAATACTGCCTACCTCATGAAAAACCGAGATCACGTAAATGCTGCTTTTCATTCCTTGGCCTCTATCTCTTTCCCTAAATTTTTAGTTTATCACTTTCACACACTTCATTACCTCAGTTCAATACTCTTGCTTTTCAACTGCATCTGCATCTGCAAATTCATTACTTATCTAAAACAATTCCTTACTGTTTCTTTGTCACATTTTAGTTCGTCACATATAATTTTAAAGGATGGATTCAGTTTATATTTAATGAGATACAATTTAATCAGTTAGTCTCTTGTTATCCCCAAGAGCTACTGCACCACACAATCTTATTGAATACTTCAATTTCACCTAGCTTTTGTTCCATTTCTGTTATACTTTTTTACAAAATTTAATATCATTTCTGCTTACTATACTATTGTTTAATCTTCTCTAAAACTCTTTCTTACACGCCTCTTCGTAATCTGTTAATTTCGTTTGCATTGCTACAATAGGGATATGAAGAAAAAAGAGAGAGAAGACTGAATCTTGAAAAAAAGCTCCCAAGAAGCTAGCAAGCCCAACATCCTGCTGCAGAAATGTAGAACAATTTTTGTAGAGATGTCATTACTTAGTTAAAACTACTTTCTATCTACCTTTCGCAGACATGCCGACATTTTTCAAATTCTCAGCTCCTTGAATGCGAATTGGGATTTTGGGGTTTGATCAGATTGAAATTGGAAGTCTTTTGTTTTTGGGTTTTTTTTTCTTTCAAATTTTTTGTTTATGGTTATGGGTATCGCCCAATAGTCTTTTTTGGTAATTTGAAAAGAGGATAAAATTGTATTTAAACTTTTTACAAATTTATGGGTGTTCAGAGATCATTTTTGGGTGTACAAAGAAGCTCCCAATTTTAAAGCAAATTAAGATTAAATACTAAGTGGGATAATGATTTTAAGGAAAAATACCAACTTTAAAAAAACGTACCAAGGCCCAACTATTTATTTGGATTAAACCATACTTTATAGGCCAAGATATTTATAAGGATTGTATATTTACATGTTTTCCCCCATTGCACAATACCTAAGCTCACCTAGCTCATTCGCCGAAAAAGTCGCCGGAATTCCGCCAGAAAATCTTCGGCACAGGTAACATCTCGCCGGAAAGTGTCATCGCTACCACCACTGGAGTTCAACGTCACCGGACTTCACCACCAGTACAGGTGGGGCCCTCACATAGAAAATTGGGAATAAAAAGTCAATATAATGCCTCCATGGAGACTTGAACCCTCAACCTCATGCATGAAGTAAATATATCTTGCCAACTCAACTACACCAACTTCTCTGTGTATTCCCATGTTATAAAATATTTATATCATTCTAACAAGCATATCAATTTTTTTTGTTTTCCTTTTTTTTTTAAAGAAAAAACTTTTGGTGAGGTACTTAATAATTTATTTCAACCGTACAACTTAAACTTAAAACCAATTTACTAACTCAACTATCATATTTGTTTCTCCTCCTCAATCATATTTGTTAAAAATGACGGATAACTTTAAGTCATCATATGCTGACATCAAAATAATAACATTCGATGTACTTTTTTTAATTTCTTCCTCAATCATATTTGTTAAGAAATGATTATCTTCAAGTCATCACAAGCAGGGAAAGGACATGAAAATAATAAGATTAAATGTATTTTTTCTCAATCATATTTGTTAAGAATGGTAAATAACTTCAAGTCACTATCAACTAATAACTTCAAGTCACTATCAACTAATAACCTCAAAATAATAGTATAAAACATAAATTTCTCTCCTCCTTAATCATATTAGTTGTGAGCAGTTATTGATTTTTTTAGCTTTTTAAAAAGAAGAAAATTCCATTTACATCATTTTTCAAAAAGTCATTATTTCACCGTGACACGAGAGGAAATTAAAAAAAAAAAAAATCAACTCATGCATGTAAATTTAAAGGTTCCAATTGTTTGGCACAAATGTGTTTTCTTTTTATTGAGCATCTAAATTATCATTACTAATCATTGATCATTTTTTTTTCATATGCATATACAATTAAAATGGAAAATTTTTGACACTTGCATGATTTTTTTGAAAGTCACTATTAGACAGTGACATGAAAGTGAACTAAATAAATATTCAAAAATATAATACTTATCACAATTTGTGGTTTTGTGTAGTGGTACAAGTCGTTGTTATGCACATGGAGGTATTGGGTTCAAATCCAATTGAAATTATTTTTGAGAGAAAGTAACCACTTGAAAGTTATTGTTGACATGAGAGTGAACTAAATAAATATTAAAAAAAATGTAATAGATAACATAAATGGTGGTTAAGTGGTTGTTTTGCACATGGAGATCTTGGGTTCAAATCCAATTGAAGGTATTTATGAAATTATTTTTAGGGCCGCCGGAAAAGTTCGTCGGCCGGCCACTGTTGTTGAAAAAATTCACTGGCTGGTCACCGTTGTCGGAAAAGTTTGCCGACTGGTTACTATCGCCGGAAACTCTCGTCGGCCGGTGGCCGATAAATGTTTAAAATAAAGTGGTAATTTTGTAATTATATTGAATTGCAATGTGATTTTATTAAATAATTTTGTTGACTTTTCAACTGGTATCTAAACTAAAAATGTAGTATTTTTTTCTTAAATTTCTCTCGTATTTATCTTTTTCCTGCAGGAGTTTCTGTGAAAACGAGTCAAATAATGGGCAGGTATGCACCTTTTTCCATAACCGTATGATTATTCTTTATGTTTATCATTATCTATCAGCAGTCATTTGTCAGAACCGTTAATTGTTCATTACATATCTAAACATGTTTCCGTGTAGGTGGTTGTGCCTTCTTTGACTAGATGTTAATAAGATGCATGTAATAATTTGAGTACCATTCTTACATTTCACTGGCAGATAGCATTATTAGTTCCCTCTGTAAGACTTCTAGCTTGGTAGCCTTTTTCTTATTACGTAATTTGGCTTTTGAAATACAGAAGCTCTCTACTTCTACCGTTGGGCTCTCCCCTGGTCGCATTCAATACTGCCTACCTCATGAAAAACCGAGATCACGTAAATGCTGCTTTTCATTCCTTGGCCTCTATCTCTTTCCCTAAATTTTTAGTTTATCACTTTCACACACTTCATTACCTCAGTTCAATACTCTTGCTTTTCAACTGCATCTGCATCTGCAAATTCATTACTTATCTAAAACAATTCCTTACTGTTTCTTTGTCACATTTTAGTTCGTCACATATAATTTTAAAGGATGGATTCAGTTTATATTTAATGAGATACAATTTAATCAGTTAGTCTCTTGTTATCCCCAAGAGCTACTGCACCACACAATCTTATTGAATACTTCAATTTCACCTAGCTTTTGTTCCATTTCTGTTATACTTTTTTACAAAATTTAATATCATTTCTGCTTACTATACTATTGTTTAATCTTCTCTAAAACTCTTTCTTACACGCCTCTTCGTAATCTGTTAATTTCGTTTGCATTGCTACAATAGGGATATGAAGAAAAAAGAGAGAGAAGACTGAATCTTGAAAAAAAGCTCCCAAGAAGCTAGCAAGCCCAACATCCTGCTGCAGAAATGTAGAACAATTTTTGTAGAGATGTCATTACTTAGTTAAAACTACTTTCTATCTACCTTTCGCAGACATGCCGACATTTTTCAAATTCTCAGCTCCTTGAATGCGAATTGGGATTTTGGGGTTTGATCAGATTGAAATTGGAAGTCTTTTGTTTTTGGGTTTTTTTTTCTTTCAAATTTTTTGTTTATGGTTATGGGTATCGCCCAATAGTCTTTTTTGGTAATTTGAAAAGAGGATAAAATTGTATTTAAACTTTTTACAAATTTATGGGTGTTCAGAGATCATTTTTGGGTGTACAAAGAAGCTCCCAATTTTAAAGCAAATTAAGATTAAATACTAAGTGGGATAATGATTTTAAGGAAAAATACCAACTTTAAAAAAACGTACCAAGGCCCAACTATTTATTTGGATTAAACCATACTTTATAGGCCAAGATATTTATAAGGATTGTATATTTACATGTTTTCCCCCATTGCACAATACCTAAGCTCACCTAGCTCATTCGCCGAAAAAGTCGCCGGAATTCCGCCAGAAAATCTTCGGCACAGGTAACATCTCGCCGGAAAGTGTCATCGCTACCACCACTGGAGTTCAACGTCACCGGACTTCACCACCAGTACAGGTGGGGCCCTCACATAGAAAATTGGGAATAAAAAGTCAATATAATGCCTCCATGGAGACTTGAACCCTCAACCTCATGCATGAAGTAAATATATCTTGCCAACTCAACTACACCAACTTCTCTGTGTATTCCCATGTTATAAAATATTTATATCATTCTAACAAGCATATCAATTTTTTTTGTTTTCCTTTTTTTTTTAAAGAAAAAACTTTTGGTGAGGTACTTAATAATTTATTTCAACCTACCACCACTCAATCCACCGCTGCGTCTACCCTCTCTGTTCCTCCCCTAAAGCGATCGGAAGCTGGAAACCCAAAGCCGAATTAAAAACCCCACTTGCTATCCCTCCTCTTCTTCACTGGAAAAAATCCTAATTTGGTAGTTTTTCTGACGGAACAACGGCGTTTAAGGATGACTGTAAGCAAAAATGGTGGCTGAGGCCGAGGTTATCTGCCAGAAGACGGCGTGGGGTACCCAAATCCGGCGATTCGACTATTTCCAGTTTTAAATTGATTTGGGGTTTACTGATTATGCATAAATTTTTGAAATATTTACCTAAAAACAGCCCTATAATTCAAAGCCATGAAAACACGGGTAAAATCGTAAAAACCTTGAAATTAAAGGTGATGAAGCGAAATCAAGCAGAAATGTTCGATGTTTGGGAGTAAGTAAATGAAAAATCAGCAAAGATTGAGAGAATTCGCTGACCTCATTTGGGCTGAGACGACGCTGACCGCTGCGTCGGTGGGGAGTTTCTGCATTTTCACCCGCGTCAGAGAGAGGTGGATTTTCATTTTATTAATTTTGACTTTTATATTTTGACTGAAATACTGTTTATACGCTGGGTCAATTTCTTCGAAAAAATGTAGAGATTATTGAAACAAATTTCCTACAATCTTGCTTCTTTGATTCCTTTTAGAGATAATTATACAAAAGGATTTATACAATTTTATTAGGAATTAAAATACCTAATGGTTTTAATGTTTTTTAATGAATAAATAGCAATACTTATCAAGAGTAATATATATATGAAAAATAATATTGAGAATAATATACAACGTACTCAATAAAAAATGTGAATGAAATCAAATTTTCCAAACCTAAAATAAGTGTACTAATAAACAATGCTGAAAATCAAACGACTAAAAAGCGAAAGTAAATGTACCAATCAACAAGTATCTATAAAATCAAACATACCCATATGAAACTAAATGGTACAATCAACAATATATGCAAAAGCAAACGCACAAAAATGAAAAACTTTCAATCAATGAGATGTACAAAATCAAACGCACTAATCAACGAGCATGACAAACCAAACGCACTAAAAATTAAAATAAACATACTAATCAATAATATGCACAAAATCGATGTGTGAAAACTAACAATAAATGTACCAATCTACAATATGTACAATTCAAATGTATACAAAATAATTATTTCAAATGCAATATATTCCATGTCATATTATTATTTAATTTATTTAGAACAGTAATTTAATGCACATATATTCCAAGGCACATTTCTATTCTTCTTTTGTTTTTGTATTGGGGGAAAATATGTATTGTTGTTGGTTTTTTTTTGTATATTACATGTCATATTTTAAACAATTTTAATAAAATACAATTTATCAGAAATGGGGTTCATTTTCGTAAACACGATGCTTTAATAAAAACTAAAATCCAACTAATGTTTAATTAATAAAATATAGAATGTGAGCGGTTGAATCTAAATAAGTCAAATAATAATTCCCAAACTTTACACTAATACCCAGAATTTGAATCAATCAAAATATATATACATAAACTTTTGGGATATGTATATAATAATTCCTAAATTATTGTTAATGGAACGAAAATGCAGTGAACCCTAATGGCCGATTTATGGTTTAAGTAGTGTTTAGTATATTTTAAAGGGAGTTTAATGAAATGATAATTTTAAACTTTTCTTAACCAAAAGCACCTTAATAACTTTTAATAAAAAGGATAAAAATTTTAATCAAAAGGACAAACTTTTACCACAACACGACAAAAACAAAAAAGGCTCACACACAAGAGTTCCCCACACAGAAGCCATAATTTTTTTTTCCCAATTTGCCCATGACAAAATCCAAACTTTTTTAGCCCAAATCTGTCACTTTTAATTACTTAAAATGCTATTGAAACTTTCATTATTTATAAATATGCCATTAAATCATTAAAATCCACTATTTCTAGAATTTCACATAGCCACTATTTACAATTATACAACCACTATTTTTGGAACTTCACACCACTACTCGCCACTATTTACAAAACTACACATTGCCACTATTTCTAAAATTTTACACTATTTCTAGAACTTCATACATTAACTATTTCTAGAACTTCATACATCAACTATTTCTAGAACTCACTTGAAAGTATACAAGTATTATTTCTAGAACTTCACATAACCACTATTTACAATTATATAACCACTATTTTTAGAAATTCACACGATGCCACTATTTACAAACTCGCACATCACACTATTTCTAGAATTTCACTATTTCTAGAACTACACACATCAACTATTTTCTAGAACTTCCGACATCAACTATTTCTAGAATTCACAAGATACAACTACTATTTCTGGGGACCCCGTATAGCCACTATTTACAATTATACAACCACCGTCACTAATTATGAAACAGGGACTGCCCACGGGGCGAATCTGGGAAACTGTCCTCCACCATTGACGAGTTTCCGAGACTCGGACAGGTGTTTGATTTTGAAAGCAATCGGAAAAAAAAAAAGAGCAAGGTAGTATTCATGATGCCAGCCTCTAGGCCAGTACAAGCTATAAAATTCTTTACTTGTCTGTAAAAAAAAATGTGACTTTTACTGTTTTACTAGGAGTTTGCTGCCCTTGATGATGACAAGACCAAGTAGAAGGGAAGGTAAGAGTTTCCACCTATGGGATTTAGACCACAAATTTGCAGTGCCACTTCAACAAACGAATTCAGAATTATTTTCCCCATTTGATCTGGAGGGCAATTTCGGTAGTAATGCCTGGCTAGGAATACTTTCACTGATTTGGAGATGAGACCAGCGTGAGGTCGTCCACCAAAATGCGTTTTTCTCCTTGACTAAAGCCTGAATTTGTAGAAAATTACAGATCTTCATCGTCCCTCCTAACCACTTCATCGTCCCCAGATCTTGCAGCCAAAAGAAGCTTCCCTTCCTCCCACTGACTCACTCACTGACTTCTCTCTCTCTCTCTCTCCTCTCCTCCAATTTCTGTCTTTCCAATCCAACCAAACACAAACAGAAAATCAAAACCCAACAACAAAACCACAGAAAGAACGAAGGAAGAAAACGACGACGATGAATTGGGTTTATTTTCCGAAACAAAACAAAACCAGAAGCCACTACCCGCCATTGAAATTCCATCATGAAATTGCGAGTTCTCAACACCATCTTTCCATTGTTCTCTCCCTCTCTCTACTTCTCACCTCCTCGCTCTTCAATTCCAATCCCTATTCGTAATTCACCGAGTCAAACACCTTCGTCCGAGTCTCAGAAACTCGTCAATGATGATAATCTTGATTCCCAGAGATGAAAATTGTCAGGGACAAAATTGGAAATTAGGTTGATGACTTGGTCGCTACTTTATTTTGACCGACGATGTACCGCTTTAATTATTAAAAACAAAGTTTATTAAAGTTGCTTGCTAAAATACAAAATTTTTATGTCATTTTTATTGGGCTTTTCCCTATTTGAAACCTACTTATATTGGTTTGCTTCACTAACAACGTCATTTTATTTGGCCTCACCAACAAAATCAAACAACAACTGGTTCCCAAATCCTGTTGTAATTTCTTAAACCTAATCCTTATTTTCGTAAAAGGTTTGAGGTTGCGATGCATTTTTACTTATCAAGTAGTGTTATTTTGTATTTGAATTGAATGTTTATATATTTATGGTTGTAAAAGTAATTTTTTTTTTTCCAGATGGAAATGGAAATGGAATGATGAGGACAAATCAGGGAAGAATGGGAGCTTTTGCATGAACAATGCAAGGCTGATGGAGCTCCCCACTGAAATCCTTGACGATATCCATTTGAGGTTGCCCATAAGCTGTCTTTTTTGCCTCAGATGTGTCTGTAAGACCTCAAAGAACATAGCTGACTGCCCCCTGTTTTGCACACTGCACATGCGGCGTTTACTGTCTCTGCAAGCTACTGGTTCTTCAGATCAAGCACCTCTGCTTATGCTTCTTGACTTTCTCTAACTTCTGGATATGCCTTCACACCACTGAAATACGATGGCAACAACGCTACTTTGACAAGGAGTGAAGAACACGCAATTGTCTCCCAGATTAGGTCCACAATGACAACTTTCTTCTTGGGTTTTGTTTTCAACAACTTGTTTTTCTTTCTAGATCGTGCTCATATTTGTCCAACGCAAGAAGGATAGAAGTCCATGCTTCTTATTCAATCCTAAAGGAGAAGTTCTAACACTTCAACCACTGGCATCCTAATTCCAGATTGCCCTTATTCGCCTTCTATGATTAAGGAATGGTCGGTATGGGATTTGATGATGTAACCAACACTTACAAGATTGTTCGTGTTTCTGGACAAGGACCATAGGTAACCTGATGGCCCAAGTTTATGTTCTGGGCAATAACTCGTGGCGAGAGATACCCTCAGTTCCTCCTTGTAATTTAAGCAAAACCATGCATTTGCATATGGAGACCAACATTGGTTTGTTTGTTATCTAATCACTCAATCGTAGTCATAGACCAGTACTGAGCATATGTTCTTTCAACTTCAAGAGAGAGGAGTCTCTACTGACCCGTCTTCCTCCAGAGCACATGCAAAGTCAGTACGCTCCAAGCTTAAAGGTCCCGAATGCCTTCACTTACTTAATCTGAAAAGGATCTTGGCCATCGTGACACTTTATCAGATGACTGTATTGAGATATGGGTGTTGAAAAATTATGCTACAAAAGAGTGGAGGCTAGAGTACAAGATAGATAGCGCAGTAGCTAGAGGTAAGCTTACTAACGTGACATGTTGTGAATGGAGTATGGCATATTCTTCACTTCACAAGAGGATTCAGAAGATAGAATTACAGTCTTTGTGGATTTAAGAAATGATCCATCAATCATAAAGTTATTTCCACCCAGGACCACCTTCAGTTAAAGCATCTTGAGCTATGCTGGGACCTTTGATTTCCTAAAAATTATGGGAATTTCTGGTTGAACCTAAACCCACTACCGGAAGAACACTCAATCCCTAGAAAACAATGATTGCTGATCATTGTTTGATACAATGAGAAGGGTGAAGAAGTTGTTTACTTGAGAAATAGTGAGTCGACTATATCGTTTTGATGTATTACTCAATTCTAGAACTTGGTCAACGTTTTTAGTGGCTTGTTTCATTTTAATGTTCTTTTTTCGATTGAATTCCAATACTTTTTCCATTTTCTTAGTTTAATTCTTGTAGTTGTTAATTACTAAGATCTCGTGAATGTGTAATGGGTTGTACTTTGTTTTTTAAGTCATTGAGCACAAAGAAAAGTTATGGATTTCCTAGAATGGTGGCTGCTCTACATAAATGACATCTTTTCGATCAGGAATTGAAACACAAAAATTCCAAATTATGTTTCCCCAATCAATGACTTGTACATCGTCCTTAATTTGTTCCTTCCACCAGTCCTGACTCCTGAACAACTTTCACAGCATCAGCATTAATGAAATTGATCATCTTTTTGGTCTGTTAAGTCCAAGCTGATTTCATATTTAATCATCGCAAAATCTCTAAATGATCTTCTCCCAAATTCAACGTGCACGATCAATTTACGTATCATAATTAGCAAGATTTAGGAATTATTATTCTAGCTTAATGAAGGTTTTATTGTTTGAGGTGTTTTATGTAAAGGATAGGATTAAGGAATAAATTTTTGACACTTCTTCTCAACCTTTAGATCTAGTTTAATCCAACGGTTCCTAAGTAAAACTTAAATTGTTCTCATTGACATGAAATAACAAAAAAACAAATTCAAGTTCAATTGAATTCCAATACTTTTTCCATTTTCTTAGTTTAATTTGTAGTTGTTCAATTCTCATGAAGATCTCGTGAATGTGTAGGAAGTAATGGCTTTAATTTTTTTGAACAATAAGAAATAGCTTGTTTTTTAAGTTGTTGATCCGAAGAAAGTTATGCAGGTGATTTCAGAATGCGGTCAGTTTAAATAAAAGACAACTTTTTCGATTAGGAACTGAAACACAAAATTTTTCAATGGTGAACAAATTACCAAATTATGCGTTTCCCCAATCAATGACTTGTACACGTCCTGACTCCCGAACAACTTTCACAGCATCAACATTAATGAAATTGATTTCATATTTAATCATATCGCAACTTAAATGATCTTCTTCCAAATTCAACGTGCACGATCAATTTACGTAGTCATAACTAGCAAGAATTTAGGAATTATTATTCTAGCTAATGAAGGTTTTATTGTTTGAGGTTTTTCTATAAAAGGATAGGATTAAGGGATAAATTCTTTTGACACTTCTTCCTCAACCTTTAGATCTAGTTTAATCCAACGGTTCCTAAGTAAAACTTAAATTGTTCTCATTGACGTGGAAATAAATTAAAAAAACAAATTCAAGTAATTTTATTTACCAGAAAACCCCAACAATCCTTCTTCCTCTTCTATGCCTCTTATCTTCAATCTCCATATTTCTGAAACCCTCTCTACCATAGATGTTATTTGATTACTATATATATATATATGCAATGAAACCAATAGATTTTGAAAAAAAACATAAGAGTAGGAATTAATTATAGAAGTGCCATTTTCTTGTGCGAATTGCCCTCATTATGTTTGCAGAAGATCTATGAGTTCTCGAAAAGGAACTTACTTAAAGATAAACTTTTCGACTGGTGACAGTGCACAGACGTGGCTGCAGGACTTCAAAACAGTAGAGAAATCGGCACTGGTACTATAAATTGAAATTTGAAACCTTGGTGTCTATGAAATTGTTTGAAACAATGTTGCTCTCTTTGGAAGATCTGTACGAAATTTTAATTTATAATGAATAGCTTTTGCTTATATATAATCGATTATTTTTCAAGATCCAATTTTGTAATCATTTGATTATTTGGCTTATCGATTCTAACCAAAATAAATATTTTGGTTACAACAAAAATTTGTATTCTCAAATGATGCCTGAGGGATTTGCATATGTGAAATTCCCTTTTCTCACTTATTGGTATCTTAAATGTTCAAGTGTAGATGATTAACAAAGTAATATGCCTATGGTATTATCTCCAAAGGTTTCGCTTGGAGCAGTAACACTAATCATACAACCCAAATTCAGTTCTCCATTCGTGATTCTTTCAAAAGAAGACAATCAATTGCAAACATATGTACAAAATCAAAGTTCCAAAAATAAAAAATCGAACCTTTGGAGAACTTCGAGCTTCGAGCAGCGAGTCGAGGGAGCGGGTTGTCTTAAGGGTAAGGATCACATGGATTTGGGAAGAAGATGTTGAGAAGCAAAATAAATTATCTATCTAAACTAAACTAAAATCCAAACAAATTACACACAATAAAAGGAGAAAGAAAAGAAACAAACTAACTCCTGAATACAGAGTCTTCTTCCCTCGCCCGCACCACAACGCTAAATCGAAGAAAGATCGAAAAGACAGGCCCATGGTTAGAGAAGGATCGTGAAGTGAGAAGAAAGATTATCAACACACATTGGATTTCTTTAACGTTATATGCACCAAATAGCATCATGCACAATACTTCATTATGTAATTTTCTCGCTTTTGTTAGTGTCAATCGTAGTATAATCATTTATTTGCATCGTGCAACAATGTGTTAGGGACACCAACAATGCGACATAATTGAGCATTTCACTTTAAGACTGCCTTGCCACTTAAAATTTGGTAACTACATTCAATTCTAAATCAATATGCTTTTGGCTAAGAGTTTACCGATTTTTGTCGAGGATTCAAAACCATCGTCATTCAATGCATATTTCTATGAATGCGAATTAAGTTTCACATTGTTTCTACTGAATACATGTCCAAAAGTCATATGATGAAAAGCCTATATTTTTTGGATTAGAGTGGTTTAAACAATGAATTCAATTAGTTAGACCAACTATTAATCCATATAAAATGTTTATTAAATTTTTTTCTCACTTCTACATGAATTTAAGGGACACAAATCTAGAAAACCTTAAGCCAAGCCCTCCACTACAAAAGAAAAAAATTGCAATCAAAACCTTCATGTCTTAATAAATGCTTATCTACGATTCACAATTACTGAAACAAGTAACCATCGAGCAATGATTGATCCATTTATTTGCAAATTTCGATCACTTCAAGATAATAGATATCATTTATCCATTTAATTGTAAATTTCGATCAGTTCAAAATAAATAATAGATTATTGATAAAGAGAAGTTCAACTGTGAATAGACAAAGGTTACCCTCTTTAACATAAACAATTCAAAGTCTTAAATTATTAATAATCTAAATCTACAAATCCAATTGAAATAACATTGTAATCATTTGATTATTTCCGCTTAATGATTCTAACCAAAATAAATTTTTTGGGTACAACAAAAATTTGTATTCTCAAATGATGTGAGGGATTTGCAAACATTATGAAAAAATTCGCTCTTCTCTACGATTAATATCTTAAAATGCTCAAGTGTAGATGATTACCAAAGTAATATGCCAAAGTGGCATTATCCCTACAACCGATTTAGATAAGATCACCAAAACCTTATTTGTATTCTCAAATGGTGTCCTACAAAGGACTTCATAGCCAATTTTCCAGCTTCCATAGGTCCTAAAACCCAATAAATACTATAGTACATACGTAAAACAATGAATGTAATACCACGTAACGAAGAAATTAAAATCACTCAACAATTTATATGCGAATATCACAACCTATAACCAAATACACATAAATGCACTACATAAAAACACAATCATGCATTAGACGAAGACTGGCAAATAATCGAAACCGACTAAACCCGTAAATTGCCAAATATTTACACATAATAAGTCTAGAAGATACTTGATATGATGAGATTATCAAGCAATTTGCAAAGCCTGGGCAGATTTCAAAACCTACAACCAAATTCACCTAAAATTTACAAAATAGAAAACCCAACTCAAATTAAAGAAAGACTTCTACAAAATCATCAAACCTTACAAAACCCCGTAAATTTCAAGTAGATAAATACATGCGAACAGTTTGCAAAGCCGCGGAAGTTCGCACTACATCACCAGATGCTTGCCATTCATTTAGCGATATAGAAATTTTCACAAAAGATTAAGAACCCATCTACCAATGCAAATACGGAAAATCAAATCGTGCAATTAAAACACAATCCACCAATGCAAATCAACCCAAATACAACTATCAAATCTTCCACCTCATATGCCCCAAATCCAAAATCGCTAAAAAAAAACAACAAATATCTTATTCAAATCGATCCTCATAATCGATCAAATTGCGTAATCAACCCACCCACTTGCATGTACTCTACCCGAGGGGAGAACCCAGCAGGGAGTTGTGCTTGAGGCGCGCTTTGTTACAACAAAGAGGCAAAGTACGCTGGCAGTGGCAAGAGAGGAGAGAAGAACGATAAGAGTAGGAACTGAGAAGAGAGGGAAGGCAAGAGGAAGAAAAGGAGTTGGCAAAAGGCAGATTTTGTAATAAACGAAACCAAGCGAGGCAATAGTTGTTTTTTCCATCTCGAGGTTTAGTATATACAATGTCAAATTCCGAACTTCTAATGGAGAAATTATAGTAAATCAGCTCTTGCTACACGCATGTGGCAATTGGCTATTTTTATTTTATTTAAAAATAATAATATATAATTTATGATTTTAATATATACATATATATGTAATGAAAACCAATTGATTTTGAAAAAAACATAAGAGTAGGAATTAATTATAGAAGCGGTTCATTCGATTCTTGGCTGCCTTTAGCTGTACCATTTTTGTGTGAATTGCCCTCATTATGTTTGAAAGATCTGCAAGTTCTCGAAAATGAACTACTTAAAGATTAACTTTTCCATTGGTGATAGTACAAACGTGGGGTGACTGCAGAGACTTCAAACAGTAGAGTAGAAATCGGCAATTTTACTATAAATTCTTTGAAATTCAAAACCTTGGTGTTTATGAAATTGTTTGAAAGAAGGTTGCTCTCTCTCTGAAGATCTGTACGAAATTTTAATATATAATTGATTATCTTTCATAATATCCAATTTTGTTATTATGAATTATAAGATACAAATTTCACTTGAGGAATAATAAGACCAGAAGGATTGCAATGCCATAAAACTGAAAAAGAAACGGTATTCAAACAATCCATTACACGGTTTACCCAACTAGAATCAAAACCCATCTTTAACATCATAGCTTCCAAAAACACCATTCCACTTCGATCATAAGCTTTCGCCATATCTAACTTAATTAAGGACATTCCAACCTTAATACTCCCTTTTTCATTTTCTTCATCAAATGCATGAATTCAAACCAATCATAACATTATCAAGGATATTCCTATTGGGAACAAAGGCACTTTCAGTATTGTGAATCACACAAGACAGAACCTTAACCGATTTGCATAGGTCTTTGCAAAGGACTATACATAAACTACTTGGCTGATACTCTTGAACTTTTTGAGGGTCTCCTAACTTTCGAAGTAGTGAAATCAGAGTATGATTATAAGGGCGTACACTAGATTCACCATTTAAAAATCTTTAAACAGGCCAAACTTACTTTGTCACCTACAATAGCCCAATATCGTTGATAGAAAAGAGCTGGCATACCATCTATTCCAGGAGACTTAGTAGGAGACATTTGAGATAGTGCAAACTCTAGATCAGTACGTGTGTGTGAAAGGTAACGCAATGCTCCACAATTGACAATATTCGGATCCATATGATGACCACCATTTTAGTAAACAACTGACTGAAAAAGAGCTGAACAGTTGACAAACATCAGTAGAATCCGTATGCCAATTACCGGATTCGTCAAATACACTACAGCGACTGCATTCATACAAGAGCGATTAGTTTGTTCATGGAAGAATCTAGCATCACGATCACTCATGTTTAAACCAAGGACTTCTGGAACGTTGTCGCCAAAATATTTCTTCTTGCTCCATCAAAACATCAAGAGTATTCTGGTAAAACTATTTGATCCGAGGTAAATATCGACGAGGTTGAAAAAGAGCATGAACTTCAGACAATTGCTCGCGTACAAATCTTTTTTTTGAATATTCCTGCAAGTATTTCGATTCCAATCCTGTAAAGACGACATCAGTAACAGCAATTTGGAGAAACAACCAAAACTTCTAATAAGAATACAAAAATATAACTAATAAATAAATTAAACTCAAGTAAATAACTAGAATTGAAAACCAACGCGAGTGGCCTAGTAGTTACGACTTTAGTCTGTGATTTCACACGGTTAGTCCTCGTCTGACACTTGGCGCTGTGAATCACACGATGGTGGTCAGGTGGAATACAAAGGCTCAGACTCCAAAAAGGCGTGACTACCGTACACGGCACCAACTCCACCCACTTTTTCAGAAAAAAAAAAACTAGAATTGAAATTACTTCTAACCAAGATATATAGCATAATTAATCAAGAAAACAATCATGAGAATCCAAACCCCAAAAATCCTAAATTGATCTTCAATAATGGACGATAAGACTACAAAGATGAATTAAAAGGTATTTTGATCCAGTCCAAAAATTCAGCTACTTTTGAATCCAATATCATTTTTATTTTTGTTACGTCCATTTTGTCCCTTGAAAATAAAATATATTTAAATTCCTTAACTTTGAATTTTAATATTTGAATATTTAAAAGTCTTTATCTAGTGTCAAATCTTATAAAAAATATTAAAAAAATTCATATACAACAAATCTTATAAAACACATGTGATATAGATAGATAATATATACAAAATAATTTGTATTATAGGTATACTATGAACAAAACCTATCGTATAGGTAAATAAATACTTGCAAACCTAATTCAAAAGGTTCAAAACATAATAAAGCTAACAAGAAAGACACACATTAACCTGTGATATAAGAACATAGTTTATTTGTACATGAGTTGATTATCGAAAATAATATGTAATATAGATAACACAACTTGTTATACACATTGATTTAAAAAAAACCAAATATTTATAATACAGGTAGATAATTAAGCAGTTTGCACGCAATTTCAATGATCATATACGTATATCGTAGGTTAACAATAAAAACAAAAACAATCAGGCTCCATTCTCGTTAGAAAACAAAACACCAACAAGAAAAAGTAAGGAAAACAAGAAGAGATAAGGAGACTTCACCACACCACAAACCAAGATTTCCGGTGATGGGGCTGATTTGGATTATTAATAAGAAGAAATAAGGAGAATTGCCGTGATAAGAGATCTAATTTAAAATCCTACTGCAAAGAGATAATTATATTATTTAAACCTCCAATAATCAAAACTAATCATAAATATTAAAGGAGAAGGTAATCCTAAACTCAAGGAATAATATTAAAAACTAAAATGCAACTAATGTTTAATTAATAAAATATAGAATGAGCGGTTGAATCTAAATAAGTCAATAATAATTCCTCAACTCTTTGCTAATTATTACCCAGAATTTGAACTAAATAAAAATCATAGATACATAAACTTTTGGGATATGCATAATAATTCCTAAATTATTGTTAATGGACTGGAAAATGCAGTGAACCCTAATGTACGCATGGTTTAAGTAGTGTTTAGCATTTTAAACCTACTTATATTGGTTTGCTTCCACTAACAACGTCATTTTATTTGCCTCCACCAACAAATCAAACAACTGGTTCCCAACCCCAAGGTAATTTCTTAAACCTAATCCCTTTTTCCAGATGGAATGGCGAGGACAAATCAGGGAAGAATGGCGAGCTTTTGCATGAACAATGCAAGGCTGATGGAGCTCCCCACTGAAATCCTTGATGATATCCACTTGAGGCTGCCCATAAGTCTCTTTTTTGCCTCAGATGTGTCTGTAAGACCCTAAAGAACATAGTTGACTGCCCCTGTTTTGGCACACTGCATGCGGCGTTTACTATCTGCTACTACTGGATCAAGTACCTCTGCTTATGCTTCTTGGATCACTTGTATGTTTCCTCTGGTTCTGGATTTGCCTTCACACCACTGAAATATATGCAGCGCTGCCTTGATAAGGAGCGAAGAACATGCAATTGTCTTCAGATTATGTTCACAAAGTCGACAGCCTTGTATGATTTTGGTTTTGTTTTCAACAACTTGTTTTTCTTTCTAGATTATACCATATTTTTCCGCAACGCAAGAAGGATAGAAGTCCATGTTTATTCAATCCTCTAAAAGGAGAAGTTCTTCCACTTCTCAACCACTGGCATCCTAATTCCAGATTGCCCTTATTCGCGTTCTATGATTATGGAATGGTTTGGTATATGGATTTGATGATGTAACCAACACTTACAAGATTGTTCGTGTTTCTGGACATGAATTCATAGGTAACCTGATGGCCCAAGTTTATGTTCTGGGCACAAACCGTGGCAAGAGATACCCCTCAGTCCCTCCTTGTAATTTAAGCAAAACCATGCATTTGCATATGGAGACCAGCATTGGTTTGTCGGTTACCTAATCACCTAATTGGTAGCGATAGACCAGTACTCAGTATATGTTCTTTTCAACTTCAAGAGAGAGTTCTACTGACATTCCTCCCTCCCGAGCACATGCAAAGTCAGTATTGCCCAAGCTAAAGGGTCCCTGAATGCCTTCACTTACTTAATCTGAAAGGATCTTTGGCCATCGTGGACACTTTATCAGATGACTGTATTGAGATATGTTGAAAATTACTCTACAAAAGAGTGGAGGCTAGGGAGTACAAGATAGATAGCGCAGTAACTAGAGGTAAGCTACTAACGTGACGTGTTGTGAATGGGAGTATGGCATATTCTTCACTTCACAAGAGTGTTCAGAAGATCGTATGATTATAATCTTGTTGATTTAAGATATGGATCCATCAATCATGTAAAGTTATTTTCCCACCCAGGACCACCTTTGAAGTCATTACAAGCATCTTCAGCTATGTTGGGACTTTTGATTTCTAAAAATTATGGGAATTTGTTGAAATCAAACCCACTATCGGAAGAATAATCTCTAGAAAACAATGATTGCCGATCATTGCTTGATACAATGAGAAGGGCGAAGAAGTTGTTTTACTGAGTACAGTGAGCTGCCATATCGCTTTGACAGATTACTCAACTCTTAGGAACTTGTCAACGCTTTTAGTGACTTGTTTCATTTTAATGTTCTTTTTTCATATGCAAATGCCAAGTTGACGCAGTTTTTCTTTTTTCATTCCGTATTTTATTCTAATGATTTTGTCAATTGCTTATTTCTTTCAACAAAATATAACATCAAATTATATTCATTGTCAATTTGTTATATATATTTGCATATCGTCATATATTGTTCAATTTCAATGCTGTAAGACTGTTCGTTTTGTTTGATCGTGTACAATTTCATTGAATCTAAATATTTTTTCCATTTTCTTAGTTTAATTTGTAGTTGTTCAATTCTGATAAGATCTGAATGTGTAGGAAGTAATGGTTTTTAATTTTCCTTTTTTGAACAATAAGAAATAGCCTTTGTTTTTTGAAGTTGTTGATCCGAAGAAAGTTGTTTGATTTCGTAATGGTGGTTGTTCTAAATAAAAGACAGCTTTTCGATTAGGAATTGAAACATAAAATTCCAATGGTGAACAAATTACCAAATTATGCGTTTCCAATCAATGAGACTTGTACACGTCCTTAATTTCGGTTCCTTCCACCAGTCCTGACTCCTGAACAACTTTCACAGCATCAACATTAATGAAATTGATCATCTTTTTGGTCTGTTAAGTCCAAGCTTGATTTCATATTTAATCATATCGCAAGTCTCTAAATGATCTTCTTCCAAATTCAACGTGCACGATCAATTTACGTAGTCATATCATAAAGAATTCTTAAGAATTATTATTCTAGCTTTTAATGAAGGTTTTATTGTTGAGGTGTTTCTATAAAAGGATAGGATTAAGGGACAAATTTTTGACAGTTCTTCAACCTTAGATCTAGTTTAATCCAACGGTTCCTAAGTAAAAACTTTAAATTGTTCTCGTTGACATGGAAATATATTAAAAACAAATTCAAGTAATTTTTTTTTTTACCAAAAAAAAAAAGAAAAGAATTGTGTAAAGAGGGAAACTCAAATAATCCTTCTTCCTCTTCTGTGCCTTATCTTTCAATCTCCATATTTCTGAAACCCTCTCTACCATAGATGATATTTGATTACTATATATATATATATATATGCAATGAAACCAATAGATTTTTGAAAAAAAACATAAGAGTAGGAATTAATTATAGAAGTGCTTATATTCTAATTTTTAACAATGGTTCATTCATTCTTGTGCGAATTGCCCTCACATTATGTTTGCAAAGATCTTTGAAAAGGAACTAGGAACTACTTTAAAGACCACCCATGACAGCACAGACGTGGCTGCAGGACTTCAAAACAATAGAGTAGAAATCGCAATTCTTACTATAAATTCTGAAATCTGACACCTTGGTGTCTATGAAATTGTTTGAAACAACGTTGCTCTCTTTGGAAGATCTGTACGAAATTTAATTATAATTAATAGCTTTGCTTATATATAATCAGATTATCTTTCAAGATCCAATTTGTTATTATGAATTTTAAGATACAAATTTCACTTGTGGTTTCATTTTTTCTTCTGGAATTTGATTTGGGGTTGGTATGAAAGAAAACCGTATAATATCTGATTTCTGGTTGTTTGTGCTTTCCATGATCTAATAGAATGACGATGAGCAAATTTGCACTCCAAATAGAAGACGAAAATATTGTCATGTCATTCAATATCGAGAAACATTTATTTTTATTTTTTTTATTTATAGAAACACTCCAAACAGTAAAACCTCATAAACACAAAATAATAATTCCTTAATTTGCTAATTATGACCCAAAATTTGAATCAAATCAAAACATTACATATACATATATAAACTTTGGGATATGTATAATAATTCCTAAATTATTGTTAATTGGAATGAAAATGCAGTGGACCATAATGGCCGATTTATGGTTTTAGGTACTGTATATTAATTAGAAAAAGTTGCTCGCGTTAAGCCGCGGTTTGTAGACGCGGTTCAAGTGACGTAAGTTTACTAACCTGCTTTGTAATGAAAAGTTATAGATACATATCAAAAGTTATATATAAAAGTGTAAAATAGTTATCGTTATATAAACCGCCTAAAAAATATATATACAAAGATCATCAACATATATACATATAGAGCGTTTGACATATACACCAACTTTATAGTCAGTGTTCAAAATACATACAATTATTTTACAAAGAAAAAGTTATAGTAGGTGTTCAAAATATATACGTACTATCTAAAATAGTTCGATTGTTCGAAATATGTACATGAACTATTTTATAGCAAAAAGGTTACTCAGCTTTTGGGTGTTTTTCTTGTTTTGGTTTCTTCAATCTTTCTTTTCCTTCCTTTTCATTTCACTCACAAAAATAAAGAATTGTTTCTTATAAGAAATTATAACATGGCTTTTCATTTTTCATAAATTAGATATGAAGTGATTTTGAAGTTAGAATTTAACTATAAAAAATAGAAGTTGAAAGTGTGCATACCTTTGAAGGATAGTTGTGGTTCTTCCAATTTTCTTTTTGTGGCGCTTCTGATCATCTTCTGACTTTGATCACTTGATTTCATGTGAAGTAAAATGAGTGAAAAAGTATTAGAGAGTGGTAGAAGACATGACAGTATTGGTGTAAATTAGCACTGCAGGAAGTGAGGTTTTTATCAAGCTGGGGGCTTCTTTGTGGTTTCAAGATGAAAAGAGCTTTATGTTACACTCTTTTTAACATAAAGAATTTCAGTCTTAAATTATTAAATAAATTTTTGGTTACAACAAAAATTTGTATTCTCAAATGATGTTTATGGATTTCTGCGCTATTGTGGAAATTCCCTTTTCTACGATTAGTATCTTAAATGTTCAAGTGTGTAAAATGATTACAAAGTAATATGTCAAGTGGCATTATCCCTCCAAAGGTTTCGCTTTGGAGCAAGAACAATTAATCATACAAACCCAAATTCAAGCCCATTCGCATTCTTTCAAAAGAAGACAATCAATTGCAAACATATGTACAAAATCAAAGTTCCAAATAAAAAATCGAACCTTGAGAACTCGAAGCCCGGGAAAGCAATGAATGAGGAGCGTATGGCTCATGTATGATCAAGTGGATTTGGGAAGCGTAAGAAGATGTTGGAGTATAATAATAAATTATATATCTAAACTGAACCAAAAATCCAACAAATTATACACACACGTAGTGCGGAGAAAAGAAAAGAAACAAATAATCCGAACATGAAATCTTCTTCCCTCGCTCGCACCACAACGCTAAAACTCGAAGAAAGACTAAAAGATAGGGTCTATGGTTAGAGAAGGATCAGAAAGTGAGAAGACAACATTATCAACACACATTGATTTCTTTAACGTTATATGCACCAAATAGCATCATGCAATAATACTTCATTATGTAATTTTCTGCTTAGTGTCAATCAGAGTATAATCATTTTCTATATTTGCATCGTGCAACAATGTGTTGGGGGACACTCACCGAATGCGATTACACCGAGCATTTCACTTCAAGACCTGGCTTTACCACTTAAAATTTGCAACTACATTCACCCTAAACTTCAATATGCTTTTTAAGAGTTTAATGACTTTTTGGCTGAGTGATTCAAACTACTGGCTATCTAATGCATATTTCCTATGAAATGCGAATTAGTTTCACATTGTTTCTACTCACAACAGACATGTCCAAAAGCTTCAAAGGATGAAAGCTCACGCATTTTTGGATTAGAGTGGTTTGAAACAATGAATTCAATTAGTTAGACCAACTATTAATCCATATAAATTGTTTATTAACAATTTTCTTTCCTTCTATTTCACATGAATTTATGGGACACAAATCTAGAAAACCTTGAAGCCAAGCCCTCCACTACAAAGAAAATTAAGTAATCAAAACCTTCATGTCTTAATAATGCTTATCTACGATTCACAATTATCAAAAGTCTCATGAATCATCTATAAATGATTGATCCATTTAATTGTAAATTTCGATCGCTTCAAAATAATAGAAATCACTTATCCATTTAATTGTAAATTTCGACGCTCAAAAATAATATATTATTGATAAAGAGAAGTTCAACTTCATAGTAGACAAAGGCTACCTCTTTTAACATAAACAATTTCAAAGTCTTAAATTATTAATAATCTAAATTCACAAACTAATTGAAATAACATTGTAATCATTTGATTATTTCCGCTTATCGATTCTAACCAAAATAAATTTTTGGGTACAACAAAATTTGTATTCTCAAATGATGGGAGGGATTTGTCATTAATATGAAAATCGCTTCTTCTAAGATTAATATCTTAAATGCTCAAGTGTAGATGATTACCAAAGTATTATGCTAAAGTGGCATTATCCCTTCATAACCGATTTAGATAAGATCACCAAAACCTTATTTCTATTCTCAAATGGTGTCCTACAAAGGACTTCATAGCCAATTTTCCAGCCTATAGGGTCTCAAAACTCAAGAATACTATAGTACATACGCTACAAACAATGTAGAATGTAATAATTACAGAATTCAAGAAATTAAAATCCCCAACAATTTATACACAACCTATAACCAAATACACATAAAAAGACAAATAAAAACACAACTACAGATTAAACGAATAATTCTACAAATAATCGAAAATCCGACTAAAACCCGTAAATTGGCCAAATATTTACACATAATAAGTCTAAGATACTTGATATGATGAGATTATCAAGCAATTCTGCAAAGCCTGGGGAAGGATTTCAAACCCACAACCAAATTCACCTAAAAATTTACAAAATAGAAAACCCAACTCAAATTAAAGAGACTTCTAAGCAAAATCATCAAACCTACAAAACCCGTGAATTTCAAGCAGATAAATACGTGCAAATAGGACACATCCTGACCGATGAACACGTGCACACCCAAATGGATAGCCGGGCCGACACCACGTAGGGTGACGAAAGCCAATTTGAATAAAATAAGGAATAAATTGAACGATTGAATACAATAACAATGTATAGCGTCTTATACCGAAATTACCATTGGCGCGAGATTCTAACGACCATACCACCGCCTTTCGGCGTCGTATAACTTGCCGCTGGGCTGAGGCTTAAAAAATGTGCCGGGTGATGGGCCATAGCTAGCTATTTTGTGAAAACCTTTCCCTTTTTGAAAATACTAACCTCGCCTCGTAAATGTAATAAGTTTCTCAGAAACCTTTCTTTTGAAAACATAATATAGTAATAGAAAATCAAGTGGCACGGAACAGATACTCGTCCGAAACGGGCAAGCCACCGTTCTACATAATTTACTTTATAAAAAGGTTCGTAAATAAAGCTATACAAAAACTGAGAAATCAAAACACAAGCATCCGTGGCATCGTTAGAAAATCCAAGATAACAGCACAATCCAATCGATAAGATAAATGCTTCTGCTAGTGCGCAGTATTGGGAATACGAGTTCACATGCATATATCGCTTTCATGAACAAAGCCGGGTGTATAAATAAAGCTACGCTCATGTACTACTTATCACGCGGAAGTCGGGCGCTAATCGCATCACAAACTCCAGTTCGGGCGCCTGCGCGGCTCTCGAACAGTGGCTGCACCTTACTATGGATCCATAACAGCGGACGGCGTGTAACAATCACGTGAAGGCCGGGTTCCGGCCCGGACAAGATAATAAACACCAGAAGCCTCCCAAGCCGAAATGTATAAAAACACGCCACGAGTATTCTTAAATAAACAAGATAAGGTAATTTCTTTTGGGATAACCTTTAAAACTACCACTAAATAAAGTATTCCTGCAATCGCATTCAAATACCAAGTAATTAACCACAATACGTAAATACCAAGAATACACCATACGGGTACCAAGGTATAGAAATACTAACTTAATGGTAGATTAGGTAAACCTAAAATATGATAGGAAAATATCGCTTTCCAAAGTTCACCTAAATACGCCTAAGGTCACAAATAGGTATAAAACCCATAATCACAAACAAGCATAATATCGATAGTCGTAATAATGCAGACACGAAATAAATACTTTAAACACCAACTTAATGGTGTAAACCCAAATAGAAATATATATAGGCCCTGTGCCCATTGATTTCCATGGTCTAACAATTAATGAGTCTACCAAGTAAACGAAGTAACTACCACTAAATACGATGCTCACCGAAGTACGAGGCAAATACTAAATTAAGGTCACAAAAGAATAATGTAGGCATAAATTAAGTTTGCTACTAAGTATAGCAATAATCAATTAAAGGTATAGGTAAAAACCCAAATTGATATTTAAAACATATAAAAACATTTAAATTAAGGAGTGAAGGGGCCCACTCACAAATACCGGCCGAAGAGCCTAGATGCACAAGCTCCGAACGCTGACGGTCACCAAAACCTAATTTCAAAACCCACAATTTAGCAAAGTGTACTAAATTACAAGAAAAACGGCGTCGGACATTCGAAATCTTAGGCTTGTGGCCTAAAACCCTAAAATCGCCGGGGTTGGGCCGCCGCGGCGCTGGCCGCACGCGCCGCCACACGCCGCTATTTGGCTCACGCGCGCCACGCGCGGGCCGAGGTCCCACGCGCCTCACGCGCCGCCACGCGCGGCCGGGAAGGTTCCTCACGCGCGGCCACGCGCTCCACGCTACGGCCACGCCACGGCCACGCTGTGATCGACGCCACCGTTCGGGTTAAAGTTAACGGAATATTCTAACGCTGCTAGACATTCCGTTAACGCTGCTAAGCGTTAACGGACGGAATATTCTTACAATATTCCCGTCCGACGTGTTGGAACCGCTTGTCGACATCGCTAAGACCGTCAACGTTCGGCCGACGCCGCCGGCCACCTTCACTCAAGTCTGCCGCTGGCACACGCCGCCGGGCCGCCGTCACGGCCGGGCCGGACCGAAATTGCAGAAGTTCGATTCTTCGCCAAAATTCACGAATTTTATATGAAATTGAAGTCGAGGTTCGGGGAATTCGAAATTACCTAGGATTGGGCTTAAATGGCCGAGTCGGTCGGAGTCGACTCGAGGTTCACGCCAAGACCGAACTCACTTGATTCGCCCGTAATCCAACATGCGTGACCTCGGGTTCGAAGCAGGTCCCCGTGAAGTCCAAATGGTGGCTGCAGTCGCCGTTTGTGACCGAGTTTGGTCGACGGACTCGCCGGAGAAGATGGCCGAGATAGATTCTTCTGCTTTCTGAGGTTATTGCCCGATAAAGGGCCTGCAGCGAAGGATAGCCGGTGGTGGTGACGATGACCAAGCCCTAGAGTCTCGGCGTGGTCACGAAGTTCAATGGCACCAACGTGGGTGGCTAGATTAATTTGCTGGTGTTCGGTTTTCAAGTTTGTTGTTTCGGTTTAATGGCAGGGCCCAAGTCAATGATTTGGTTGTCGAAGAAGGTGGCAAAGCCACCGATTCGCCCCGGCGGGTTCTGAGGACGGTATGAGGAATGGGTGACTCCGAGAAATTATTTTATAAACAAGAGAGTAGAATCGAGAGACACAGTGGAAGAGTAGAGACCGAGTGGTACAAGAGTGACAGAGAGGCACATGGGTCAGCCTACGTAAAATTATCGGCCCAAGGCCCAAGTCACCGATCACAATAACTTAACGTCCGTAACGTTCATTCGAACTCCGACGACGCTCGCTGCGATTAATGAAATTGTGATCGACGAGCACGCCGAAAATACATAATGCACGCACGAGTTACTTACGCAAAAGTCAACCGAAGTTATCAACCAAGGGCAAAATCACATTTTGCACCTCCGAATAAAATATTATTCTCCTATGACGGGCCGTGAACAAAGAAAGTTTGCAAAGCTGGAAGTTCACCATCACCGTATGCTTGCCATTCATTTAAAGGATATTAGAAATTTCTACTAAAAGATTAAGAACCCATCTACCAATGCAAATACGAAAAATCAGATCATGCAATTAAACACAATCCACCAATGCAAATCAACCTAAATACAACTATCAAATCTTCAATTTCATATGCCCCAAATCCAAAATCGTCAAAAAAAAAAAAAAAACATTCCTCGTCTCAAATCGATCCCGAAAAATCGATCAAATTACGTAATCAACCCACCGGATTTGCATGCAATCAACATTTGCAATTTTCCGTACTCCTGATAGTGTGAGGTCGGGAGGAGAACCCAAAGTAGGAGTTGTGTCAGGAGGCGCTTTTCTTATTACAACAAAGCAGGGCAAGGGGCAGCAGGAGAAGAACTAGAGGGAAGAGAGCGAATTGGAGAAGCAGGAAGGCAAAGAGGAAGAAAAGGAAAGGTGTACAAGGGCAGTTGTAATAAAATCGAAAACTAAGCGAGAGCAAAATTGGAAGTGAATAAAGGAAATGAAGTTGTTTTTCCACCGACCTTAGCAAAAATTCTATGCTCCGAAGTAAATTTTAGTCCTAAAATAAATCTGAATGATTGGCAAAGCATTCAATGGTGTGGGATTATGCAACCAATTTGACTCAAGAATCGGTAAAACTTTCTTCCTTTCTTTCTCCTTCTCTGCCTCTCTCGTCAAGCAGATCCTCATGCCTTTCACACTACACCTCATCCTCACAAGTTCGGCCCTCTCTTCTCGATCCCCAACTCGTAAGTCTCTCTCTCTCGTCGCTATTTCTCTCTCTTCTCAGAATCTTAATTTCTTCTCCGCCGACCGGCCAGTAATCGCCGAGCAGTGGCTACAACTGGGCCGATTGGAAGAGTCGAGGCCAACCGAGCTCCCGGTGATGAGATCTCGACTTTCTGGTATGTCGCTTGTTTTTGGCTGTCGAATTTGCACTTAATTGCTTTAGCTCCTGCTTGCAATCCAGACATGTGCCTCGATTAATCTTAAACAAATATAATATACGTTAAGGAAATTTGAGATCTCAAGATATGTACCGATTAATCTTAACAAATATAATATTACGTTAAGGAAATTTGAGATCTGCATATGTACCTGATCCGGACTCCTCTTTGAGTTTTATTAAACAAATATAATATTTGCTGTTTTTGGTCAGTGTTTGATAAATTTTCATACCTGATTAATCTTAAAATTCCCCTTTTAATTTGTATTGAAAATATGTATGTATGTATTTTGTTCGGGTTTATGTAATAGCAGCTAGAATAGATATTCAATCAAGTTTGTATTTATTGTTATTTTGTTTGATTGGAAAATAAAGAAATAGGGTAATATAATTGAGTAGAAATTTGTACGTTTGGCCGGTTGGTTACCCGTGTAGAATTCCCAACATAATTTCATTTCGAATCGTAGGCGAGTAACTGTAGTAATTTCTTCTAGTAGCTATATAGGGAGCATGAATATGGCTTTTGTTATCCTAACAAAATTTACGTAGGGTGGGAGGTTGATGGATCTTACTAATGCCTTGAGCACTGCATGTTTCTTAAGAGATGATGAAACCCTGATGGTAGATGAGGTATATTGCAAAGCCTTGCCTGCTAAAAGCACTTGGAGAATATCCTGACTATGTAAGGTAATGGCATGAAGTGTGGATGTTCTCTATTTTACTACTCATCGTAATTAGCTAATTAGCATATATTGTTATGTTGTTTATTTAAACAAGTCTGATGTAGTAGTTTCTAGAAAGTATACTTTTTCAGGAGACATCTAGGCTCTGATACCTTTCAGTATCATTTTTTATTGATATATATATATATATAATTTTTTTGGTACATCTCTAAAACTGTGCCTGTATGACTTGGGAATTGGCAGAATCAGGAGGTGGTTTTATTACTTCCGTTATCAATGGAGCTGACTTAGTGCCCACGTTCTCTGCCGCGTCAGTGGATGATTTGCGTGCTGAGGTTATGTTTTTAAACTCTCTGATTGAGTACTTGATTGACTACCTTATTGGATTAGAGGTCCTTGGGAGATTGCTATCTTTGTTGCGGGGCGAATGATGCTTATCTGATTGACCAAATATGCTGATTTTCATGAGGGGCAGCACTTCTTGAATAGGGTCATAACTACTATATTCTCCCTATGAATTGACTTGGACTAAGTTTGTAGTACTCAGACGTATATTTGTTGCTGCTGATAAAGCTTTTTAACTATACATTTTAGGTTCTTCTAAATGGTTTGTGTTCTTACTAGTGATTTTAGTTCGATTTTAACAATGAAGTTGAATAAAAAGTGAGCAGGAAATGCTCTTACTCTAGCACCATCTCTGCATGCTCTTTTCTCATTTCTCTGAGTGATTATGATATTTCCTTCCAGTAAATAGATATTAAATGGGCTTTCAGCAAGGATTAATGATATTAGTTGAGTATGCCCAATATTGTGTTTTTCATGATAGCTTGTTAGCTTCGATAAATTTTCTCTATACAGCCATTCGGTGCTGGTTCTCTAGCTTGTTGGTACTTGAAAAACTTGCATGCTTTCTGTAGTTTTATTGAAAATTGCAAATGCTTATGATTTTCCTTTTATTGTTCTACTGTATGTTTCTTTCTAATGTGTTGTTTTATAAAAGAATGTATCTACAGGTCACGACGTCTGCTTGGATAAATGACTTGAGAAATCAGATTGAGCAGACAAGAATTCTTAGCATTGTCTATCGTTCTGCCTCAGCTTTGGGTTCACGGCTTCCCTCGATTGCCAGTGCTAAACCAAAAGTTGCTGGGGCAGGGGCGATTCTATGCCCTGTTTCCAATGGTACACAGGTAACCTTTTTTCTTTTAATGTAGTCTTGTTATAAAAGCTTTTAACCTTGTAATTCGGTGGTTGGAACTTGGAATCTGTATTTGTCTTCTACTTAATCATTTGATTGGCTTGTGAAACTTTCTGATTTCACAGGTTGTTATGAGAAGAGCTCAGAGAATGGACTCGTCCTTCCCTTGGCTTGTCATCATGGTCGTGCATGGCTCCTCATCACTGAGCCTCAGCTGCTCATTCAAACTCAAATGATGAAGGAAGTTCTGCTCCTTCCTCTGGTGGCAACACAAGAGACTTCTGACCCTCATCTTACACGCCCCCAAGAGAATCACAAGCTCAACTGCCATTGAAACCATTGACCTTCCTGTATCTTCATCTGTAGGAATCGAATGGACTTCAGAGATTGATTGTTCTTATTCTGATAGAATACATCAAGACATTGATGGTGATGTTGGTGATGAGCGTGAGGGGCTCACAAACCATGATAGACATGAAGACCGCATGATTGAAGTTGAATTGTGGCAACAACTTGAGCATGAGCTTTATGATAGAACAGAAGGTGAGGATGCCGATGTGGAAAATGAAATAAGGGAAGAAGAAGAAGCTGCAATTGCAGAGGCAAGTGATGGTCAGCGAGAGAGCTCTGCTCCTGACAGGAAGTATGCCAAGGAAATGGGGTTCAATGACAAAACAGGCATAATGTCAAGAAGAGAGTGGCTATGTGCGAAACAGGGAGCGAGGGAGAAAAAGTGGTTGGAACTTGAAGGCGATTATGACTATTTTGTTAGTTGTTGTTATAGATTATAATTGGTTATTGCATTTGCTTTGGTTATTCGTTCTTCAACTAGGTGTATTAGTTATTGCATGTGTTAGGTGTATTTAATTAGATTGGAATGGATGTAATGACTATTGATGCTGCACATGATATGAAAGGCGAATGGAATAGAAAAAATTCATTTTCAGTTCATATTTTGGTCAAATCAAAATAGTTGGCTAATTTAGTTTTGGATGTTTTTGAAGCCAATTAAATGTTGAGAACATGTTTATAATGTTGAATATGATGTTTTGGAATAGGTTTGTAGGAGGTAATCGACCTACATTGACATTTGAGGGGTTCAGAAACTGAAAAAAGTGAAAAAAAAATCATGAAAACTGCTGCATAATTTTTCCAGATTTTTTGTCATAAAATCCATTTTTTGTGACGATCTTCAAAGAAATTTCAATCGCTAAAGGTTGTTCATATTTTTAGCAACTGTTTCTAGGTATTCAATTATGTTACTAAAAGTTCTTTTGGTCCCAATAAGAGGTATTAATGTGAATTCATTTTTCTTAATAATTAAAAAATACCAAAGCACATTACATAATTCATAATATTTAATATACACTGTAATCTTCAACAAGGCTAGGACTGAGAAGAAGACAGGGGGCTCGCTGTAAGTTGGGCTCATGAACAATCAATGTCTGGTTCTTCTGCAATCATGCTTCTATGAATTGGTATATTTTGACGTTGATTTGGTACTTGTAAGGATGAGCTTATTCTGCAATGTTTTTTTAGGAACTAACCCAGAATGTGGGAGATAACATCTGTTTTACATTATACTTATATGATCAAATGCCGGTTGTTTGCATATATTCGGCCTGCAAAATTACCACGTGCAATTGCATAGAGAAGTGCAGACAGTATCTCACTGTTTGCCAATTGCATGCACTTAATGAAACATTGTAGATAGAAAACCGGCTGAGGATACATGGTACCATTTAACTACACAATCCTTTAAACTCTATGGCCTTATGGATTTGAGACTGTAAATTATTTAGTGCTCAATTTACTACACTTGTAATGCTAACCCTAGTGCCTTGTGTCTTATGCCTTTGACATGGAAAAGATCGATTGGTCAATTTACTATACAAATCATTTAAACGTTAGTGCCTCGTATGGTATGTCGTGGTTTACTGAGGATGGATTGTTCGACTTACCACAATTTTCTTTTAAACCTTAGTCCGTTTTGGTGTATGTAATGACGTAATGTATAAGAGCATATACATTTACCCCATTCATTATTGAAACTTAAGTGCCTTAGGGCATATGACATGAACTATTGGTTACCAAACTAATCAATCAAACCCTAGTGTCTTATGGAATTTGTGGTGAACTAATGTATAAGGAACGTTAGCATTAATGAATAATTCAACAATACCTCAACTACAAGGATGAAATATACTAACAACATTTACAGAGTTCTATTATATAAATGTTTCATATAGGATCACCTTACATAAAAAAATCCGAATCGAATATCATTTAGTAATAAAATGTATAGAATTACTTGAAATCACTTTTTAGTCATGAATTATGTGTTTGAATCCATATTAATTTAGGGCTGAAACATGTGTATGCATAGATGATTAAAAATACATGTTCATTTTCTTTTGGTTGAACTACAAATCATAGTTATAATTTTAAATAAAAACATACACATTTCATTTTTATTTGAGCAGGAAAGAGAAATACTTATATATTTTGGGTGAAAGAAAGCATACCCACAACCGTTTTATTTAATCTCAACCGTATGATGTTTTGGAATAGGGTTGGGGACGGTAATCGACCTACATTGACATTTAAGGGGTTTAGAAACTGAAAAAGTGAAGAACAAAAATCGTGAAAACTGCTGCATAGTATTTCCAGAATTTTGGTCATAAAATCCATTTTTTGTGACGATCTTCAAAGAAATTTCAGTCACTAAAGGTTGTTCATATTTTTAGCAACTGTTTCTAGGTATTAAATTTTGTCACTAAAAGTTTTTTTGGTCCCAATAAGAGGTATTAATGGGACTTCAAACTCTCTTGAACTCATATACGCTTTCACAATGGTTACATCAATAACTATAACTTTTAAAAAAATTATAGTTATTGAAAGACATGAAAGACATGAAAATTTTGTTGTAATTGTATATAATGGAACCCAAATTTGTCAACACGTTCAAATGGTAAAGACGCCGTTCAAATGGTAAATTTGTCGTTCAAGTGGTAAGTTACCACTTAAATGAAGAAATTATAACTTGAACGATGTTTTTACAACTTAAACGATCGATTGACTCGTTTAAGTGGTAAATTACCACTTGAACGTTAGTTTTACAACTTAAACAAGGTATTTTACCACTTAAACGGGAAAATGAGCGTTTCAGTAGTAATGGACAAATTTTGTACACTTACAATTTGTCAACTCGTTCAAATGGGGGAATCTGCAGCACCGCTGTCTTTCCTATTTGATATTTGTCCAATTTCCTATGAGTCCTTGACGCGTAGCGTGACTCTCGCAATCTGAAAACTAACGAAGTCTTTCTGGAATTAGGCTTTAGGCTCTTTGAAAGAGCGGCATAACGGAAAAAAGAAGAAAAAGCCCTACTATACCTATTGTTATAGCACGGGAAGTCCGGAATGAGGAAACTCGTAGAGTGATAACTCTTCTTTATTATATTATGTAAATATCTCTTAAACGAAGAAATTACAACTTGAACGATGTTTTTACAACTTAAACGATCGATTGACTCGTTTAAGTGGTAAATTACCACTTGAACGTTAGTTTTACAACTTAAACGAGGTATTTTACCACTTAAACGGGAAAATGAATGTTTAAGTAGTAATGGACAAATTTTGTACACTTACAATTTGTCAACTCCGTTCAAATGGTAAATCTATTTGTTCAAATGTGTTAAATTTGTCGTTCAAGTGGTAAGTTACCACTTAAATGAAGAAATTACAACTTGAACGATGTTTTATAGCAAATGATCGATTGACTCGTTTAAGTGGTAAATTACCACTTGGCGTTAGTTTTACAACTTAAGCGAGGTATTTTACCACTTAAGCAAGAAAATGAACGTTTAAGTAGTAATGGACAAATTTTGTACACTTACAATTTGTCAACTCGTTCAAATGGTAAAGACGCCATTCAAATGGTAAATTTGTCGTTCAAGTGGTAGTTATCACTTAAGCGAAGAGTACAACGAGCGATGTTTTTACAACTTAAACGTCGATTGACTCGTTTAAGTGGTAAATTACCACTTGAGCGTTAGTTTTACAACTTAAACAAGGTATTTTACCACTTAAACGGGAAAATGAGCGTTTAAGTAGTAATGGACAAATTTTGTACACTTACAATTTGTCAACTCGTTCAAATGGGGGAATGCTGCTGACACATTTGTCTTTCCTATTTGATATTTTGTCAATTTCATGAGTCCTTGACGCGTGATAGCGTGACTCTGTAAATAAGAAAACTAACGAAGTCTTTTACGGAATTAGGCTTTAGGCTCTTTGAAAGAAGCGGCATAACGGAAAAAAGAAGAAAAGCCCTACTATACCTATTGTTATAGCACGGGAAGTCGGAATGAGGGGAAGCTCGTAGAGTGATAACTCTTCTTTATTATATTATGTAAATATCTCTTAAACGAAGAAATTACAACTTGAACCGATGTTTTTTACAACTTAAACGATCGATTGACTCGTTTAAGTGGTAAATTACATGAACGTTAGTTTTAGCTTAAGCGAGGTATTTTACACTTAAACGGAAAATGAATGTTTAAGTAGTAATGGACAAATTTTGTACACTTACAATTTGTCAACTGCGTTCAAATAGTAAAACGTATTCAAATGGTAAATTTATGCGTTCAAGTGGTAAGTTACCACTTAAACGAAGAAATTACAACTTGAGCGATGTTTTTACAACTTAAATGATCGATTGACTTCGTTTAAGTGGTAAGTACCACTTGAACGTTAGTTTTACAACTTAAGCGGTATTTTACCATAGCGAAAATGAACGTTTAAGTAGTAATGGACAAATTTTGTACACTTAAAATTTGTCAACTCGTTCAAATGGTAAAGACGCCGTTCAAATGGTAAATTTGTCGTTCAAGTGGTAAGTTATCACTTAAACGAGAAGAAATTACAACTTAGGCGATGTTTTACAACTAAACGATCGATTGACTCGTTTAAGTGGTAAATTACCACTTGAACGTTAGTTTTACAACTTAAACCTTGAGGTATTTTACCACTTAAACGGAAAATGAATGTTTAAGTAGTAGTGGACAAATTTTATTACACTTACAATTTGTCCAGCTACGTTCAAATGGTAAAACGCCGTTCAAATGGTAAATTTGTCGTTCAAGTGGTAAGTTACCACTTAAATGAAGAAATTACAACTTGAACGATGTTTTACAACTTAAACGATCGTTGACTCGTTGAAGTGGTAAATTACCACTTGAGCGTTAGTTTTACAACTTAAACGAGGTATTTTACCACTTAAGCGGGGAAATGAGCGTTTAAGTAGTAATGGACAAATTTGTACACCCAAATTTGTCGAAAGCACGTTCAAATGGTAAGATGCCGTTTCGGAATTTGTAAATTTGTCGTTCAAGTGGTAATTACCACTTAAACGAAGAAATTACAACAGGCGATGTTTTAACTTAAGCAGCTTTGCCTTTAAGTAGTAATTGTTTATTTTGTAACCTATAATTCTAAAGTCATTGAAGTAGTAAAGACGTTGTTCATTTGATAAAGTTTCTTGTGCAAATGCTAAACTACCATAAACTAGAAAATTACTACTTGAGCCATGAGTTTTACAAGTTAAAAAGCGATAATTTTATACATTCAAGTGATAACTATGAGTTTTACAACTTAAACAATTCTTAATGCGAATCCATGTAGGACATTAGCACCAAATAATGTGATGTTGTCATTTAATCTTTTGTCTAATTGCATGATGTAATGCATGCATATTTACTGTTTGCCAATTACATGAACTGTTCATTACATTTGTACAAATAAATTTTTTTTTTGGTTTACCGGTAACCTACAATTGTAGGTTACTTTTTATTTTTTTTGAAAGCACAGCTTTTTTTTCAAAACTGGGGTAAATTTTACCCCGGAGCACACTAGAAAGACCCGAAGTTTAGTATATACAATGTCAGTCCCTTACTTCTAATGGACAAATTATAGTAAAAGAACAAAAAGGCGTTTTTTTTTTTAATTTTGTTGGATTTAGTTCACGTTTCTGAAAAAAATTGAAGACTTAGTTTTTTTTTGTTGTTGGAAAAAGGTGTTTAAAAAACACCAATTGAGAGTACATATGATAGTGAAAAAGCTATCCAGAACCCAAACGTAACAATCAGGAACAAAAGCCGCGTCTAAAAAAGACATGCTGCCTGAATAAGGTATCACGAGGCAAAACAAAACAAAACTCACAAGGAAAAAGTCAAAAACTACCCTGGCAAACATGTTATAATTGCCCTTAACAGTCACACGAGAGTAGTGTTTTAAAATAGACCTAACAAATCTCTAATGAAGCAGAATCATCATTAAATCCCGTTCAAAATTTCTGTAACTGATAATCGTCATGCTAACCGTCATTGTTATAAACAATGTGGATCCGACGTGCACAATAATTAATACATGTTTCACAATGCACAGCTTACTATCAGACCATATCCCTACAAAATAAACAAATAAATAAAATTAGAAATAAATAAATAAATAAACTATATTACAAACCAAAACTAAAATAAATTAAATAAAATAAGGCAAGGAAAAGCAGATATTTGAATACTTCTCCGAGGAAGACAAAATAACTGAAAAATAAATAAAATAAAATAATTAGAAAAGATCCAATCATAGTAAATCGGATTAAAATAAAATAAAACTACTCCATATGTGAATACTTATCTTTTGAATTTGAAAAATAAAACTCCAAAAACTTCCTCTTAGCTGCCAAAAACTCATTTGGTCCTTCCAACTCCCTCAAATTGCTTCCGTGCTGATACACCCGCATCTTTTCTATAATCAGACAGCTCCGGTCATCGGAACTCAAAACCAACAAAAAAACCAATCTCTAAATTAATGTAGATGTCGTCATGTGCCCTTATTGACTGTAAACTGCACGTTCCCCATTGTTTGGAGGAAAGATCAGGGATAGGGCGAAGGAAGAGTGGGTGAGGGGTGGGGATCGGGGAAACTAGAAAACGGTAACAAAATTCTTTTGCGGTTATCGTCAAACAAACTTCAAGTATGGTCTCCGTCCACAGACCATACCAGTTCGGCAATCTGATTTTGAGTACGAGTAGACTAAAATAGGCTTAAAGTAATAGAAATTAAATTCAAGTATGAAATAAATTGTTTTCACTTTTTCGTTGAAACAAAGAGTAAGAGCATATCTAATGGAGGGGGTTATTGTTATACAGGCAATGTTTTGCCCCTTAAAATGATATTATTCACAAATTTAGCCCTTTCAAAATTTTGTTATTCTATATGGCTCGGGCTATTATGCCACCATTAGATATGCTCTAACAAATGTATAGTGCCCAAGGCAGATAAAAACACCCTAGTCTTTAAAATTGAAGGTGTAGTCAAACTATGATTTTGAAGGGTAGTCAATTAGGATTTTCAAATGATTTTTAAAAGGACAATACTCGAGTCCTCACCGCTAGTACAACTATTTTAATTGACTTGATGTGGCTCGGGCCGAGAAGATAACACGCAGCCCTTTTAAATTTTATAAACTAACACGAAACAATCATGTTACTTAGTTAACACACATCCCAAATGTACCCACCGCCTCTCTCCATCCCCATCGTCCCTTTGCCATGGCTCTCCGTGCTTCCAAAGTTCTGCAATTCTAAATAAACAACTTTAAACTTCCAACTTCACGGAATTTCATAACCCGCTTTTACCGAAGTTTAACGTCAGCTGACTTCACCACCATTACGTGTGGGGCCCTCACATGAAAATTGGGAATAAAAGTGAATATAATGCCTCCATGGAGACTTGAATCTCAACCTCATGCATGAACTAAATATATCTTGCCAACTCAACTAACACCAACTTCTTTGTGTATTCCCATGTTATAAAATATTTATATCATTCTAATAAGCAAAGATCAATTTTTTGTTTTCCTTTTTTTTTAAAGAAAACTTTTGGTGAGGTAATTTAATAATTTATTTCAACCATACAACTTAAATGAAACCAATTCTTACTAACTCAACTATCATATTTATTTCTCCTCCTCAACTACATTTGTTAAAAATGACGGATAACTTTATGTCATTGTTAAGCAAAGTGACATCAAAATAATAACATTAGATGCAATTTTTTTATTTCTTCCTCAATCATATTTGTTAAGAATGATTGATATCTTCAAATCACTCATGTTGCAAGTGACATGAAAATCAATAGCATTAAATGTATTTTTCTCAATCATATTTGTTAAGAATGGTAAATAACTTCAAGTCACTATCAACTAATAACCTCAAAATAATAGTATAAAACATAAATTTCTCCTCCCCAATCTCATATTAGCTAGAGAGTTATTGATTTTTTAGAGCTTTTAAAAGAAGAAAATTCAATTTACATCATTTTTTAAAATGTCATTATTTTATTGTGACACGAGAGTGAAATTTAAAAAAAATCAACTCATGCATGTAAATTTAAAGGTTCCAATTGTTTGGCACAAATGTGTTTTTTTTATTGAGCATCTAAATTATCATTAATAATCATTGATCATTTTTTTTCATATGCATATACAATTAAAATGGAGAATTTTTGATACCTTGCATGATTTTTTTTGAAAGTCACTATTAGACAAGTGACATGAAAGTGAACTAAATAAATATTCAAAAATATAATACTTATCACAATTGTGGTTTTGTAAAGGTACAAGTCGTTGTTATGCACATGGAGGTATTGGCTCAAATCCAATTGAAATTATTTTGAGAGAAAGTAACCACTTGAAAGTTATCATGACGGGAGTGAACTAAATAAATATTAAAATGTAATAGATAAATATAAATGGTGGTTAAGTGGGTTGTTTTGCACATGGAGATCTTGGGTCTAAATCCAATTGAAGGTATTTATGAAATTATTTTTAGGCCGCCGAAAAAGTTCGCCGCCGGCCACCGTTGCTGAAAAATTCACTGGCCGGTCACCGTTGTTTAAAAGTTTGTCGACTAGTTACTATCGCCTGGTAAACTCTCGTCACTGGCCGATAAATGTTTAAAATAAAGTGGTAATTTTGCAATTATATTGAATTGCAAATGTGATTTATTAAATAATTGTTGACTCTTTTCAACTGATATCTAAACTAAAAATATGCATTTTTTCAAATTTCTGTATTTATCTTTTTCCTGCAGGAGTTTGTGTGAAAACGAGTCAAATAATGGGCAGGTATGCACCTTTTTCCATTACCGTATGATTATTCTTTATGTTTATCATTATCTATCAGCAGTCATTTGTCAGAACTGTTAATTGCCCATTACATATCTAAACATGTTTACGTGTAGGTGGTTGTATTCTTCTTTGATAGATGTTAATAAGATGCATGTAATAATTTGAGTACCATTCTTACATTTCACTGGCAGATAGCATTATTAGTTCCCCTCTGTAAGACTTCTAGCTTGGTAGCCTTTTTTCTTATTACGTAATTTGGCTTTTGAAATACAGAAGCCTCTTACTTCTACTGTTGCCTCCCCTGGTCGCATTCAATACTGCCTACCTCATGAAACCGAGATCAATGTAAATGCTGCTTTTCATTCCTTGGCCTCTATCTCTTTCCCTAAATTTTTAGTTTCACTTTCACACACTTCATTACCTCCTTAGTTCAATACTCTTTGCTTTTCAACTGCATCTGCATCTGCAAATTCATTACTTATCTAAAACAATTCCTTACTGTTTCTTTGTCATGGTTCGTCACATATCATTTTTTATGTGATGAATTCAGTTTATATTTAATGAGATACAATTTAATCAGTTAGTCTGTTGTTATCCCCAAGAGCTACTGCACCACACAATCTTATTGAATACTTCAATTTCACCTAGCTTTTGTTCCATTTCTGCTATACTTTACAAAATTTAATATCATTTCTGCTTACTATACTATTGTTTAATCTTCTCTAAAACTCTTTCTTACACGCCTCTTCGTAATCTGTTAATTTCGTTTGCATTGCTACAATAGGGATATGAAGAAAAAGAGAGAGAAGACTGAATCTTGAAAAAAAGCTCCCAAGAAGCTAGCAAGCCCAACATCCTGCTGCAGAAATGTAGAACAATTTTTGTAGAGATGTCATTACTTAGTTAAAACTACTTTCTATCTACCTTCGCAGACATGCCGACATTTTTTCAAATTCTCGCCTCCTTGAATGCGAATTGGGATTGGGGTTTGATCGATTGAAATTGGAAGTCTTTTGTTTTGGGTTTTTTTTCTTTCAAATTTTTTATTTATGGTTGCGGTACGCCAATAGTCTTTTTTGGTAATTTGAAAAGAGGATAAAATTGTATTTAAACTTTTTACAAATTTATGGGTGTTCGTAGATCATTTTTGGGTACAAAGAAGCTCCCAATTTTAAAGCAAATTAAGATTAAATACTAAGTGGGATAATGATTTTAAGGAAAAAATACCAACTTTAAAAAACGTACTCAAGGCCCAACTATTTATTTGGATTAAACCATACTTTATAGGCCAAGATATTTATAAGGATTGTATATTTACATGTTTTCCCCATTGCACAATACCTAAGCTCACCTAGCTCATTCGGGCCGAAAAGTCGCCGGAATTCCGCTTAAAATCTTCTGCATGTAACATCTCGCCGGGAAAGTGTCATCGCTACCACCACTGGAGTTCCAACACACCGACTTCAATACCAAGAGCAGCGGGGCCCTCACATAGAAAATTGGGAATAAAAAGTCAATATAATGCCTCCATGGAGACTTGAACCCTCAACCTCATGCATGAAGTAAATATATCTTGCCAACTCAACTACACCAACTTCTCTCTCAGGCATTCCCATGTTATAAAATATTTATATCATCTCTAACAAGTATTATCAATTTTTTTGTTTTCCTTTTTTTTTTTAAAGAAAAAACTTTTGGTGAGGTACTTAATAATTTATTTCAACCGTACAACTTAAACTTAAAACCAATTTACTAACTCAACTATCATATTTGTTTCTCCTCCTCAATCATATTTGTTAAAAATGACGGATAACTTTAAGTCATCATATGCTGACATCAAAATAATAACATTCGATGTACTTTTTTTAATTTCTTCCTCAATCATATTTGTTAAGAAATGATTATCTTCAAGTCATCACAAGCAGGGAAAGGACATGAAAATAATAAGATTAAATGTATTTTTTCTCAATCATATTTGTTAAGAATGGTAAATAACTTCAAGTCACTATCAACTAATAACTTCAAGTCACTATCAACTAATAACCTCAAAATAATAGTATAAAACATAAATTTCTCTCCTCCTTAATCATATTAGTTGTGAGCAGTTATTGATTTTTTTAGCTTTTTAAAAAGAAGAAAATTCCATTTACATCATTTTTCAAAAAGTCATTATTTCACCGTGACACGAGAGGAAATTAAAAAAAAAAAAAATCAACTCATGCATGTAAATTTAAAGGTTCCAATTGCTTGGCACAAATGTGTTTTCTTTTATTGAGCATCTAAATTATCATTACTAATCATTGATCATTTTTTTCATATGCATATACAATTAAATGGAGAATTTTTTGACACTTGCATGATTTTTTTTTGAAAGTCACTATTAGACAAGGATGATGAAAGTGAAACTAAATAAATATTCAAAAAAATATAATACTTATCACAATTTGTGGTTTTGTGTAGTGGTACAAGTCGTTGTTATGCAATATTGGAGGTATTGGGTTCAAATCCAATTGAAAGCATTTTTGAAATTATTTTTGAGAGAAAGCAACCACTTGAAAGTTATTGTTGACATGAGAGTGAACTAAATAAATATTAAAAAATGTAAGAGATAACATAAATGGTGATTTTGTGCAGTGGTACAAAGTTAGTTTTTTTTGCACATGGCATCTCGGGTTCAAATCCAATTGAAGGCATTTATGAAATTATTTTTAGGCCACCGGAAAGTTCGCCGGCCGACTATTGTTGTTGGAAAAATCACCTGGCTGGTCACCATTGTTGGAAAAGTGTTTGCCGACCGGGAAACTTTGTCGGCCGTTTCGCCGAAAAAATGTTTTAAAATAAAGTGGTAATTTTGTAATTATATTGAATTGCAATGTAATTTTTATTAATAATTTTCATGGACTTTTCAACTCCGTACCTAAACTTAAATGTAGTATTTTTCTTAAATTTATCTCCTATTTATCTTTTTCCGCAGGAGTTTCTGTGGAAACGAGTCAAATAATGGGCAGGTATGCACCTTTTTCCATTACCGTATGATTATTCTTTATGTTTATCATTATCTATCAGCAGTCATTTGTCAGAACTGTTAATTGCCCATTACATATCTAAACATGTTTACGTGTAGGTGGTTGTGCCTTCTTTGACTAGATGTTAATAAGATGCATGTAATAATTTGAGTACCATTCTTACATTTCACTGGCAGATAGCATTATTAGTTCCCTCTGTAAGACTTCTAGCTTGGTAGCCTTTTTCTTATTACGTAATTTGGCTTTTGAAATACAGAAGCTCTCTACTTCTACTGTTGGGCTCTCCCCTGGTCGCATTCAATACTGCCTACCTCATGAAAAACCGAGATCACGTAAATGCTGCTTTTCATTCCTTGGCCTCTATCTCTTTCCCTAAATTTTTAGTTTCTCACTTTCACACACTTCATTACCTCAGTTCAATACTCTTGCTTTTCAACTGCATCTGCATCTGCAAATTCATTACTTATCTAAAACAATTCCTTACTGTTTCTTTGTCACATTTTAGTTCGTCACATATCATTTTAAAGGATGGATTCAGTTTATATTTAATGAGATACAATTTAATCAGTTAGTCTCTTGTTATCCCCAAGAGCTACTGCACCACACAATCTTATTGAATACTTCAATTTCACCTAGCTTTTGATCCATTTCTGTTATACTTTTTTACAAAATTTAATATCATTTCTGCTTACTATACTATTGTTTAATCTTCTCTAAAACTCTTTCTTACACGCCTCTTCGTAATCTGTTAATTTCGTTTGCATTGCTACAATAGGGATATGAAGAAAAAAGAGAGAGAAGACTGAATCTTGAAAAAAAGCTCCCAAGAAGCTAGCAAGCCCAACATCCTGCTGCAGAAACGTAGAACAATTTTTGTAGAGATGTCATTACTTAGTTAAAACTACTTTCTATCTACCTTTCGCAGACATGTCAATATTTTTGAAAGCCACTATATGTAAATATTTTGCTTACAACCACTTGGTATGTAAGTTTGTTACCATGGCATAACATGGTAAAACAACCGTCCAACTACTATCGTCATGTAAATATCAATTTTTGTTTTTCTTATTATCATCTAAGAAAGACAAGAAAATTTCACAATAGCAAACATTCTCTACAATGTTTATCAAAATATCCATTTTTTTGGACAACCTCAACCACCCCCAAACCCCCCGCTGCGCGAACGTAGTCGGATGGACGTATCGACTGTCACATAATCAAGTACGAGCACATGATCGATTGTTAAGGTAGGACCTTCAACAAAGAGAGTTATCAATATTTTTCAAAATAACAACATTTAATAACAAGTTTTCAAATCTCACAGCGGGCGGGCATCCAAAACTTAGTATCTATACGGCTAAGATCCAGGCAAAGGACAAAAATGCCCCTGTGACAAGTGTGGTTCATCTGGAATACATGTGCTGTCACTCTCTTTCTTCGACAGCAAGTATCACAGCTCTCTCCGTTCCGTTCACCACTTCTTCTTGACCACATCCTTCCTGCTCCCTCCCTCTCCCTTCTCGCATCATCTGCAAAACCCTCGACCGCCTCTTCAACTCCACCTCCCCCCGTCACCAACTTCCCCCCTCCCAACATCGCCCCTCTCGCTCCTCCCCCTTGCGTGTGCGATCGCATTTCAGATCGAAGCTCCCTCCTACTTCCTCCATAATTAATACGCAGAGAGATAATGGCAGAGGTATTGTAATCAGTTCTTGAGCTGTTGTTCTCTCCTTTCGACAGCAAGTACCACCACTCAATCCACCGTTGCTGCGTCTACCCTCTCTGTTCCTCCCCCTAAAGCGATCGGAAGTTGGAAACTCCAAAGCCGAATTAAAAACCCTAATTTGCTATCCCTCCTCTTCTTCACTGAAAAAAATCCCTAATTTGGTAGTTTTTTCGACGGAACAACGGCGTTTAAGGATGACTGTAAGCAAAAAAATGGTGGCTGAGGCCGAGGTTATCTGCCAGAAGACGGCGTGGGGGTACCCAAATCCGGCGATTCGACTATTTCCAGGTTTGAAATTGATTTGGGGTTTACTGATTATGCATAAATTTTTGAAATTTTTACCTAAAAACAGCCCTATAATTCAAAGCCATGAAAACACGGGTAAAATCGTAAAAAGCTTGAAATTAAAGGTGATGAAGCGAAATCAAGCAGAAATGTTCGATGTTTGGGAGTAAGTAAATGAAAAATCAGCAAAGATTGAGAGAATTAAGGACCTCATTTGGGCTGAGACGACGCTGACCGCTGCGTCGGTGGGGAGTTTCTGCAATTTCACCCGCGTCAGAGAGAGAGGTGGATTTTCATTTTATTAATTTTGACTGAAATACTGTTTATACGCTGGGTCAATTTCTTCGGAAAAAAAATGTAGAGATTTCGAAACAAATTTCCTACAATTTTGCTCTTTTGATTCCTTTTAGAGATAATTATACAAAAAAAGTGATTTTATACAATTTTATTAGGAATTAAAATACCTACCGTTTTAATGTTTTTTTTAATGAATAAATAGCAATACTATTTAAGAGTAATATATATAAGAAAATAATATTGAGAACAATATACAAACGTACCAATAAAAAAATGTGAATGAAATCAAATTTTCCAAAACCTAAAATAAGTGTACTAATAAACAATGTGTTGAAAATCAAACGTACTAAAAGCGAAAGTAAATGTACCAATCAACAAGTATCTATAAAATCAAACATACCCATATGAAACTAAATGGTACAATCAACAATATATGCAAAAGCAAACGCACAAAAAATGAGAAAAAAAACTTTCAATCAATGAGATGTACAAAATCAAATGTACCAATCAATGATATGTACAAAACCAAACGTACCAAAAATTAAAAATAAACATACTAATCAATAATATGCACAAAATCGATGTATGAAAATCAACAATAAACGTACCAATCTACAATATGTACAATTCAAATGTATACAAAATAATTATTTCAAATGCACATATATTCCATGTCATATTATTATTTGACTTATTTAGAACAGTAATTTAATGCACATATATTCCAAGGCACATTTCTATTCTTTTGTTTTTGTATTGGGGGAAAATATGTATTGTTGTTGGTTTTTTTTTTAGGGAAATTTAGTTTAAATACCAACTTGTAATTCAGTTTTAA
>CM031081.1:120400-225400 GCA_018257905.1 Gillenia trifoliata | reverse complement strand
GCCTCCTCCATGAGACCTCATGCTCTCAAACACCACAGCAAAATGGTGTCGCCGAGAGAAAAAATCGGCATATCTTGGAAACATCTCGTGCCCTACTCCTTGGAGCAATGGTGCCAAGTTGCCATTGGGGGGATGCTGTGGCTACTGCCGTGTACTTAATCAACCGTATGCCATCTAAAATTTTACACTTTAAAACCCCCTTACAAATCCTCTCTACTCATATACCCCTCCCTTCAATACTGATGCTTCCTCCTCGAATTTTCGGGTGTGTTGCCTTTGTCCACCTCCACAAGAATCAACGTACCAAATTGGACCCATGTGCCGTTCGATGCTTATTTTTGGGATATGGTTTACATAAAAAAGGCTTTCGGTGCTATGACCCCAATACCAACCGCACCTATATCACCATGGATGTTACATTTCTTGAGTTCGAAAATTTCTATCATTCACCAGTACCCAATTCTTCCCTTCAGGGGGAGACTCCAGTGGAAGAGACGAATTGGTTGATGGCCCCCGTGGGTGAGCATGGGACTGGAGATAGAGAGGGTGAACCGCATGAGGTACCACCAGAGATTGAATATGTCGAATTGAGAGGTGAAGAACATGGGAATGAAGAAGCCGAAGAACCGGGTAATGAAGAACCAGAAAATACATAGTACCCTCAGTCCCCTCCCTCCTCAGTACCCGAAGACTCTCCTCCTCCTGAGAATGTCCCTGAGGTAAGCACTCCTGCCGCACCTTCACATGCTAATATTTTGGATTCCTCTATTGGTTATGTGTTGCCTTTTAGACACAATCGTGGGAAACCACCGAACAGATATAGCCCAGATGAAGAAGGAAGGAAGTCCAAGTACCCAATTGCAAATTATGTATCTACTCAAGGTCTGTCCAAGCCACTCAAGACTTTCACTCAAACACTATCCTCCTACCATATTCCCAGTAGTGTCGAGGAGGCGTTATCTGATCCAGAGTGGGCGCAAGCAATGCAAGAAGAACTAGAAGCTTTAAAGAAAAATAATACCTGGAAATTGGTCCCATTACCGGAAGGAAAAAAATTAATGGGATGCAAATGGGTGTTCTCTATAAAATACAAGGCTGATGGATCAATTGACCGATACAAGGCGAGACTTGTGGCGAAGGGTTTTACCCAAACATATGGCATAGACTACTCAGAAACCTTCTCACCAATAGCTAAACTGAATACCGTTAGAGTCCTACTATCTCTTGCATCAAATTTGGATTGGCCACTACATCAACTCGACGTGAAGAATGCTTTCCTTCACGGCAACCTTGACGAGGAGGTATATATGGATATTCCGCCAGGATATACAGGGTCGACTGGGACCAAAATTGTTTGTAAATTGGAGAAGGCATTGTATGGACTAAAACAGTCACCACGAGCATGGTTTGGCCGACTTAGTTCAGCTATGAGGAAGTATGGCTATCGCCAAAGTAACTCGGACCATACTCTCTTCCTGAAACACCGACAAAGCAATGTGACAGCATTACTAGTCTATGTGGATGATATGATAATTACGGGGAATGACGCCGATGAGATCTCGAGGCTACAAAACCAATTGTCTACCGAATTTGAAATGAAGAACTTGGGAGGGCTTAAGTATTTTCTGGGAATAGAGGTGGCGAGGTCAAGAAAAGGCATATTCATCTCTCAACGAAAATATGTACTAGACTTATTAACAGAAGTGGGATTACTAGAATGTAAACCTGTGGATACACCAATTGTGCAGAACCATAGGCTTGGAGAATATTCGGACCAGGTGCCAGCTGATAAGGTGAGGTATCAAAGACTAGTGGGGAAGCTTATTTACCTATCTCACACTCGTCCGGACATTGCTTACGCCGTAAGCGTGGTAAGCCAATTTATGCATAATCCGAGTGAAGACCATATGGGTGCCGTAATTCGAATTCTCCGCTATCTAAAGTCATCACTAGGAAGAGGCCTAATGTTCTCCAAGAACGCTCATCTGAATGTTGAAGGGTTCACGGATGCGGACTGGGCTGGGAATATCTTGGATAGAAAGTCTACTTCAGGCTACTTTACATTTGTGGGAGGAAACTTAGTTACATGGAGGAGTAAAAAGCAGAAGGTAGTAGCATTGTCTAGTGCTGAAGCTGAGTTTCGAGGAATGGCGAAAGGAGTATGTGAGCTTCTTTGGCTTAGAGGTTTGCTAACAGAGGTCGGTTTTCCTCCTAACTCTGCAATGAATTTATTCTGTGATAACAAAGCTGCCATCAACATATCGCACAACCCAATTCAACACGACCGCACCAAGCACGTGGAGATAGACCGACATTTCATCAAACAGAACCTGGAAGAGAAGATTATTCAGTTCCCTTTCGTTAAATCTGAAGATCAGTTAGCTGACATTCTTACCAAGGCAGTTCCCAGCAGAAACTTCAATGACTCACTTGACAAGTTAGGCGTTAGAGATATCTACACACCAACTTGAGGGGGAGTGTTGGCGTGAGTCCCACAATTAGCCAATTATGGAAATATGAGATTTAGGAATCCCTTCACACAAGGGTCAAACATGATTGTAGCCGTAAATATTGTACAGACGAAGAATAGCTTCCTAAAATAGTTTCTGGTATCCTTATATATCTTGTACTCGGTTTTATGGGATTGATATGAAAGAAAGTTACATTTGACACATGTGATTATCATTTTTTTTTGGGTTGTGTTATCCACACTTTTTTTTTTAATTTCTGAACTTAGATCTTTTTCAATTCATTCGATCCGATGGATGAAATTGAATATTGTGTATGAAAAGTAAAAAAAAGTGTATGGATAACACAACCCTTCTTTTTTTGTACTCTCCACGTCTTGTGTTTTTTTAGTCATTAAATTAAATAAATTGAAAAAAATTACATAAGGTCAAAAGGAAGGAAAAATCTTAGGTGGTACATATCATTCAATGGTACGACCATGAATGGTTCCAGATTAATTTGCGATTGGCCCCAAATGAATTTTAAATCATTCAACAATACGTACTATTGAAGTTTGACCCCAAAAAGAATTACAAAAATCACTTCCTTTTTAAAAGATCACAACTAGCGCTAAGTGCTTGCTCATGGTACATGTCCAAATGTTGTACTATTTGTTTTCTAATTAATAAAGTATTGTCTACCTTTAATATCAAATTCAAAGACGAGTGACCGTGAAATGAAATGATTAGTTGAAAATCATAAGATCTAACATTTATGTTAATTTATAATGTGGTTTGGTCTTGACTAAGAAACTTATCGTCTCCTTGTCTTTTATGGTAAATAACTGTAGAGGAATGACTTCTACTATAAGGAAATTTTGTTGTCGATAGTCGGACCTCTTAGAGGTTGTTCGATCGGTCAATTTGAGATGCTTTTGGCCTCGCTTGGTATGTATGATTGGATTGGAATGAATAATTCTCTAATATAAAGGTATATTGAGGGGAGAAATAAACGGTAAGAGATATATTACTATCGATGCGTCTTGGGTTCGAAACTCCCCCTTTTCTAAATTAATGTAATAGTTTCGAACTGTCTCCCTCTTCTTAATAAGAATAATTTTTTTTTTAAAAGGATAGATTACTCATGAATGAAACTTATTCATTCTATCAAAATGGTAGGATTAGAAGAGATGTGTTTTATTCATATTTAATCCTTTTTTAATCATTCAAAAGTGAGTTATCTATTCCAATCTAATCCAACATACCAAACAAGCCTTAGTAGTAGAGGCCCTCCCTAAATCAGGATGCTTATATGTATTTTAAGGACATGCTTGAAGTTCTTATGTAAGAAATACTTATACTCATAAGTGATTTTGTAATAAACGCTTCAATTTAATATAAAAAGTTATAAAAAAGATTTTTAAAAGTGCAAAGTGTTTCTTAGAAAAACAATAAGAAGTGGATATGATGTATTTTAAAGGACCCGTTTGAAAATGCTTCTTTTAAGAAGCACTTATGTTCATAAACGCTTTTATTGAAAAGCGCTTTTATTTGGAATGCATTGAAATTTTTAAGAAAATCCAAGTGCTTTATGGAAAAACACTTAAAGTGTTTCCTGAAGGAAGAACACAACATGTACTTCTTCCAAAAAGAACTTGAAGTGCGTTTTAAACTTTTTATGACAGACACTATCAAAAGCACTTTTAAGATACGAAATGCTTTTAGTTATTTTAAAAGTACTTTCAAACATGCCCTAAGTTTTTTAGTTAAACAATATCAAAAGTATTTGGAAAAATCTTGCATGGTATGAACCATTTAATAGTTCGACCATTGAATAGTCCTAGACTAATTTGCGATAAGCCCCAAATGAATTTTGAACCATTAAATGGTCCGTACCACCAAAGTTTCACCCAAAGTATTCAATAGTCTGGAAGTGATTTTAAACATTCAACAAGTAGTTTAATTTCGATTTTAATTGGGAGCTTCTTTGCACACCTAAAAATGATCTCTGGACACCCATAAATTTACAAAAAGTTTAAACACGATTTTATCTTCTTGTCAAATTACCAAAAAGGACTACTGGGTGGTACCCAAAAAAAAATTGAAAGAAAAAAAAACAAAAAAAAGAGGCTTCCAATTTCAATTCAATCAAACCCCAAAATTCCAATTCGTATTCAGGAAGCTAAGGATTTGAAAGATGTTGGAAATGGTGAACACAGACTTGGAAGAGATGGTCAGAGTTCGGATGACGTGGAAAGTCTGGCTGTGCACCAAGGTGGAGGCCAGCAAGATCTTAGTCAATTGCAGATTGTAGTCAACCTTAATTTCTCCCTCTGTCAACCCCACCATTGTCTCCTTCTCTAAACTCTCTTCTCCGGCGACCTAACCCCATCCCCTCCTCCAACCTTTCTTCGCCAGCGACCCAACCTCATCCCCTTCTCCTCCCTCTCTCCTTCGTTGAACCCAACATCGCTCTCTCTTCTCGTATTTACTCCCTTTGTTGTCATCGCCGACAACGACGAGGAAGAACCCAACACTGCTCTCTCGTCACTTCATCTTTTTATTGTTTTTTTTTTTTCATGTATTTTGTTTTGAATTAACCCTAATATATTTTGAAGGTTAATTTTGGAAATTACAAAAACTAAGTTGGGTGTCCAAAGATTTAAAAAAATTCAACATGGGTGTCCAAATAAATAGGGTGTCTAGAGACAAATTTTGGGTGTTCAAAGTAGCTCTCTTTTAATTTTCTATGAGCAAAAACCTAAGAACATATTGTGGGCTTAGATTCACTGTGGCAATGATTTTCGGATATTGAGAATGGGCTACAGACCTAGGTCTCAAATATGAAAGCCCAATTTTGAGGAATTGGTTACCCGTTTAGCCTTTAGCGCGGCTGCTGGTGGTCGACTCCACTGTTGGCTGCGGAGTGCGGAGGGAGTGGCGATGTTGAGGTTGAAGCCTAATCGCCTCAATCGCCTCAGAACCTTCACTACCACCGGTAAAAGGCTTCTCTCTCTCTCTCTCTCTGCCATTAGCTATTACTTTGGCGGCTTCAAAACTCCGCGATATAATAGATTATGATTTCTGAGCATTCATTTCATTCTTTACAGGTGAACAGCTCTTCGTTTCATTCACAGCAAAGCTCCTTCGGTAATTACTTCCGAATCTTGCCTCAGTTTTTTAAAGTTTATTTATTTATTTTTAATGAATCTTTATCAAGGCGTGGCGTTGCATTAATTTACTTTATCAGTGACAAATCCCTAAATAAATATATGGGGACTGCAAATGATTGAGGAATGTATGGTAGGCAGGGTTTCTGATTTGTGTTTAAGCAATGTCGTTCAAGTCAACTTTCTCAGAATTGTCAGGTTCAAAGGGAATATGTTTCTACGAAATTCCTCACTTGTTATACATTGAAAATTTTCACTTAAATTCCCGTGTCTGTCAGCGTCAACCGCAACGATGAATTTGAATTCGACTGCTTTTTTCTACTTGAATCATACTTTGTCAGTTTCTGTTTGAAGCTTCCGAAATATATTAACTTAGTCTTTGGATGGCAGATGTGATGCCAGCATAGATTTTTCTATCAACGCATTATCTGCGAGGGACAGGGCTTTATCTTGCATAACAGCGTTCCCCCGGTCCTTTCATTCTTCATCTTCTGAAGATGACACCTTCTCCGAATTGGGCTCCCCAGTGCCGCAAGCTCCAACTCATCCTCGGAAGTTGATGACGGAGAAGCCTGAGCCTTATTTGGTACGTTCATAATGTCCCTGTGTCTTGTGTGTGCGTATTTGGCTTGGGTTTTGTTTATCTGAACACATGTAATGTGCACTATAGATTAGATACTACCTCTGCTTGCAGTTTCATGAATGTTGCTGAACAGAAACATGCCATGTGTTCTTACAAATTTCATTTCAAGCAGAAACCTAATCGTGCGAAAAGACCTTCTGGAATGCCTTCAGAAGGCAGCATCAGCTTGAAAGATGATTCCTCAAAACTGGGTAACTCTTGTCCAACTATTTCATTCGATCTTGACTCTTGACACCTTCCCATGTATTACTACTGTAGCTATTGTCGTCGTTTACCCTTGGACTGTTGAACATTGAATAACCCCTAACCCCCATAGTCCCTTTCCATTTTCCATGGTTTCTGGATAATTATTTAATGTCCATGCTTCAAAAGAGCAGGTTCGGATTGGGAGGTTGTTGTACAGAGTTTCAGGCGTCCAATTGATCCACCGGAGGAGCAAGAGGCAGTTACCATCAGAATTACCAATATAAACTCAGAGACAACAGACGCCGCAGTACACTCAATGTGCACGTCTTGTGGTAGCTTAGAAGGGCTTGTGAGGACAAAAGAAGATGCAGTGGATGCCTTGTTTAGCGTCAAAGGCAAGGCGGGCATAAAACGCATAATTAAAAGGTAAGAAAATACCTATCGTAATCTCTGTTCTCCTTGGATTATATTTGCTTGCGTGTATTCGGATGGAAGAGTGAAGAGTGCATAACCGTAATTGGTGAAATTATACCTCATTAACTGTTTTGGTTTTACTGGTTGTCAGATTGAATCAGACGACAGTGAATGATCACAGGTGGTCAGCTGATTTACATCAAAGAGACTCCTCCCGTGATGCGACGAGCAAGCGAAGCAATGCTAACCATGATTTGAGATTGGACATAAGCCGTCAACTGGGGGATGTAAGAAGGGAAGTCGCAATGAAGACAGTGTGCATAGAAGACTTGGAGTGTCTGCACAACGCCTTGTTGCACCTTGAGGCTCGTCCTCACACCACCAGTAGGCAGTAGCATTCACAGCAATGACTCGGCCGTCGATAGTTTCAGTAATGCATTACATATTAGGAGAATTACGAATAGCCGTGCCATTGTTTGGTTTCTGATTAATTATTGACCATCAATCGTTATTATCCATTTGCTCTAATCGTAATCGTAACCGTCATTGACCATCTTAACAATGGGATTAAATTTAAGAATGAATAATTTACTTTACAATAATCCCACCATCGTTCGATAAGCTGTCCCTGGCACAAAGGAAAGGAATAGACGATTCGCCTTCCTCCGCATAACAGCAGGGCAAACAATTCTATTCTCCGCCTGTTTAAAATCGTTCGACAACGGCCAACTTCCCAAAAATGAACCCCTAAATCGTTCGACAATGGCCAACTTCCCAAAAATGAACCCCCGACAGTAGGCAAGAAAATATGCGAGACTTGCGACGCCCTTCTCTTCATATGCAACAAAGAGACAGCCATATCGAAATGCTCATCTTGCACTCCAGATTCTGCAAAGCAAGCACTTAATCTGCAGAATCAATCCCTTTCACATCCATATCCAACATCCTGCATGATTTCTCTTGTTTAAAATCAGGCTCTGTGACACCCATAGAAGAACACCCTGCAATCGGATATTCCCTCTCATCAACCAAAGACTTCATGTAGGAGCATGCCTGCTCTTCAGCTTCAATATTGGATACAGGCTCTTGCCCGGAACCAAATTCCAACTCATAAGACGGTGGGCCGGCAGGCTGTGTTCTCATTTGCACAGACCGCAATAGTGCAGCCCTCCTCAAGTCAGCTGAGTGACAAATATCACTAGGTGATGACGGGAATCGCCCCTCTGAATCAGAGCCTCGCTGACGAGGCTGGGAGCAGTTGAAATTAGTGACAGTGCAGCCATGTGAAGTACTCGGACAGGTGGAAGGAAATCTTTGGTACCTATATGGAGAGACGGGACTAGAGGGAACACTATCAGGTTGGGAGGAGCAAGTATTTATGGGGTTCTCGCAAAATCGAGAGTCATCTGAGTCCTCGGACATTGGTGAATATTGAAAGGACATCTCATCCCTGGAAACATAAAGTTGCGAAAACAGAATTAAAAATCAGATGAGCAAAATAAAGGAAATACAATTTTCTCTAATCCAGGAAGAATCAAGATGGAGAAAGCAATGCGCATGATCATCAAGAGAACTCCTGTTTAATGTAATGTGGAAAACAATGACTTGAAGGTTCGTTAGGAAGGGGGACACCCGAGGCCCGATCAAACAAAAAGAAAACAAATGTTTTATATCTGGTTGTACAACACGGTTCACATGAAGTAGGGAGTTTAAAATTGAATTTCCCCCCTCTAATAGTTCTGTAGTACTAAAACCTAAGACCAATACCAAATTAACCTTTCGGTTTACCACTCAAGCAACCACATCCAGTTGAAACCATACCATCAGATGGCCTATTCTGTTCGAGTCACATATGATATCACCAACAGACCAATTCGGGGAGAAAATAGATAACAATCGCAGTTAGTTATGTATGCGGGAAGGAGAAGAATCGCAGTTAGTAGTTCGATACGAGTGTGAAAGAAGAAGTAACCTTGGATAAAACATGGTATCAGACCTTGCTGGAGATTCCATGAGATTGTCAGGGAGAGGAGGGAGTGGGTCTCCAACTGTGAGTCCATTCAAACTAGATGCCATAATCTGCACTAGTGCAGTGCACATCGAACAAGCAACTAAACATTAACAAATAAGGCCTGCCTACTAAGGATAAATAAATAAATAATAAACATTAACAAAATTGCTTCAAGACCCACGAATGAAAATTGCTTCAAGACCCATGAACGAATTCTGATGAAAAGAATCACAATTCAGAGGCAGTCAATTTTCAATCTTCAAAGGAAAAGGAAGATCCTTTAGTTTGATTCCATTCAATTAAAAAAGTAAAGAAATTGAAAAAACCTCGCTCAGATAGCGCTTGTGAGAGTGGAAATTGTCGAGGTAAGCCTCATCTTCGGGATCTCTGCTCCGCTTCCCAGATGGAGATGGTGAGGAAGACGATGATGTTGATGCAGCCGATGCATTTGCAGATAATGAAGATTCTATCTCTGGGCCACCACCACCTCCTCCTCCGCCTCCACCCCAGCCTGATGAGCTCGACTCCGGACGCATTTAACAGCCCTCTCTCTCTCTCTCTAGTCTAGTCTCTATTTACTCGTTCTCATCAATTTCCGTTCACGTCGGTCTCATCAATTTCCTGCGGAAGGAAGGGAACTGAAACTGTTTCGTTCAAAACAGTATCTGGATTCCGACTCTCACTATGCTATGCTCCCCGAGAAAGGAAAGGGAACACAAAACGACGCCGCTTGCAGTCCCCTCGATTACTGGGCTACATAACTTCAGAAAAACAAAACCCAATTGAAGATCCACTGGGCCTACATAAAAAGAACACAATGAAATTGGGCCTTCCCCCACAAACCCAAGACTCACAAAATTGAATGTGTGTTTTTTTTTTTCCATTTCCATTTCTCTTTCTTTAATATGGGATGGGATTGGATCAAATATGTAAACTGGATATAGATACTATTGATCTAGGAGTAGGAGGCGAAATGTGACGCTATCTATGTAGTGGAATTGCGTAGCAAATGCCCTGCAACTATTTCTCTAGCTCCATCGAGACTTGGAGAAAGAGGAAAATTTGATGTGATTGTAATATTGTCACAACGGAGTGAAAATAAAATTGAAAATATTGAGAAATAGGTTGGATGTGCTTGCATGCTATTAAATATTAGTTCTTTGGATGATATGATGGGTCAATTATTTGCTTTATTGGTTCTAACGGTGGCGGCTGCGGAATCAGCTATTGCCCTATTGCTAATGCTTTGCTTGTGATGTGTGCTTATCAGTTGAATTGAAAGAAGATCCGGATGCCGGAGCAAGAAAAAGAAATGCACTTACTAATTACTATTGAAGTGCGATGGATGGTTGGGTGCCGGAGGAATTGGGATTATTCCTCCCTCACTCAGCAACAAGCATTAACTAATATTACTAGCTTTAAAGCAACAACAAACATGAAGACGGTCCTTAATTAGGCAAAGGGAATAAAATAAACAACCTTATTATATATTAACTGGTGTCAGGAAAATCACGATATTAATTTGTTCGCACGATTACGCGTGATTACTTTAGCATAGTGCTATAGTAAACAAGTTTTCTTCCTCCTAATCCAGGGCAAACTTCAATGGTACATACCATTCAATGATACGTACTGCTGAATAGTTTAAGATTCATTTAGAGCCCACTGCAAATTAATCTAAAATTATTTAACGATTAGACCATTAAATGGTATGTACCACCCAAGATTTTTCCTCCTAATCCTAAACAAGAAAAATAAAAAGTAAAAAAGTAAACATATGATTGCTTATTAATAGAAAAGTTAATAATCCATCCATCCAATAACAATAATGTATGTTTGTCGTTGTAGAGAAGACTGAAGAGCAAGAGCGACGTGTCGTGTCGAAACTTGGAAAGGGGCTTTGAGTTTGAGCATCCACAGGCAGTGCCGCTCGCTCGCTCCACTCTTCCTTAGCGTTTCCCGCTCAGACATAAACACAAACATTTGTTCTGCAAAACTGTAACACACACAAAAAAAAATACAAGTGAGAGGGAGGGAAGAGAGTGTGCTCCTGATGAAGTACGTGTTGGTTACAGGCGGGGTGGTGAGTGGGCTGGGCAAAGGCGTCACCGCCAGCAGCATCGGCGTCGTCCTCAAAGCCTGTGGCCTCCGCGTCACCTCCATCAAAATCGGTTCCTTCTCTTTATTCCTTCCATTTGCTTTTACTACTTGATCGTCGCTTCTGCTGGATTTGATTTACTCTATGTGCTGCTGCTGCTGCTTCTGCAGATCCATACTTGAACACAGATGCTGGCACCATGTCCCCCTTTGAGCACGGCGAGGTTTTTGTTCTTGATGACGGCGGCGAGGTAATGATTTCTTCAATACGTATGAAAGCAGTGTTAGTGTTTATGCTGGGGAGTTTGTTTAAACTGTAATCGTAATTGTAGGTTGATTTAGACCTGGGCAACTATGAACGCTTCCTAGATGTAACTCTCACGAGGGATAACAACATTACCACTGGCAAGATATATCAGGTGACAGCTGCTCCTAATAACAACAAGGGTTGTTGGTTGTTTGTTTTCCATTTTCTGAGTATTATTTAATTTCTTCACAAAATTAACTTCCGTTTTTAATTCCCTGTAGTCTGTTCTTGAGAAGGAGCGGAGAGGTGATTACCTTGGCAAGACTGTTCAGGTGATGATACAAAATCACAATGTTCATAACTCTACCTTTTCTTTTTTGCTTCACTTGCATACAATACTGATGAGACGACGGCTTTTTCTGCCGTGATTTGAGTCGATTTAGGTGGTTCCTCACATAACTGATGCCATTAAGACATGGATCGAATCCGTTTCAGTCATTCCTGTGGATGGAAAAGAGGGCCCTGCAGATGTTTGCGTGATAGAGTTGGGAGGGACTGTGGGTAAGCAATAGATGCATTACATGCTTCATTACTCTTTCTCTGTGTTTATGCACGAAGATAATTATTCTTCTTTCTTCTTAGGTGACATTGAATCAATGCCATTCATTGAGGCTCTGCGCCAATTGTCTTTTTCAGTTGGTAAGGTTGTGCTTTATTCTGTTCTTTGAGGAATTTTTGATTCCGCTTATGAGATAATTTCTTCACCCATATGTTGGCTTCCAATTGTTTATTATGTTTCTATGCTGTGTGATCAATATATATCTTCCAATGACTGCTCTAGGAATACGCGGTATGAACGGTTTAGGACATGTTTAGATTTCTGGTCTTCTATGTTATGAGCAGCTTTACACTAATAAAGCTGATATAATCCAATTTTATTCCAACTTTATTGAGACTTTATGCGATGCTTTTTTTATTTTTTGTTGTCTGGGGTATAGATGCAATGGAATAATGCTTATCCAGATTTAAACGTAACTAACTATTTCCCTCTGGAGTTGATATGCAATTTGATCTTGAACTTTCATTGATGTTAGATGCTAATTGTTGGTGTTTATTTAATTCTTTCATCAGGGCAAGAGAACTTTTGTCTTATTCATGTGAGCCTGATACCAGTACTGGGTGTTGTTGGAGAGCAAGTAAGATTCCTCTACTTAATTATTGACTGTTACGTTTCTTCATTAGTTCCTCATACGAGCTTGTAAGTTTAGAATCAAAATTGATTATATTTTAAGAAGAATTTGCTTAATCTTGTATGTTTCTTACTTTCTTTGTGTGTTTGTAATTCGTGCAGAAAACAAAGCCTACACAACATAGTGTGCGGGAACTAAGAGCATTAGGCTTGACTCCTCATCTATTAGCATGTCGCTCTGCGGAGGTACCTCTTTTCACCTATCTATTAACATTAAAAGCTTTTCTTTAGCTCCCGTTTAAGACTTGCTTGGACACCTTACATTGGTGCAGTGAGATCACCCGACTCCCCTTGTGTTTTACTCTTCCATTATTTCGCCAAGGTTAAATTTTGTGCAGATGTAATATATTTATTTATTTTGGTGACTGAATTGCAGCCTTTGTTGGAAAATACTAAGCAGAAACTTTCACAATTTTGTCATGTTGCAGTAAGTTGTTGCTGAATAATTCTAAGTGGCCTTTTTCTATATTTGTTTAATCAAACTTCATTTTCTTGATTACAAATTTTAAATTTCATTTATGTTTTCTTACAGGCTGGTAATATTCTTAATATCCATGATGTACCAAACATATGGCACATTCCTCTCTTACTCAGGGTGGGTTCAATAACAATTATCTGTCTCATTGGTGGCTTAAATACTTTATTTTAAAATTTTATCTAAAGCTATTGTTCTATATTGCTGTTCAGAACCAAAACGCTCATCGTTCAATTCTTCAACAACTAAATCTACTAAGGTATGTTTTCACCATTACTGCACTTGTAAGGCTTCAATTTTTGTGCCGGATTGTTGATCAGCATCAACTTATTTAAATTCTTCTTGTGTAATGATGCCAAGGCAATCTCTTTATAGAATACTGTCCGACTTGGATTCTTTTAGTTGATATATGTGCTCACTCGGATTCTTTTAGGAAGGCAAACCACATGAAGTTTGGCTATGTTGAGTTACTGGTGTTTAATGTTCTGTTTCAGCATTGCCATGCCTCCTGATTTAAGAGATTGGACCAAGATGGCAGAGACTTACGATAACCTCACCAATTCTGTTAGTATTATTAGATAATTGTGCGATGCTTGATTTTTGAACATTATCTCTTTTTGTTTTTTCATTCACCAGATGAGAATTATGTATTGTCAGGTGAGGATTGCCATGGTGGGGAAGTATGTGGGCCTTACAGATTCGTACTTGTCAGTAGTAAAGGTGCGATGGTAGCTTTTATTCTATTACTAGGCTGGGGGTTAGGATGGTGTATCTTTACCTAGACCACAGAATTCATTAGTGATTTTTCATAAAAAAATATTCAGTTATTATATGTGGTAGTGCAAATATGAGTCTATGGCTCCTTGTGCAATGCATGCTTGTTAGATTATATATGTTAATAAGTCATCACCTACAGATTTATTTTACCATAAATGTTTGCTGATTTATAATTCATAAGAATATGGCAATCTGGACACCAAAATATAATTATTATGCTAAATTTTCTCGCAGGCCCTTCTGCATGCTTGTGTTGCTTGTTCTTTAAAGCCATCAATTGACTGGATTGCTGCTTCTGACCTTGAAGATGATAGTGCCAAACTGGTATTGAACAATTATACCCTCTTTTTGCAGAATTTGGTTTAATGTCTATTATTTTGTCTTTTCTTAAGATTTATTTTTCATACAGATACCAGAAGCACATGCTGCTGCATGGGAGACCCTAAAGGTATGCTTTAAGCTAAATTATCGTCTCCTGACCTGTACAGTTTATGTTTTGATCTATTCTTTATTTGCAGAATGCAGCATGTGTCTTGGTTCCTGGTGGATTTGGAGATCGTGGTGTGAGAGGTATGATATTAGCTGCAAAGTATGCCAGAGAGAACAATGTTCCTTATCTCGGGATTTGTTTGGGGATGCAGATTTCAGTGATTGAATTTGCGAGATCCGTAAGCAACATTTCCTTAACTAACATGTTTTATTCTTAATTAAGATCATATATCACCCTTACTTTAATTACTTGGTTTAGGTTTTGGGTTTAGAAAGGGCAGACAGCACAGAGTTCGATGCACAGACACCGAATCCTGTTGTAATTTTTATGCCTGAGGTACAAATTTATGGTGATGCTTACCTCTTGAATTTTGAAATAAGTATGGCTTCAACCTTCACCCCGTGACAGTTAATTTTCTTATATCTGTGTATAGGGGTCAAGAACACACATGGGAAGCACAATGAGACTGGGATCCAGAAGAACACTTTTCCAAACTCCTGATTGCATTACTTCAAAGCTGTATGTGCAATATCTATTACTGTGTTTGATTTTAGAAATCATAAAATAGCCTTCCTGTTACTGCAAATTGAAATTATAGCTTCAGGTACCTTTGCTGCATTTATAGAGTAAAATCGATGCATGTGCCATGTGTTCCAAATTCTGATACTGGCGGTCTGAAAAGAACACATGGCACAAGATATAGAACTTTATTGCATTTATACTGAAATCTTGAACTTTCTTGGTCAATGTACTATTTTGCAGGCAGTCTTTGATGACATCTCCGCTATGTGTTGTGTCTGTGGTTGCTTTTGAAAACTAATCCCACAAGACCACCACTTTAAAGTTCTCCATCTTTAAGAGTATTACAATATTAGCATCCATATTTTACATGCCTGATGTGTTATTGCTATCAATTGCTAGGTACCATAACTCAGAGTATGTGGATGAACGCCACCGGCACAGATATGAGGTTTGTTGTAAATTTATTTAGGTGAAAACATGATGTTTCTGAAGCATGTTTTTACGTAGTGTACATGGTCTGATTTCATCGTGATGCAGGTGAACCCAGATGTTATTGGAGTTCTTGAAGAAGCTGGCCTGAAATTTGTAGGGAAGGATGACAGTGGGAGACGAATGGAGGTGGGTTTTCTGTTGATCTGATGCTTGCTTGAACTTGAGCATTGTCAGAATTTACTTGGTTAATATTGCGAAAATTCCTTTCTTATCATATACTGATAAGGATTTGACTTTGAAGATTTATTTTTACATGTTTTGTGGTTGTTCTGGTATTTTTCTCTTCTGCAGATTTTAGAGCTTCCAAGTCATCCATTCTATGTAGGAGTTCAATTTCATCCAGAATTTAAATCACGGCCTGGGAGGCCCTCTCCTCTATTTTTAGGTACTGGTACACACAAGGGAACCATGGATGTCATATACTCACATTTGCCATTATTACTTGAAAACATGTATACGCTACGACATCCATCATGGAATTACTATGTAGCGCATATCTATCTTACTTAAAGTTCAGGATCTTGGGACGTGTTTATGGCGGAATAGACTTGTCTATTTACGATTCTCATTTTTATCCGGTCAATTTCTATCAAGTCCTTAGATCTCTGTACTTGAGTTGACATATGTGACATTGCAACTGTAGGTCTTATCTTGGCAGCAACAGGACAGTTGGAAACATATCTTGACGAGAATCAAAATACAAGTTGACAGCATTGGATCTCTCTCAATAGTTCCAGATCATTAGTTCAAGGTAGGTTTGTAATTTGAATGTGAGAGGTCCCATAGAAGAAGTGGACTTGCGTTGTAGCTGTTTGTGCATTGTTCCCCTGGCTCTTTCGGAATGTGGGTGAGAAAGAGAAAGGGGGGTGGGAATGGGTTGGATCATCTCTCTTGAGTCTTTACTCACGAGATTCTGTGCTCCGTATGCATAATTTGCATAAATAGGCGCATCTTAGGTAGGGGGGGGCGGAACTGCTGCCTATTGATGGGTTCCTACTTGCTAGTGTAGTAAAAAATGAATGCGTTGTCCGTTTTTTGTTACATAACTTGAGAGTTTGAACAGGGATCGTTGTACAATGGCAGATAAACGCATGGAAATTTATGAAAGTGGAGCAAGTATCTTGATGCACTCGGACAATCTATCGGTTGAAGGCTGGTACAAATTCTAGGTCTTTAGAAGGATTCATTTATTAGATTGTTGATGGTTCCAACTTTTCGGGGAATTTGAATGATGTTGTTTGGCGATGTTAATTGCTTGTTGGCATTTGTTAGCACTTAAATATGCAGACGTTGTTTAATTCAGTTGTACGCTGCTTAAGCTCCACTACATGACAGTCTGGATACGTGAAAGGATGACTGCATGTCATGTGGTTCGGACAACTCTCACAACTCACCCAACTCGGAAGGTGAAATGCTATTCTTGTAATAATGCCAACCAGGAGCTGTTTGTTTAGCTACTCTATATTAATTAATTAATTAATTAACTAATTAACTAATTAATGTATGTATGTATGTTTAGTGTGACGATGATGATGATTAATTATCAAATGGCCTTTCAAAGGAATTACTAATCTTAAGATTTCTAACCTCGTTCAAAAGTCAAAGAACAAAACTTAATAAATTAACCAAGTACATGGTATATAGAAGGAGAATATATGTTTGTAGGAAACACTCAACTCATCAATGGGAATTGGGCAGCCTAAGCCCACGGTGTCTACAATGGGAATGATACATGTGATTAATTTAACATCGGAGGTTCTGAGTGTAGTGCAGGTGGTATGAAATCTGTCTTTGGAGCTTCATTTGCCGGTAGAACTTTGCTATGAACTCATCTGCCTTTGTATCAACCGATTTCTCCTCCTCCTCCTCCTCCTCCTCCTCGTAAATATTATTATTATAATAATTAGAAGCTGCTGCAGGAGAAAGAGGAACCTTTTCTTCCTCATCATCCTGAATAATATAACGGTCATGATCCTCCTCCTCACATTTGATAAGAAAGCTCTGCCTTGCAGTACTAGCATCCTCCTCCTCCTCCTCATCATAGTAGCAGTTGCTGCCATCGTCTGATTGACCTTCGTGGCTATTGATGATCATGTCGACTTCATCGTCATCAAAATAATCAACTACTAGCGGCGGGTTTAAGCAAGGGATGTTGTTGATGAAGCGCATGGAGGAGGAGCGGCAGCAGCTGCTTTTGGTTTTGAGGGTGGGGAAAATGGGGGTCTTGTCGAACGACAGCTGCCGCTCGAAGTAATACTGCTTCTGCTGCTGCTGCTGCTGCTGCTTCTGCATGTGCATAAGCATGTGGGCGAGGCTACTCTTGAGCAACTTGGGGACGACGCGTAGTTCCATCATGAGGCGTCGCCTGAAAACACCGCCTTTTCTTGCCCAAAGCAATGCCAGGCGCAGCAGCTTCCACGCTCTATGTGTTGGTCTTGGTCGACCGACGTCATCATCATTACCATTTGATGATTTCTTCTTCGACATCTTCATCCTTGTCGTCGTCGTCGTCAGCTCACTCTGATTAACTGGTGGAAGCAGAGAGTATAGTGCTTCTTACGTACGCAGATTAAAAATGTGGCCTGGTAGTGGTAGACCAGAAAGAAAGACAAATTGATCACAAAAAGTTGGCTAATAAATTTCAGTTTGATGCATGAGAGAGAGCTGAAAAATTTCTATGATGTGGTGAGTGTTGTTGTGTTGGAAGATATATAGTAGAGGACTCACTCACAGGAGGAGGTAGCTATATATACAATACATGATCATTAATCTATATATATATATATATATATATATATATATATATATAAGAGGAATCTTGTATTGTACGCGGTGGTTGTCAATGATTGGCGTGTGATTTGCTTATTAGAGGAGATTAGTGTGGAAGGTGGGAACTCGATTGTTGGGAACACGGTTGTTATACGCGGGAGGAAGCAAGCGCGAAACTCCCCTTCCACTTCATTCATTGGTTCCCAATTTTCAAATGGCTCTCTTATTATAAACATCATAAATGTTCATTCTTTTTATTATCAACACAAGATCATTTTTAGACAAATTTTTTTTTGACAAATAAAAACGTTAGTGGATTAAATTATTAAATGTTAAGGGGGAGGGGAATCAGGGGGATCGAACCCGCATTGTTTAGCTATCTATATGTGTCTAACAAATCAACGGTTATGGTAATAAGTAATATCCTTACGATTAACCGTCAACTTGTTAGATTCATATGAACGACTAAAATCGAGTAAAAAAAAATATGAATGACTAAAACGGTCTCCAAATCAAATTAATTTTCTAGAAATAATTTTTAGATGACGATAAAGAGAATAAATAATTTAAATTATGACATATGTAAGGTGAAATGATACAATATCGTCATGTAAGGAGAAAGTGAGGAGGATTGACTTATGACATGTAAGAAGTCAAATTGTGTCTAAATATACCCCCTCGTTCCTTTCCCCACCCTATTTTTTTGGTTTTGTTTTGTTTTGTTTCTTACTATACTATATACAGTAAAATCTCTATAAAATAATACTCTGTAAATGAATAACCTCCTTAAAATCATAAAAAATTCGGGTCCCAACTTGGGACCAGTTATGTTTAGGAATAAACTCTACATTGTAATAAGTTATAATTTTCTTGGTCCCATCTTAAAGAAACACACCTTCACATAGTAATAATTGTCAATGAGTACAAAAATATGCAATATCACAAATAAAAGTTTATCTGCCTTCATAAAATTTTAGAGAAATATTGCATATTTTTGTACTTATTGACAATTATTAGTTTTTAAAATTGATGCCATGACTTTGAAGTTCTGGGTACGTAATACTTTGTCAACATGGGCACCTTCTTGTTGAAGCCAAAATGTTTCTAACTTCTCAAACATGTTTACAACTTCTTGGCATGAAACTTTTGGTATTTCCATATTGTCATCTTCGGGAACTCTATTTAGGAAATACAACATTCATTAAGGATAAATAAGTCAATAAATAATATTTTTTAACTACACATCAATTAAGTAATAACCTCTTTAAAGTTATAAAATTGGTTTGATCCCAACTTTATGACTTTATAGAGGTTTTACTGTATAAATAAATTTAGGGTTTGAATATAGTTGTTGTATTCTTCTCTCAATCGGAGGCAATATATATGCTTACACATAACTTATGGTACAAGAGATAATTAAGGAATCCTAGGAAATCAAGGAACCATGATTACATACTCAAACAAACCATTGACTCACTCCAACATTCCCTCTCAAGTTGGTGCATAGATGTCTCCTAAGTCAAACTTGTCAAGTGAGTCATGAAACGCTCTAGTAGACACCGCATGTGTTATAGTATCTGCAAGTTGCTCTTCCGTCTTCATGAACGGAATGTCCACTAACTGAAGATCCAACTTCTCCTTGATAAAATGTCGATCCATCTCGAAATGTTTAGTCTGATCATGATGTATGAGATTATTGGCTATCTCTCGTGCTGCTTGATTATCACAATATAAGAGCATAGGCTCATTGGGCTTGAAACCTAACTCTGTTAGCAAAATTCGAAGCCACAAATACCATGTGCTATCCCTCTATACTCGGCTTCAAGCACGGGCTTGGGCCTGGCTCAGGTGGGCTTCAGCCCATCCCAGTTTTAAACTTCCTAGCTACTAAGTACCTATATTAGCCCTAGTAGCCCACCCCATAATTCTATACCCCAATACCACATCTTTCTTGTTGCTTATTGTAGATTTTGTTTGTGTACAATTATGCATTTTAAGGGGTAAGACTCATTACGCCCCCTAACTAAGTGTATCTTTTTTTTCTTATCAATGAAATTCACTCGTACCGTCGAGTTTTGTTTATAAAATGTTATTTATACATGTTATACTTGGAGTCATTAACAGGTCTTATAACATTTGAGGAATGTCAAGAAAATAAATGAGACCCTGCCGAAATTTTGAAAAAACCATTCTACTAATGAAATTTGGCTTCAAAGTTTAGCCCACCCGAGATTTGAATCCTGGATCCGTGCTTGCTCGGCTTCCACAGAATGTTATGCCACAACATTTTTCTTTTTACTCCTTTAGGTAACAAAAATTCTAGCTACAAACGTGAAGTACCCTGATTTAGACGACCAATCAGTAATATTTCCAGCTCAATCTGCATTAGTACACCCCTTTACCTCCATATGCCCATGTTTTTTGATAATCAAACCTTTCCAAGAGCTCATTTTAGATAACTCAATATACACATCACTGCCGCTATGTGGTCTTCTCTTGGAGCATGCATAAATTGACTAATTACCACACTTACCGCATAAGCAATATCAGGCCTTGTAAGTTACAAGTAAATCAACCTTCTCACTAACATTTGATATTGCTCCCTAATAGTAGGGAATTGATCTTGTTAAATTGCAAGGTGATGATTCTGCACAATAGGTGTATCCGCTGGTTTGCAAGCCAACATACCAGTTTCAGACAAAAGATCCAGCACATGTGTTGTGACAAGTATATACCTTCTTGAGAGCGACCAACCTCAATTTCGATAAAATACTTAAGTCTTCAAGATCCTTCATCTCAAATTATGAGGAAAAATATCCCTGTAGCCACTCAATCTCATTCGCATCATCACCTATCATCTACATATATAATAAGTAATGTCACTTTACCATCCTTGCGTTTGATGAACAAAGTATGATCTGAATTTTCCTATTGATATTCGTACTTCTTCGTGGCTCGAGCGAATCTCCCAAACCACGCTCTTAATGGCTGCTTAAGGCCATGTAAAGCTTTTTGAAGTCTGCACACTTTTCCACTGGAATTTGGTGCACCATACCTAGGCGGGAGATCCATGTACACCTCTTATTCCGAATCTCCATGCAAGACAGCATTTTTTATGTCAAACTGTTTCAGGAGCCAATCAAAGTTAGCAGCTAGTGACAATAACACTATAATAGTGTTTTTTTAGCGACATGCGCAAAAGTTTCCTGATAGTCAGCACCAAAGGTTTGTGTATATCCCTTGGCCACTAATCTCGGCTTGTACCGATCAATTGTTCCATCTGCCTTGTGCTTAATGGTAAACACCCATTTACATCCCACCGGTCTTTTCCCCTTTGAAAGTGAAACAACCTTCCATGTATTATTCTTCTGTAATGCCTCCATCTCAGTTTGCATTGCCATTATCCACGCATATCCTTTATGGCTTCTTTTACTCTTGTTGGTATTTTAATTTCATCCATTTGTTTCACTAATGCACAATATGCTGGTGAAAACTGATGAATTGATACATACTTTGCAATGGAATACTGCACCTTTCCTTCTGAAGAGTACATGTTAGGGGGTTTTCCACGGTTTTGTCTCGGAGGAAGCACATAAGTTTGATTAGCAGTCTCATAGTTAATACCAACATTATTATCACTCAAGGATATTTGTTGGACTATGGGCGAGTACTGAAGGAGTGTGAGATGGTTGTTCTTCGATTGCACTTGATTTACTTGTATTAAGTTCTGTTGAAGTGATGTCTTTCTTCTGTTTTGTCAGCAAATTCAGACTTGGAGTTGCTGACAAGGGATTGTATAGTGTCTCGAAGCCAATGTCACCCTCTCGGTGCTCTTGGCTTGGCTCCGTGACATTTGGAGCTGGTAAATCGAACCATCTATAGTCTTAACTATGGACCATCTCCCTCTGAAGAGTATGGCTAGGTTGATTAAAGAGAAAGAAAAGTTCATCTTCAAAGAAAGTTACGTCCATGGTAAAATACATGTCCTAGTTGGTGGATGATAACATCGATAACCCTTATGTTAAGGACTAAAGTCAAGAAACCGCACTGCATATGGATCAAGTTTACTTCGTTGGTTTTTATGGAGATGAACATAGGCAACACACCCAAACACTCTAGGTTGCAAGTGTAGGGAAGAAGAAATTGTGACATAATTTGTTGAAAATGCGCTCTAAATCCAATCATGATATGATACTTTACGAACATTTCATATATTAAACTAGTGTAATTTAATCTAACGACGAAGATTATTGATTAAGGCTATCTCATTAAATGTTACATGCCTAAACAATAAGTCGAAGAAATATGTAATCAACAAAATGCAATCTAAAGAAGTTACATGAGAATTTTCTCTTTCATACACATATCCTAAAAGTTCCTGATAACAGAGTTTGAAAAGAAAGAACCCACGACGGCGTGCGAGTCATGAGTAAATGACATAGGTTACTGCATCAGCTCAACATGTTTTGGGTGCACAAGCACCAATTAGGAGAGCACGGGTGGCCTCTAGAATGTGCATATTCTTTCTCTTAGCCACTTCGTTTGTTCTGGAGTTTGAGGACAAGTCGTCTCATAAAGGATGCCATTTTCCTGAAAAAACTGAAAAACTTCAGAGTTAATATATTTTCCACCATTATCAAATCGAAGAACCTTAACTGGAAACGAGTATTGATTGCAGATCATGTGATAAAACGATTTAAAAATTGCGCATACATCACTTTTATTTTTCATGGTATACAACCAAGTCATTCTAGTGCAATCATCCACAAATGTTATAAACCATCAAATTTCATGTTGAGTAGTAATAGGAGATGGTTCCCACACATCATAATGAATCAACGTGAAAGAAACATATATTTTATTAAAACTCAAGGAATATGAAGCTCGATGGCTTTTAGCTAATGTGAAATATTACATTTCAAAGAAGAGTTTGAAATGTGACGAAATAAAGATGAAATTAACTTTCTCTAATAACCAAAAGAGGCATGATCCAATCGACGATGCTATAACTCAATAATCTTGATCTTGTCACTGCTACCACTTTGAACTTGATTAACACGACCAGGTGCTACGTCATCCACATAGTATTACCCCTCCTTTTAGTACCACGTCTAATGATCGTCCGAGTCCGAATATTCTGAAGCAAGCAGGAAAAAAGAGGGAACATTGGCACAACACAATTTAACTGCTTAGTGACTTGGCCCACAAATTATAAATTACTTGAAAGTGCGGGAACAGGTAAACAATTGTGAAAGAGAGAGAGTGAGAGTGAGTGCTACAAAACTCACTCTAGTAATAGGGACAACACCCTCATTAGCTGTGACAATATTGTCCTATGGTAGGGATGTTATGGATTTAAGGAGGGTTTGATCATAAGTCATGTGGTCGGTGGCACCCGAATCTATGATCCAGCCGGTATCTCAATCTACAAACGCAATTAAAGCAGTGCCTATATCACCTGTTTCTTCAAGGTTGTTATTTGATGAGTTCATGTTGAAAAGAGAAAGCTGTGAAGATAGGTCTTTTTGCTCTCATCCCACCAATGGATTTTGGGCAACAACTTCGATTTGGTGGGTTGAGCCAGCATCATACCTAACATGGCTAGCAGCTACGGTTGCAACTCCTTGTTTAGTTTCAGCGAGCTTGGCTTGTGCGGAGCGTCTTTGAGCATTTTCTTTGTTCTGTTTCATTCTTTCCAAGAACCACTCCAGGTAACCATGGATTTCGAAACACGTTTCTTTTGTGTGGCGAGTTCTATTGCAGTGGCTGCACTGAAGCTTATCCTTCTCGGCTTCATCCAAATCTTTCAGGGAACGTGAGGGTCATGTTGATGTTGAAGGGCTACTGTTAGCATTCTTGTCGCAAAGCATGGTGATATGCCGTTGTGCTTCTCGCCGAATGGTATTAAATCACTCTTCAATCCCTGCGATCGGTTTCATCTAGAAAAGGCTGCTCCAAATAAGATCAAACATATCATCGAGTCCTGCGATAAAATCGTACACATGATCTCTCTATAGATCATCTTTTCTAATCTTCAAATCAATGACACACACTATCTTATTTGGACACATTTTATCCAGCTCCTGCCACACACTTTTTAACTATGCATAGTAGAGATTGATTAATAGCCTGTTTTGCTTTGTTCTCGTTGCCTTGCATTGCAACTCATAGTATATTAAGATTCATCAGCCCTATCATAGAACATCTAGGTAACACTATCCCAAATATCCTTGGCTGTGGGCAATTCAATGAACAACCTAAGCAGGTGCGGCTCCATGGTCTTCATCAACCAATGTCGTACAATTGCGTCCTCGGTAAGCCACTTCAAGTAACCAGGATCCCTCTCATCAACCGTTGGGGTCTATCCATTCAGATATCCAAGCTTGTTCAAGCTCGCAACATGGACCTCCATCATCCTTTACCAAACCTTGTAGTTCGTATCGTTCAACTTGAACCCAAACGATAAGCCATGGATGTTGGAAGACTCGGTTGAAACGGAGGTCTGAGTTGTGATCGGAACAACAACCTTGACCTCATCCTTTTCTTCAGCCATTTCAGCAACAAATTTAAGATTTAGGTATTAGTTTATGGGTTGAATCTCTTGTCTCGAGACTAGAGTTTTGGTTTTAGGGTTTAAAGCCAACAAGAGCTTCAAGTCAGCGACTAGGGTTAGGAAAAGAGACGGGCCGAAACATGCTCTGATGCCAAGATAAATTTAGAGTTTGAATATAGTTGTTGTATTCTTCTCTCAATTGAAGGCAATATCTATGCTTACACATAACTTATGGTTACAAGAGATAATTAAGGAATCCTAGGACATCAAGGAAACCTGATTACATACTAAAACAAACCATTGACTCACGCTAACATATATTATTATTATTATAATCCTTACGCCACCAAACACGGGATATTAGTTCTATCTAAACTAGTCCCATTTAAAGAAGCGTAACAAACGGATCCTGAAAGTGATAACGGCTAAGGAGGACTTCCTTCAAAACATTGAATAACCAAGTATTGTTTATTAGATTAAATTATTAATCTAATAAATGTATCTTTGTGTTTTATTAACACCCACATATTGTTGAATACACCCTGCATTAAGATTTATTATTAAATAATTTATATACCCTAACATGTAATGACTATTTAGGCATCATAAGGTTAAAAAAAAAAAGAAAAAAAAGAAAAAAAAAAGAATTCTAAATACACTCCAAATCACTCTTCAAGCTTTCAAAGTCAGATTGACCCTCCATTGTAGAATAAAACTGTAATTAACCAATAATAGTACAAACATGTTGATTGAAAAAATTTTATTTTTGACAAATGAAACATGAAATTTACGTTTTGAAAGCTTTACATAAGGTAAGACTTCATAATTTTTTCATTGTTTCAGTGATGTCAACGAAATCGTTATGTAAATTTAGGCCTTCTATTTGTAACCAAAGATTGGTGAGTACAGAAAATTTTCCTTATCAACCATAGTTTTTGACTGGTTATGGAACCTAAATGGTTAAGTTTAGTGCTTCTTTGACTAGTTATGGAAAACTAATCCTGCTTACCTTTATCATTGTAAGACAGCAAGACCCACCCGTTCAAATAAAACCCCTAATCACAAAATGAATGCTTCATGCAATTACAAATTTCAAACTCGATTGCAGCAAATATTTGTTGTTCGGAGGTAATAAAATTCATGTTATTCGAAGATAATAAAATTCATGTTATTCGAAGATAATAAAATTCTTTGTTTGGTTTAACCCTAAATCTATGAGGGTTTCGGTTGACGTGTACCAATCTTTTAGCTAGTTATCCAAATTTACCAATTTTTGAGTACTTAAATAGGATCGAGAATAAGGCGATGCCTCTACAAGGGACACTGAGGTTGCACTTAAGATGTGAATAATGTGGGGTGTATGTAGAAAATGTAGGGTGTATGTAGAAAATATAGGGTGTATGTAGAGAGTGTGAAATTTGAGGTATTGTAAAAAAGCATATAGAGTGTATTCAAATAAATTTTAATTGAAAAAACAAATAAGGTGTATTCAACTATATATAAAATATAAATAAAACAATCCTTATGTTATTTCTTAGTACATTGTTCAAAAGGCCGTGAGTTGAATCTCCTCTCCACCATGTACATAAACTTGTAAGAAATTATGCACCCGAATTGACCCTTAATGCGCTATAACTTGCAAGTCAACAATATCAATTAACTAATGGTTATGATAGGCAAGAAACTTCTGCTTTTCAACAAAACTAAGTTAGATCTGAGGGACAACATATATATAATTTTGTTCTAGCTGTTGCCATATATAACTCATATATAATGATGGTTTTCGACGAAATTATATGTAATTGACAAGACAGTAAGCTACTCGCGGGTGGCCATTTGAATAGGTCTATGCCAATTATTTAAGCAACATATATATAAAGTTATAAACTTTCACAATCAACGCAGTTTTTGATTAGTTGGATTTTGCTGGAACTTTCCTGACTTGACCACCGTTTCCTTGTTTGTTTCTTTCCTTCGGTACATCTGACCGAAATTATTTATGTTCTTCCCACAGGAATCAATCAAGAGAACCCTAAGTAACCTCACAAGGAAGCTGGCTCCGTCCTCTGTTCTGTGGTTGCCCATATCACTTATATTCTCCCAAACCGTGTTCTAAGTTCACACACACACACACACACACATATATATTTTCATTTTAAATTTATATTCTGTTTACAATCTTAGTTATAAGACTAAGAAAAGTTGTTGTGCTTCCCTTCAGTAATTTCCATATATACCATCAAGTCCCAATACCTCTCAGTGTTGTCTTTAATCTTTATGCTGCTGATGAGTTTGTTTAAACTCTATAATTGTATAGGTTGATTTACACCAGCTGGGTAACTATATGCAGGAGCCGATGTTTGATATTAATTTGGAATTCACCATATGTGTTACTGTTACGGGGGCAATTCTTAGTATTATAGAAATCAAACCCAAGTTGCTTGATATAGGAATTAAATTCACCAAAATTATTGTGGAAGGCCTTAACTATATATCCTTGTTGATGATATCCAAACGGACCAAACCTGACTATAGAATTACAATGTAGCTACTTAACTAGGGTCCATAATCCATATATATCGATCCTTGAACCAACATATATATGCATGCATGCTTGCATACGGTTAAATATATGATGAATGTCGTCAGTGTGCTAGAGACAGAAACTTTTGTCTCCAACCAAAACTAGTGGTACAAAATAATTATAAACGAGCTATATAATTCATCACAGCTGGGGAACACATTATTGCGCAATCCAATGTCTGGAGCTGGAGGACCTGTTCTCTTCTCTTAACTTTTACGAATAATTGCGCGCATTTGGGACCGAAATTTGTAGGAATTATAGGAACTATTAATTGCAATTTTTGGTACGCAGTATGTACTGTGTCTGTATCACTGTATCAATTTATTAACTTTTACGTTCTCACCGTCGAGTCGTCACAGAGTCAGGAGCCAAGTGGTCGATCGCTGAATTCACCACTCGAAGAAAAACTGCTAGCCATCCATTGTACATATGTATATGATTATATATCCTTATAATTTTCTTCATCAAATGTGCAGTGCCGGCTTTAGGGGAGCAATAGGCGCCATTGCATAGTGCTCCCAATTGAAAGGGCCCCCAAAATTTTTGCACGCCATATATATTATATAATATTTAATTTCTTCTATAATAAATAAATAAAAAATAGCCTAATAAGGAAAAAAATATTAGATTATTTCTCTCATAAGTTTGTAATTCATAATCTGCTCCCCAAATAAATGAGATCATTCAATTACTTGGATTGAGGTGCTAACAATTCGATTCATGTAAGGTATTTAACATATATTATGATACGATTGTTGATTGGATTTGCATAATAAATTTAGGTATTTTATGTTTTTACTCCTTTTATGAATGTGACTTGAGTGTTTCTTAATTGATCATGAGTTTTAGTTTTAAAGTTTGTGTTAGTTTTAATAATAGATGTGCTTATTGGCAGGTGATTTTCACACACTATATTTAGCTTCTCAGACACCCCTATTTATTTATGGTCATCGAATTGAATAAATCAAACGAAAATAACGGACAAGGTTAAATATAGTGTGAGAGGCTAAAAATGATGTATGTTTATCATTTCACTTGTACAATAACTAAAACAAATATTAGTTTTTTTTTTTTCAAAAAAATATTAGTATTTTTACATTAAAGGAGAGTCCATTTATAATTTTTGCACAGGGTTCCCAAATTTTCAGAGACGGCCCTACAAATGTGATATTGTGAAAGTGAGTTAGGTCATTGCTAGCTAGTTAGAGAATGATTTATATAGAATGGGTTCACCACCAAGTGGCGTCCCGTATCCAATAATACATTGTCAAGTGCAGTTTTGCTCCACATGACAATGTATTATTGGATTGGGACGCCACGTGGCCGTGAACTCGTGTCATATAAATTGCTCTTAGCTAGTTGAGGCCCCACATATGTAATACGCGACCTCATTCCTACAGTAGTACAGTTCATGCCTCACTCAAACCCACATATTACCACAAAAATTCTTGGGTGCTCCGGGGTATCCCATACTCCGGATTTTTAAACCGTTAGATCTTGATTTTATATTTTAAAACAAAAATCTAACGGTTAAAATACCCGAAGTATGAAAATACTCCGAGATATGCAAGAAAGTCCCTTACCAACTTCCTACAATTAACAGTTCATGCCAGACCCATCTTTTTATTCTTTTTATTTTTATATATTTTTCCTGGAAATTAAGAAGGAAGAAATTTTCAACATTTGCTTATACTTCTCTTCTCTTGAGTCTTAAGCAAACTCATATAGAGTCGTACGTGATTCTTATGAACGAACCAGGGCAGCTGCATGTCTTGTTCGAGGTATTTTCATTCCCTCTCCTAACAAATTATATGACCAGATGTGTTTTTTGCGTGCATAGATACATGCTCAACACAGTTACTTTGTTAGTAGAGAATTACAATTAAAGAAGTACAGTGCTTACCTTCTATTTTTCTTTTTGTTTTGACGAAATTCCGTTAATTGGAACAAAAATAAAGGATTATAGGAGTTAGTTTACCTTTTTATATTTAAGGTGATTGGTTTTAGTTTGGATACGCGTACTACTGCAACATGATATATTAAAGACTTATTTTTAAAACACTCAACTTAAACTTAATTTCACTTTTTTCTTTAAAACTAAAATTTTACCACTTTGCTCACTGAAACTCGATATTCGTTCTATTTTAGCTAGATTCTGTCAATTTCGTCAAATTAGTGTTAAATTGCTGATGTGGCTATGGTGGAGCCCACTGATTTGCTTATGTGTCAGCCACATCACTTGCTCTGGTCCACATAATGTTATACCTCTGCTTCCTTGTTCCAATCCAGAACTTCAAACCGAGAACCTCACACTCCTAAACACCCAGAATCTGATCACATATGCGCCTATCCATCTCACTCTCACTTCCTCGCACAACCACAAAAGATGTGGACCATGTGGTTGTTCTCAAGATGAGAACAGAGAACATTTAAATGATTGATTTTGCTCATAGTGGTAGACACTTCTGCGTGGACGACGAGGACGTCGAGGAGTCGTTTCCGGCGGGTATACAGAGAGAGTTAATGCCGAGGCTTGTGGCGGTGATCATGGATGGAAACGTGAGGAAGGAGAGGTGGAGGGGTCTTTCGGCCGGGTCAGGTCACGAGGCGGATGCGAACTCGCTGAGAAAGCTCATTCAGCTGTTCTTGCAGTGGGGGATTAGGGTCCTCACTGACCTTTATCCTAACATCCTGGACAAGTGCGCATGCATGATTACTCTTGGTATCCATTAAAAAGATGGAGATGCTCGATAATGATCCCTCAAGTAAACTAGAATTGCAGGAATTAAAGATTAGGATTTGATTGTCTGATGAGGAATTGGGTATTTTTATTTTATTTCTTTTTTATTCCATTCTTTTTTACACGTAGGGGTTTTCACCACCACGTGGCATTCAAAACAATTGATGTGGCAGACACATCAACAAATAAGTGGGTTTCACTATAATCACATCAGCAATTTAACGCTAATTTAACGGAATTGACAAAATCTAATTAAAGTGGAGCGAATATCGAGTTTCAGAGTAAAAAGTGATAAAATTTTAATTTCAGAAGAAAAAGTAAGATTAAGTTCGAATTCTCGAAAGTATTACAAAAAATAAGCCTATATTAAATAAGAAATTGAACAAAGTTTACAAAGATAAAATTTACTTACAAACTGGAATTCACTAGAAAAATGAGAGAACTAAATTTTTTATAATTGAATGATATGAAAGATTACAATTCCTAGCACCCTAGAGGTTGCATATATAGTGCCCCCTATCACTAAACTTTCTAGAAGTACAAATAGGAAACAAATAGCAAAATATCAAAAACGTCCTAAATTCTTAAAATTCCTTATTATGATGAGTTTAAAAGTTCAAAGTGCCAATCTAACCAATTCAAAAGAAAATTACTGAAATAAATAAATTCTCACGCAAAATGACTTATGTGCTCTTTTGCTATGATAAAATGAAATCGTCTTTCTTCTTCCTCATGGGGATCAAACACCCTCTTAACAATTTTCTTCCATTTTTCAAGATCCAAAGCCTGTGATTTCTAAGAAAATTAATTGACAATATAAGGAATAGTCCAACTTACTTATAAGCTCATGCAAAGTCCTTCCTCCCGTCAATGTGAGATTCATTCTAAACATGCCCCCTCACGTGTTTCAAGCCTAACATGTGGACAACACAAATGAGATGACGTTGAGCGTGTGTAGCCATTGGGCTTCACACGTGGGACAACATGCTCTGATACCATGAAGAAAGTTGAAGTTCCACCACAAAATCAATTGACAATATGGAGAGTAGTCCAACTTATTTATAAGTTCATGCAAGATTCTTCCTCTGATTAATGTGAGATTCATTCTCAACAAAGGCGAGGTCAATCCCTGAGGGGTAGTGCCCCTCCTTCTGCGGCCATCACAAGCTGCGAAAATTTTACCCGTCTGTGCAGTTATCGAATTCCTTTTTCTATTATTAGGTTTTTGTGGTTAAGTACACTAGAATAGCTTCATTGGGTTCTCCTCAAATTTTGCGATTTTGGTTGCCGGGATAATAAATGGAAGTGATAGTTATATACACTCATTGTTCCTGTTTCTGGGTAATGAACTATATGAAGAGGACAAGTATAATATCATATTGACATCGTATTAACATGCCTACACTATAGCAATACTATATAGATAATATATTAACAACATATATAGCGTATCAATACCTTATTATGAGCAACTATTCAACAATAAAAATAGCAATATAGTGGTAATATACATGTAGTAAATGGTAATATAATGATAATATGATAACGGGACGAATTGAGTGGTAATATACATGTAGGATTTCTTGGGTTTGGTCCTACAGAATTTCTAAAACTAGTCGACTGCGTTAGGATGTCTTGGGTTTGGTTATGATGGAATTTCTAGCGTCCAAACTAATCAACGACATCGAAATTTCTACCATTAAACCAAGTCGACACGTCAGAATTTCATGGGTGTGAGGTGTGGAATGAGGTTACAGACAGGATTGCAAGGTTCGTTAGCAATCCCATGTTAAAGTTTGGGACTGGTAGTCCTGTGTTAGTGAGTTCCGTTTAATCTCATTAATAAAGCTAATCCTTGGTCATATCAAACGTGGGATACTAATCCTAGCTAGTCCACTCCCACTTAAGAAGGTGAAACAAAGAGAGCCTCGAAGAGTAGATAAGTCAATTCGTGTGCCAATTTACTTATTTCAGCCATTTTTTTTACATTCATTAGTTTAACACTTGAAAGTTATAAACTCATCATAATGGCAATTAGCCTGAGCCGTGGAAGAGAGAGAGACGGAGGACTAGTTCAACTGAGAAAGTTACGGCAGCTCCAGGTGGCATAAAATATTGAAAACAAAACAAATTCATGTCCCCGGAACAACATCTGTTGCCTGGATCTCTCCTCTCCTTTAATTTCTCCACCGACTTAACTGTCTATTTCTTGGCTTTCATTGCCCCACTTTGCCACTCTTGATGAGACATTAAATTAATTAATAATTATGTAAACTACTTAAGAGTACATAATTGGCAGAGGCAGAAACATTTATGAATGAAATGAATGGATGAATGAAATTGGCGGTAGCTGGCGAAGCGGCTAAATATAACCTAATATTTGTTGGAATGAAAAGCAAGAAAACAAGTAGAGGTACAGACAGCTCGCGGTCGATAGCGGTCATATATATATTGAGAGAGAGAGGGGGATGCATCGATAGCGGAAGTTAATTTGGTATATAAGGTGGTTGCTTTCAAACACTTTCTCTCCAAAGTCTTCTCCCGCATCTCACCCTGCTAGCCGCAGGGAGAGGGGATCAATAACAGAGAGCAAGCGCCGGAAGAAGAAGAAGAAGACGACGACATCGACAGCCAGCCGTCACGTAACTAGGTCTTAGGCCCGGCCCCTTAATTAACTCTAGCTTATTAATTATTAATGGAACCCAAGTCAGACAGCGTGATCATCATCGCCGACACCAACAACAAGGGTCCGGGTCCTATTATTCCTAATGACGATGTTATGGATATTAATTCTAAATCCGATGGAGATCGAGATCATGATCAGGATCATCATGATTATGTGGGCGCCATCACAGCCGCAGCACCAGCACCAGCCGGTAATAATTACAAAAAGAAGCGCAGTGGAGGAGCTATGCAAATTCTCCAGGTGGCCGCCTTTATGCTCCGACGACGCCGTTCATCTGACAAATTCAAATCCAAATCAATCCCGGCCTCCTTGGAAGCAGAAGCCGTGGTCTCTTCAAAAAGCACGTGGAAGCGCCTCGTAGGGTCCATCCGTCCCTTGCACCTCCAAAGCGGCAGCAGCAACCCCTCGACGCCGCTGGCCTCCTCCGGTAAGAGCACGCCTGAACGTACCTTTTCAATTGACCGATACGAGGACGTGCTCCCACCACCCATGTCTCCGGCGCGGACTGACGACCTCTCCTCCGAAGATGGAATGACCAGCCGATACGCCTCTGCTGTCAATCTTCAAGAGCTGGACCGCACGGAAGACGACGACAATGCCAACGCCGACACCAATGCCACCGCTGCCGGTCCTGGTGCTGCCACTCATGACCAAAATATTGACGCCAAGGCCGAAGAGTTTATAGCTCTGTTCTATCAACAGATGAGGCTTCAGCGCTTGGATTCCATCGATCGCCGCTACAACGACATGAAGCACAGGTCAATTGGTTAAGATCGACCGATCCATCCACGTACCTAGTACTACATGCATGTATGTTGCTTCGCTTTGGGTCGTATATAATATGGCTGCTGCTTAAGTTACAACCAATTGCAAAGCAATTAGCATGCACCTGGACACTGCCTTCATTTGGATTTTGTTGTTTGCACGCATTCACGCTGGCTAACTTGGGTTCCTTAATTACATATATACGTATATATGGGCTACCTAGCTAGCTACCTGCATTTGTACTAACTAATTTCAGAAAATATATAATGTTTGAACCACTATATATCAATCTATACTGCTTTATCAAATTAATACATATTTTGTACTTTTTATGCTTGTATAGGCGTTCGTTATTCCGTTCAACGAGTCCACGCCTAGAAATACATAATTTATATGTTTACAAACTAGATAATTAAGTTCCTCACGTGAGAAGAATCACTAACCCTAACGTTCTAGCACTTAGTTCAATGTTAATATACTCGATAACTCTTATACCTAGAGATATCTAATAACCTCCAAAAAATTAAACTCCTACGTTGAATCATGTACCAGGTTGGTGATAAAACCTGATAAGCCATAACATGGCCGTCTTTGAGATTTCAAGGGCCCTATGCGAAAATAATAAATTAAACCCTTACATTTTTGTAGTATGAAAAATGAGACTGTTATTAACATTATTTTACAAAAGATGTATAAATTTATCAAATAATGAAATCATAAAAAATTCTATAACTAAAAGTAGCCATGCATGAAAAGAAAAGTTGAAAATTTAAAAGACCAGCCCAGGCTACACAGAGTCAAAGATGACTATATATTGGTTAATTATGGTAAGATCGATATTCTCAAGCCTTTAAATCTTCAGAAATTAACGGAATAAAACATTTTGCAAAGAAAACTGATAACATTTGTCCAATTAAGCATCAAATTAACCAAATTGCAGTGGGGAGAGATAATATCAGAACTATTTAGGGGCCCGCATGAGTTTGGGGCCTTGTTGTTGCGATTTACGGCCCAAAATTAAAGTGTTGGATACGAATTTAGAAGTGGCGATCAATTGGACAGAAGCAGAAAAGAAGCATTTGGAAATTTCTGGTAGCAGCGACGGTTCAATGGTGGTAGCCGACCGGTCGGTATAGGCAGAAAGTTGAAGGTTTCGTAGCTCGTGTTTACTGTTTTGTTTTGGAGTCCTATTTGGGCTAGGCTTCTCACTTCTTGGTTAGATGCTTTGCTTGGTGGAGAAGTTTTTGTTTATTACCTATTTGATTAGGATTTGGATTTACTTTCAATTAGGATTAGGATTCTCATTGTAACCTAAGTCCTATGCACTTTACATAGAACCTTAGGGTTAGTAGTTATTTAGCGTGCCGTCACCATTAGATTTGAGAGTTCTCTCTTTTGGTTTCGGGTGGAGGTTACCGTTTGGAGTCTAGTGTGGCAAATTCATGGCTCATTCGTTTGACAATTTGGTGAGAGTTAATTTGTGAGTTTGAGAGTTATAGAACAATTTGGGAGAATCTCCTCAGTATGTTTAACCTTACAACATCAAATTGACAGGATTAAATTAAGTGTCGTGGCATCATATAATCAAGTATCAAATCATTATCGATAACAATGCATAGTGCAATGCAGATTCTTCGTCTATACCAGTTAATCCGTATAACTAAACACCCAGATCTTGTACGTCCCATTTTGTACTTATACCACTAGATCCCAAGTGCTTAATTATATGAACTAACCCCTATCCCAAAACATCCCAGAACTCCCCTTTTGTTAGTGGTCTTGCCTAAACGCTTTGTTGTTAGTCCCGAATTATCCTAATAGAACTGTGCACTGTGGGCTCGCCTGAGACTTGGTACCTACTAAGAGTTTGACTCAACTACACAAAAATCTTATCCTCATTTTCACAATTCCCTTCTCAAAACCGAAGCTCTAGTCACATGACACATCATTAATGATTCGCAAATAGTTTCATTTCATCGTTCACATATACCATAGTATATCCTCAACCAAGAGTAATTTCATAGTCGATAAATAAATAAGACATTTAGCGAAATAATGATGTACACATATCCAAATAACACCCAACAAGATTAATCAACCAATAAGATCATTAATAATATAGAGCTTTACGAAATTTAATAAAATTAATTTTCGTAAAGATCTGCTATATTTTCCCTACCTGGATTCCAAAGAATTGCTTTGATTCTCTATTACAAACGTCCACCACCTCAATCAACTCCTATATATTCATAACTACAAGCTATTACTATTGTATATATGTTTGTACTCTAAAAGTAGGGATATGTTGAATGTCTTACGTGAATAATGAATACTAGGCAATCTAGCATATTACGTTTTGTATGGTCGGTGAAAAGCTCGAATTCAGAATGTGAGCAAAAATTAAATTAAAAAAAAAATTGATACGGGATCCAGGGTGTGACAGAAGATCACTAATGTAAATCTATATAACATACAAATTGAGTAGACACAACTAAACTTAGAAATCTTATGATAACTATTTCAGTCGCTAGAGGGAGCAGAGAAAAAACCATCGCCATTGACCACTGTCGTTGGCCTCAGGTCGATATCAATCCTTCTTGATTTCTTCCCTTTCTTATCCTCCATGTTTTTCTCCTCTTCTAACCATCTTCATCTCCTATTTGTGGTTACTCTTTCCCTTTGTCTATGAGAGACTTTTTGTATTATTTATGGCTTACTACTCAACATCGGATCTTACATTAGCAATTTTTGTTCAGATTTGAGAGTGCGGTTTCTTTTTGTTCTTGCGGTTTTTTACGCTTGGCAAAGAGTTACGAGAAGGAAACCCAATGATTGCAAGATCATCAAAAGCTGATACAGACTTTTCTTCATAGTGCCTTTACGATAGTTCTTCAGGTTGCAAGGTTTAATTTTCATCAGTGTTATCTTCCTTTTTGGTTGGAAGTGAGTCTTCCGTGGTTGATGAACTGGATTGCATTTTTTTGGGTAAATTTGTATTTCTAAAGTTGTTGATTTATCTTGAGTAGCCCATGTGATTTATCGTGAGTGTCATCAAAGGGTGGTGTAGGCGTTTCCTTTGATTCCTGCTCCAGGTATCCCATGTGCTTTATCTTGAGTAATGCTTGTTCGGAGGTCCACATTTGGAGAAAAGATTCTTGCAATATATATTTAGAAAACTATATTTTAATCATTAAATAAGATGAAGTTTAGATAAATGTATGATAGAAGATGAACAATTGATTTTAGTCCCTGGACCCTATTTAATGTCAGCATATGCATTCAATGTCATTTTTTTTTATAATAATTTCTTGGTGTCCATGAATTAAGTTTTATGAAAAATATTGTAAATTAAATTCAAATGAATTTTCATTTATTTGTTGACATTTTGCATCAACAATTTATGGTAAGTAACTTATATAAGAAAATATCTAGGTACATACTTTTCGGTACACATATGTATTTTGCATATTTTCTTATGTGGCACTAATTCATTACAATATATTTAGATACGGACATTTCGGTACACAAGTTTAGTTATAATATATTAAGGGACGGACATTTAGGTACACTTGTTCATTATAATTTTGAATAGGTACAATATTTTCTAGTTTAGGTACACTAGTTTATTAGAAAAACTTATAGGAAGTTAAATAAAATTAAAGAATTAAAATGTGTATGGATAATAAATTCAAAATTTAATGGGGAGACATTGAATACAATATCTATTAAATATTAAAACAAAAACATAATATGAATTTGAATTAAAGTACACATCAAAGAACTAAAATCAATATGTAATCTAACACCAGAACTAGTTAAATTTCAATATTTTTCATAGATTAAAGTTCAAAAACCCCATATTTATTTCTTAATTTCAAAGATGCATGGTGTTTGGTCCACTAGTCCATGATTGTTTGCTGGGGTTTGGAATGAAAAGATGAAGAAGATAATAGTTGATCTCAAGGATCCATATTTCCATGTCGGTAACAAATACTTGATGATAAATAAAGTGAAGATACAGAAAAAGATACATGCATGTTGGTAACAAATCTTTATTTCTTTAACAGTCTAACAAATGTGGACAAAATAATAAAATTTGAGCTTCCTTTCCCGCAAATCAGCATTTTCCTTTCTATTTTAGAGTTTTCTAACTTTTCTTCTCTTCACCGGAAACGCAAAGTGCAAAGGCCAGCGACTGCACTGCACTGCCAGTATCGAACTCGAAAGGTGAAAAGATGTGAGGGAAATTAGTATCGACGGACAATCTGGGAGCACTCGTTCTTGATCCAGTGGAGGCCTTTGTTGAGAGAGGCCTTGAGCTTACCTTCAACGGTGTAGACCTTGTACTTGGCGATCCTCTTCTTCCTCTTCTTCTCAGCTGGGTCCTTATTGTCCTTGAAGCTCCTCCATGCTTTCGAGTTCGACTGACTATTATAATTATTATTATTATTGTTATTCACTCTGAGCACTCTCGTGACTCTGAGTCTGACTACTACCACTCACCCTCATCATAGTCATTGACAACACATGTGGTTTTGGCGACCGTGCTGCAGTCGGACGCCGATCCGCCTTCTGCAGCCGAGGCGCCCACTTTCCGCTCACAATCTCCACCCTTGACCGCTCTCCTCCTACGTACCGATAGCCCGAACCGGACCCGGACCCTTCCATATATTCCAACCAACTGCTTCGAGCTTGGTTACCTTAGGGTGAGAGTTACGAATCGCGCGATGTACAATTACAATTAAATGCTGCTGAAATTTTTGGCTTTTTAGTTGATTTGGAAGGCGTATTAGTTTTTTATTCATGCCTCATGCCTCATGCCTCATGCCTGATGTTACTGACGTACATGTACTTTCACTTTGTTAGTTTAGTGAGGTCGATAATGTGTATGTGCACGTTGCGGTTGCACGCACTTGTGGTCTTGCAGACAACCTCGGTTCATTCAAACTAAGCAATATATTTTTACCTAAAAAGATCAGGTACTATTATAATTGTTAATTTGGTTTGAGGTGTACGTGTATGCAGGATTTGATTAGAATTACTTTCTTATTTTCAAGATAAGTTGAGGGGAGAAATGAAAACTTGGTAGCCACCTTAGACGTAAGAGATGAATTACTCACGAAGAAAACTTATCCATTTCAATCCTCCACAAAATGGCAGGATTACATCAATAATCCCAAAATACTATGTATACAATTGCTTGGACTATTTACAAGGATGATGTCCTTAAATTTTGTCACCACAGGAAATTAAAACTGGTACATATCATTTTAAAGTTTTATATACACGCGTTTCGTGTGAAGAAACCCAGAAACAAGACCCCAAAACAAAATCTCAAGTATTACAAATGCTAGGGTACCCCAATTCTTGGAGCGAAGCATGCCCTGCAATAATGCCTCTGTCCCATCAACCTGCATCACATTTCACTCCAAAGTATTTATTATGCAACTAGCCATTGTGACAAATCCGCAATTAATACAAGGAATATGAAAAGATTACAGCAAACAAAAACTTCAAAGTTTTTTCTCTTCTCTTTTCCCAGCAGAGAAGAAGGATATGATTACCAAGTTATTCTCTGGTGACCGCCAATAGAAACCTTGCAAACCCGCTGAGAAGAGGTCACAAGCACCCAAAGCATATATAATGAGCGCATTCATCCCCATCCATTGTAGCAACACTGTCGCCTTTCTGAAATGCTTGACATCAACCTGCATTTAAACCAAAGCACATGAATCCTTGAATTTGCCACGCTTTGTATCATAAGGATTTTTAAGCTTGTCAAACACATTCAGTCTATTTAACCAGTGACGAACTTACTATGTAGAAGATAATGCATAATATCAAGCCTGACGCTCCTGCTGTAATACATGTATAGCTCACTGTGTATAGTGGTTTACAGAAAGGAATACCTGATACAGCCCATTACTCATAGAAATCCTTAACAAAAGAAACGGAATGAAAACGATTAATGCAATAAAGAGAATATACCAAGCATCTTCAAAGCATATCCAAATATTAGAAGAGGAAAGGAGGACATAGACCATAACAATATCCTCTGCTTCTGGTCCTACAAAAGAAAGGATCCTGTCAGGGAAGCAATTCATCAAAGAGGCAAACAGTTAGTGTTATCAGCAAGAAGAAGCTTCACACCTTAAAATGCATTAGTATGTGCCCAAAATGCAAACCCACAAAACATGTAACAGCAGCCATCAGAGAACTGGAAATTTATTAATAAATGAACCAATTCTAAATAATCAGTAACAATGACGCTTTGACATTTATAGATCGTATGTTTATGTGTGAGTCGTGAGAGAGATGGAGATAGAGTTAGCGAAAGAGAAATGCAGAAATCAACCTTAAGATTCCCTCTGGGTCAAATGGTGCAAGGCACCATTGAGGAGAATCAGAGGGCAGAGGTCCGTAGTCAGGAGAATTAACACTGCATTCCTGAGACACAAAGGGTTAACCTTTTTCAATTATCAGCAATGAAATGCACTGATATATTCAATAATTCAGTTACGAGAGAAGGCCCATGAGAATGACCTTTGTTCTTCTGTAAACAGGGTGTTGATAAAGGTGATGCTTGCCCAGAATAACTCGATCGATAAAACCAACAGCATTGCAAGGAGGTTCAAGACTACCCCTCGCTTCACAATAAACCTAGTACGTAAATATTCCACAGAAGAGTTGAAATCTTACAGGGACAGGGACCAACCAAATTCAATCCTGAACCAAAATTGAACACCTATGCACTGTCCTTTAGCAATTAGAAATGAAGAGAAAACAATTGAACTCACAATTTGAGTACCAGATCCAGAACGAGACAAATTCAAGACTGCAGATTCATATTCCCAAGTTGGAACGAAAAGGCCATACAGAAAGCACATGTGAAACAAGCACAATCCAATAGAAAACAACCTGGATTAAACATAAAAGTTAAAACTTGAGAATGGACAAAAAGGGAAGCAATGTATGGTCCATTAAAATTCATGAGCACCAACAGAATTATGTAGCAGCACTAACCACTGATTGTAGTATTTCCTAGCAAAATCGACCAGTGATTCAACCATGATATTGTTAACAAGCCAGATCTGTGAGATTGAAGCCAGCAAATATCCAATTGAAATCCTCTGAAAATTACATGCGCACACTTTCAACATGCAAGGTGACAGTAGTGTATGCCATTTCGAATATCAAAATCACTCATAATTAATAGCAGCGAAAGAATATGACACAAGCTTCTAGATTTAGTCAGCATAATGCTACAAACCTGTAGTACACCTAGCCAACGTATCTTGCCCACATCAACCCCATATGTTAAATGGTCATGCCCGTGGAAATACCCACCTAAGAAAGAACACATTGCAAAGGGAAATATACAAGCAATCATCTTTAAGCGCAGAATCTATAACCAAATATGTTCCATACCTTAGAAGTAATGAATGCATGTTATACAATGTAAGCATGAAATGTAAAGCAAAAAATTTATGCTGGATTCAGACAACAACGACAGGGTACCTTGCAGTAACAAGCCCAGGAGAAAGAGATTTATTGCTCTAAGAATGACTTTCTTTGTGGCAGTGGTCTTGTTGGGTATTTTCTGCACGTGCACGGTAACACAAAGGCACGAGAGCAGGCAGTTCAGTTGATTAGTATATATTTGCTTCCTTGCATTTCATGATTATGCACATAGAAATCACTGCAGAAATGAAAGGTGCTGTATTTTCTTTTATAAAGATAAGCTTCCCCAATTAAGTTAACTCTGGAGACTAGACAAATTATTTGGGATTTGGCGGACACGACAGTGCCACATACTAACATACCTTGAATGCAAGACTGATGGAGACACCAACAAGAAAAAGGAAAAATGGCATTACAAAATCCGCAAGTGTAACGCCCAACCACGGAGAGTGGTTTATCGACGGGAAAGCTCCTCCAGCATCATCGACCAAAATCATCAACTGTTGATTGTTGAAGAAAGAAAACCAATCAAATCACAATCAGGAAGACGTAACAGACAGACACACAGACAGCTAGCTCACCACCAAACTAGATAACATATATAAAAACAAACAAAGGAAATGAGAAAGATGTCAAGCTCTAGCCTTTAACTAACCACAAATTAGCAAACGAAGGAAATCATCAACTTAGAATTCCAGAATCCAGATATATCATATCATATCATATCATATCATGTTAGAATTCCGGAATCCAGATATATCATATCATATCATATCATATCAAGTTAGAATTCCAGAATCCAGATATATCTATCAAGTGAACACAACTCCTAACCTAATCTAAGTACTAATAGTCTAATACTAAAACCGCCAAACTATCTCAAAATTAGAATCCAAGCAATTTCAATCAGAATCGCCTGGCTTGGCGTACCGCGACGGTGAGGCCACGGAAGACGTCGAGAGAGGCCAGACGTTGATTAGGCGTCGATGCATCTATGCCGTTGGATGCTGAGGCGGGCACAAGACTTTGGATCTCATTGGAATTGGATGAGTCTCCGTCACTGTCTCTGTCTCTGTAGAGATGAAGAAGAGGAGCAACGTCGACGGCCGCAGACATTTTCCTGATCTCGGTGTCAGTCAGTCAGGCATCACTCACTCACTCACTCCTCGCTCCTTAGCTCTTCTTTTGGTTCATTTCTGGCTCTTCTCGTGCTCCGTGACTCACTTGCAGTGCCTCCGGTCAGGTCTGGTGAAACCGGTGTATGGTTTGATTCGGTCTATTCAACACACAAATAAAGAACGTTCAACATTTCAAGAGATTTAATCCTCTAAACATTCACACATCTCACGCATTCGATTGGATTGAAAGATTAAGTTTTTTAGAACATAAAAAGTTTATCAAGTCAAGTAAAACTAAGTTTCGATTAAATAAAATTGTATGCTAGTAAATGATTTATTAATTACAATCCTAATAGTTAATAGTCATTACAACTTATAATATGTTGAGACTTGTAATGTGTGTATGGTTAGACGGACCTCTAAATAACCAATAATAAGTCGGCATGTGTAAAATAAATGAATTAATAGTTAAAAAAAATACATGGTAGGTTCGGTTTAATTTTGGTCAGTTTCAAAAATATTAAAACCGAACCAAAGCAAAAATAAATTGATTTGGTTCAGTTTTTAAGTTGTTTGACTTTTTTTTATTGGTCAAAACCAAACCAAACCAACCAATATAGTTTGGATCCGTCAGTTTGATTGGTTCAGTCGGTTTGATGCCCACCCTAGTTTTTTAACTTATGGATTATATTATTAAACAAGTTTAATAATAAAATGAACGATTGATTATTTACAATCAAAGAGAAAAAAAGAAAACCAAGATTGATGTCTTGAAGTATTGTCACATGTGATTTTGTTGGGGAATTTTTTTTATCAAGATCCACGGTAAGGTGTTTCTTATGAGAAATTTGAAAAAATGCTCTTTTTGAGAGACTTAAAAGGACATAGTTCAATGTTCTGGTGTAAAGTTAAAAGTTATAAAAGTCATGCTTCGCTTCAAATTTGACTTCAAAAGTGATATCATCTCCTATGCACATTTTGAATTTTAACTTATAACATTTAACTCTTGTTCATTGAAAATAGTTGAACTTAAAGCTAAATTTTTGTTTTATTTTGAGTCATAAATCACCATAACACGTAGATTTTAAAAAAATTATCATCGATGTTCTCCTTATTGATTCCACAGAAGAACCATCTTGAGTGATCTGGAGACATAAATCATATACTCAATATGACGGTCTTACCCTTGATGTTGTGAGTTGACCACAAAATTACCCTAAGGGATTGTGACATAGTCTGCCATAAGGTAATTGGACTTTTATGCCAGTAACGCACCATGGGCCTTTCCGGTTGTCAATGACACCTATGGGTCTTTCCGGTTGTCCATAATACGTTCTGCCATCGGTCTATACCCAGTCCAATGATGGCAGGGCACCGATTCTTCTGAGTCTCCCTTTGGATGTCCAGTGCGCCTGCTCTCTTACCAACATGGACCTTCAGGAATGCTAGATGGCAGGACTACGAAGACTGACCTGGATCATCAAGGACTACTTAGTATGCTCTGCAGCCTCCCCTCCCAGATGTCTACTATGGTTTCTTCTCTATAAATAGCCAAGTCATTCAGAGGAAACGGTAATCGCCACAGACTACTCAACACTCTCAAGTTTTATTTTTCTCTTTACATCTTATCTGGCTTAGGCATCGGATACTCTTTGGCGGACACCCTCCCCCCTTTTTCAGGGTGTTCGCTAATTAGGCTAATAGTGTATGTTCTCTTGTTGGTGAAAATTCGTCAATCCAGTTGTGTACGAATTTTACATCCAGAAGTGATACAAAGCCAAGCTTTACAAATAACAATATCTTCTTTATGAGAAAATGATGGACCCCTTGGCTCTTTTGAAATAATAAATTTTTTTTGGTGTAATTCAATAAGGATCTCAATTTAACTCTAGAGTTAAACTTCAATCAAATATGATTTGGCATTTGACTCCAAAACCATATATAATTTTAATTTTTTCGGTGCACTGGAGATCGATTGTGTCAAATTTGGAGTCAAATATGACTTTTGACTCCAAATTTTCCTGCCCCATAGCCTTGGATTTTTGCCATCTTTTACATGTAAAATGTAAAAGGACTTTAATGACCTTAATCCCATTGTTGTTTTGATTCTTCTGAATAAGAAAACTACTTAAAACTATCGCATCCTCATCTTCCTCGTCCCACATCGACTACCAAACAAAAGAAAAAGAAAAACTCCAACGTATGCGCTGTCGTCGTTCACCTATGAGCAGCCACCGGAATTGCAGCCACCGAAATTACACCCATCGCCCTCCTCATTTTCCTTCTAACCTATCGCCTTACTCTTTCTCACTCGAGGTGATGTCGAGAATGCTCGAGAAACGCGCAAGTGTGTTTCGAGAAATGCTCGAGGGTTCTCAATGGATGTCGAGAAAAGCTTGATACACTCTCGAGTGGACATCGTCCTCTTCTTTTTCTTCTCAATACTCCTCTCATAATTGTTTTCAGGCTGCGAAACTTTTAATTAAGACTTATTTCATGATTTCAAGTTTAAGGGGGTGTATTGTATTAAGATTTATATGGACTTTTGTTGAGTTTTTAAAGTGATAGACTTTCACGGATTTAACAGACTTTTACTGACTATTATAAACTCTATAAAATTCCATAGACTTTTAATGATATATTTTTGTGGAAAATTAAAAGGTTAAATGATAGACTCTTGTAGATTTTTAGAGAGTTCAATGCTAGAATTTTAGAGTTTTGTGGATTGTCATAGACTTTTTAATGCTCAATTTATTAATAAACATTATTATTTTTAAGTTTTCATTATTGAAATGGCAATCATGACTCTGACAAAGTGGTCTTATGAGTTGGTAACTTGGTAGTGACAACGATGATGGTGGAAGTGTCACATGGTGATTGTTGGCAAGATGATGGTAGTAAAATTGGTGTCTTTGGTGGCGGCGATAATAGTAAGGTTGGTGATTGTGGTGGCGGGGTGGTGGAGGAGTAAGGATGAGGGGCTGTGGTGATGGTGGTAGAAGTGGCAGTCATGGTGATGGTGGTGTCAGTGGTGGTCATAGTAGGGGCGGCGATGATGCTCATGAAAGTGGTGGCGGCGATGGTGTTAGTGGTGGTGGAGGAGATGGTCATGGTAAGGCGATGGTGGCGACATGGTCATGGAAGTGGTACTAATAATAGTCATTGCATTATGGTGGGTGATGGAGTTTATCATTAGAGAATTGAGAAACAATAAAATTCATCAAAATCTGAGAGGGAGATGTTTGATTTAATATGACAAAAAACTTACCATAAAAGCACTAAAAGTCTTTAAAAGCACTGAAATTTTGAATGCACCTGAATTTTTGTAAACTCATAAAAAGTCATAATTGAATACCACAAGATTTTTATAGACTTTTTAGAAGTCATAAAAAGTCTTTATTCAATATAGGGCGACTTTTATTGACTCCTTAAAAATCTATATTGAATACACCTGAATTTCATAGTCAAGCAAAGTCCATCAAACTCCGTATACAATACACCCCCTAAGTTTAGATGGTCTTCTCGCTGTCCTTTGTAAACAATTTTATGATTTTGATTTGTGAGACCGTACAATTTTTTTTTGAATACATACGATATTATCTACACTAAAAGGTGAAAGAGTGGGCTAAGACTCACCATAGACTAGCAATAATAATTTGGTTCGAATTTGCATTTGGAGAGAATCGAACTTAAGACCTCTCACTGACAAGTGAAGAGGAATACTAGTACAACGTACTATTTTACAATTTTTTTTGTTGGAAACTATTTTACGATTTTTGAATAATCATGTTATTTCCAAAAGAAAAAGCATATTCGTTCATTAAAATGGAAAGAAAAGGAAAACAAGTCGAAAAAAGATATATAATTGGAGCGCTAATAGGCAATCTTGGTTCCGAAGGTTAACCAATTTGCAATTAGATATGGAAACGGATTCGATGTATTGCATAATATCAGTTGAATTCTTAAAAATCCTATTTATTCTGAAAAAAAATTGACGAAGATTAGATTTTTGACAACTCACGCTTGCTTACGAAGATTAGGACATATAATGTCCTCATTAAAACAATTTACTTTTTTTTTCTTTTGGTAAAAGAAAACCTAATTTGTTTGCGCGTGTGCAGAAAGTTCCCACAATTGTTTTACATACCCAGGACCAATATTATTTTAGAAATTTTTATAATAATAAGTGGAAATGTCTTGGCTATTTTGATAAATGATTGAATAAACAATCACAAATGTGTTTGAGTAGGATGAATGGATTATTAATTTATTAGAAATTCCTTCATTTTTCTTTGTGCATAATATTAATCCATGGAGAGATTTGCCAGCAGAGAAAAAAAAGGAGGGATTGTTTGTGACAAGTGGAATGCAGTGAGGTGGCACTTAGAAAGCATTTTCGGGGGTGGCTGCCTGCCTTAATAGTTAATAGCACAGGGCGATTAATTTGCAGTGCCTAATTAAGCACCAAATCAATCGAAAAACCGCAAACCAGGCAGAGAGTAGGAACAGGGAACCCAACAAGTTAAAGGCTTTGTTGTAAACTTGTAACAGCTGTCTGTCTGTTTCTCAAGGTTAAGACGCACTTGAGAGAGAGATCAGAGAACAGTAGAGGATGAAAAGAGATGATATATGGCAGGGTGGTGGTGGTCCGCTGGAGATAGAAGCGGAGGATAGGGCACGGGCAGGGGCACCGCCGTCGGACGAGGTGAAGCAAGGGTGGCTGCTGAAGCCAGAAAATAAAGACGATGAGAGGAGTATTGACGAGAAAAAGAAGAGGACGATGTTTATGTCGATGAGGAAGATTTGTTGTGCAAAGTACAGCGTGACCGTAAGGAGTGTGGTGGTGGTTGGCATTTTGGTGGCCTTAATCACTCTCATAGTAAAGCTTGCTCAACGGAGCCACCATCATGTCCACCCGTCTGTGCCGGACAACTACACCACCGCCCTTCACCAAGCCCTCTTCTTTTTCAATGCTCAACGATGTACGTAATATCATCCATCTCCTTCCACTCCAGTCCTTCATTGTAATTTTTCTTTATTTGATTTCATTTCTCCCCTCCGAATCACATTATTTTGCCCAAAAGAAAAGATAGAACTAATTGATTAATTAGGTGCAGTTTCAAGGAGAGTCCAAATCTAATAGTGAGTAATAGCACGTTGCCTATATGATTTCCTTCCACTAAGACCAAAAAAACTTTGGGTGTGACCGTCGTATAGTCACGTATTTACAAACACGCCAAAAGAAATATCTGCTTGGACAGTCGGCTTTTGAATTCGCAGACGAAAATCCTCCATACATTGTCATCTCACCCTCATCAACATGTTACATATGTAAAGGAAAATACAATGATGACTGTTTAATCAAAACCTTCCCGGGAAACATATATTACGTAAACAATCGATCTAACCTGTACGTTCCTTTTGTGCAGCTGGAAAACTCCCCAAGTACAACAATGTTTCATGGAGAGGTGATTCCTGCTTGAGTGATGGCAACTCTAACACCAAAAATCTGGTTGGTGGATATTATGACGGTGGAGATGCGAGCAAGTTCAGCTTCCCTGCATCTTTTGCCATGACCATGTTGAGTTGGAGCGTGATCGAATACAGTGCAAAATACGAGGCACTAGGAGAACTAGACCATGTGAAGGGCATCATCAAGTGGGGTACAGATTACCTTCTCAAGACCTTCAATTCCTCTGCAGCTGATTCCATTGGCAATGTGGTTGCAGATGTTAGAAGGGCTGATGACACTAACTCCTCCGGTGGTGGTGATCAGGAGAAAACTCGCAACTGTTGGATACGTCCTGAGGAAATTGACCATCCAAGAACCGGACAAGAGTGTTATAACTGCCCGGCCCTTGCAGCAGAAATGGCTTCTGCTTTAGCTTCCGCATCCATTGTTTTCAAAGACAATACAAATTACTCTAAGAAACTTGTTCATGGTGCTGATTTACTCTTCAAATTTGCTACCAAAGGGCAAGGTGCAAAGTATACAGGTGGTGCAGACCCGTTTTCCCCTATCTACAATTCCACTGGTTTTTGGGATGAATTTCTGTGGGGTGGATCTTGGTTGTATCTTGCAACGGGGAACTTATCCTATCTTCAACTTGTCACTAACCCTGACTTGGCTGCTCATGAAAAAGGTTTGTGGACTGACCCTAAGAATAAGGTACTTAGCTGGGACAACAAGCATGCTGGTGCGTTTTTGCTTCTAAGCCGGCTGAGATTGTTCTTGAGTTACGGGTACCCTTATGAAGAGATGTTGAGGAAATTCCACCGTCAGATTGATGAAACAATGTGCTCCTACCTTCCTGTTTTCGCAAGCTTCAACAGAACAAAGGGAGGGATGATTCAGTTGAACAATGGAAGACCAAGACCTCTTCAGTATGTAGTCTATGCAGCTTTTTTAGCTCAACTATACAGTGACTATTTTGACGCTATTTCTGCACCTGGATGGCATTGCGGATCCAATTTCTACCCTACTGAAGAACTGCGCAGGTTCGCGAGGACCCAAATTGATTACATTCTTGGCAAAAATCCTCGGGGGATAAGCTACATTGTCGGCTTTGGTGAACGTTTTCCACAGCAGGTCCACCATAGAGGAGCATCCATTCCCAAAAACAAGATCAAGTATGGTTGTGAAGGGGGATTAAAATGGAGAGACAGTAAGAAACCGAATCCAAATACAATTGTTGGGGCCATGGTTGCTGGTCCCGATGAGCACGACAATTTCCAGGATGTCCGTTCCAATTACAACTACACAGAGCCGAGCCTTGCAGGAAATGCAGGTCTGGTTGCTGCACTTGTCGCACTGTCCACTGGAAACCCTGCTGGCGTTGACAAAAACTCCATGTTCTATGCGGTTCCTCCCCTGCCTTCACCCCCGCCACCTCCTCCATCACCTTGAATACCCTGAGATGTTCCTCCCCTGCGTTTCCAATTTTACTTTTAGTATTTTTCTCTTGTGATTTCACCGGATATTTTTTCTTTTTAAATAATAAAAGTAAAATTGGAAACGCAGTTTGGGCATTGATTCAGTCTAATATGATGAGCGTACGTTATTCTCATGAAGTTCTATCTTCCGATATCATCTCAATTTAAAGTACAAAAAAATGAGATAGTCTTCCTGCCAAGTCATCTTAGATTGAGACACCCTGCAGCATCCGAAAGCCGTCCAAGTTTTTTTGCAGCAGAAGCCAAAGTCTGATCACTTTTACAGAATGCAAACCTAATGTATCTCTCCCGATAGTGGTAACCTTCCTGAGATAATTTCTCCAATGACAAGTCTGCATGAAAAAATCCACATCCTGGCACAGCCACTACCCCCGCTTGCTGTATTAACATTTTGACATAATCTACCTGTAAAAGCATGAATTTCATCATTTTTATCGCGAAAACAAGTCATTAAACCTTGCATTTGCTACACATATAAGAAACAGACTGTCGATTGCAGCCTAATTAAGAGGGGAGAAAAATGCATCTAATTCCGACAAATATATTACAGATCTTGTGCAAATTGTTGAAACTAAGACCAATAAAGTAAAGGGAGGCAAACATACATCAGAAAGTTGGCAGTTTTCAGGTAGTTCAGCAAATAAAAAGAGTGCACCCTGAGGCTTGAATCGAATCTTAAAGCCGATCCTGGCAAGCAAATTGACAATGTAGTCTCGTCTTGATTCATAATCCTGAGCATATATAATAAAGATAACACCAATGATGAATTAGTCATCACCAGTTGCATCACATAGACAAATAAAGCTATTATCTGGGCTATTTGGACATTACACTTCTCAAGGATTCAAAGTATTCAGGGGGGCTTCCCAACGCAATCAAGGCAGCTTCTTGGAAAGGTGCTGGAGCAGAATCTGTAAGTCTAGCATGAATGTTTCTGATTGCAGAGGCAGTGAAAGCTGGAGCTATTGCCCATCCAACCCTCCAACCTGATCGATAGACATGGTTCCAACAAAGAAACCATGAAATCTTAGTAATTTTGAAGCACAAAGGAACAATGAGCACTATATTACAAATTGAATCTAAGTTCTTTCGGGAAAGATGCATCTAAGCTATGACCTGTAACACTGAACGTTTTAGATAAGGAAGACGTGATGATAGTCCGCTCTTTCATCCCTGGAAGTGAGGCAAGGGATATATGCTTCGCATTGTTGAAGGTTATATACTCATATACCTGCAGAAACATTCAAATATCTGATTGGATTTGATTAATATATAAAGCAGTTTAGTTGCCTAAGTCTTCTAATTAGTATAAGGGAAAGAATATCGTACTTCATCTGTTATAGCTAGGCAATTCCTGGTGCGACATTCTTCAGCAATAATCTCAAGTTCGTCTTTAGTGAAAACTTTGCCGGTTGGATTGTGAGGACTGTGCAAAATTTACATCAGTACATATCTAAACCATAATATGATAATATGAGAAATATGATTTATTTTCTTGCAAGATACAGAGTTCCACAGTATTCTTCAATTACTATAACTTGAGTTTAGCTAGGGACCATTTGTCTGGATGTTTCCAGCATTTGATTAATAATTTTTCAATAAAAGAGTCCATAAATTATAGTATCGTTATCGTATTCAATTGATCAAACAAAGGAACTGCAATAAACCTGTTGAGTACTATAGCTTTTGTTCTCTCAGTAAAAGCGTTGATGAATCTGTTAGGGTCCAAGGTCCAGTGAGGTGGGTCAAGAGGCACATATACCTGTGACATTCATTGAAATGAACAAAATAAGAAGAAATTCTGCCGATCCTAATTAACAATCGACATTGATTCATTCGACAAGCAATAGCAGCAGCTCTAATCCCAAGTCATATGACAAAGTGATGATCAAGTGGCTTACACTTGGAGAGTGATGTCATTTACATTGCAGAGTGCAGAGTGGTAATGTTTATTTAGTAAGAAGAATGAAGCAGAGAGAGAGAGAGAGAGAGAGAGAGAGAGAGAGGCTTACTGGGACTCCCCCAGCCATCTGAATACATCCTTCATATGTTTCATAGCAAGGGTCAAACAGAATGACTTCATCACCCTTGTCTATTACTGTGAGTCCAAAAAATCAAGGAGAACAAAACATTAATTCTTTATATACACACAAGCGCTCAAGGACTATCCAGTTAGTAACTCATGAATATATACTTGCAAAGGCAGCAGCCGCAAAGGCCTCAGATTGGCCGCAGCAAATAGCTACATCAGTAAGAGGGTTGACATCCAATCCATGCATCTGCATCATTATGTTTGCCAGGTGGTCACATATTCCTTGCACATGCCTAATTATATGTTAACAATTAATCATCAATCAAATATATCTAAAACTTATTAATCTAGCTGCAGTGGTGGGTGTAGCAGTGAGCCAGGAGGGAGTGTACCTATACTGATTGAAGTCGGAATGAATGGCGGAAATGGCAGCGTGTTTGATGTGGGAAGGTGCAGGGAAGTCTGGGAAGCCTTCGGCGAGGTTGATGGCGTTGCACCTCTGGGCAAGATGAGACAGTTCCTGAATTGGTGACGGTGCAAAACTCTTTGCCACGCTGGATAACTTGTCCTCCATTTCAATTCCAGTTTCAATTTTTGCTGCTTTTCTCTTTACTAGTTTTGTTTCTCGCCTAATGCCTGCCTAGCCTTCGCTTAACGCTATCCATCCATGGCCGGGAGTACTAGGAATATCAGGATCCCTTCTCAAGGTTATCCTTCTGAAAATACAAACATGTATTTTATTTATTTGTTTTTAGAATAGTACTTGTATTTCCTTAGGAGGAATGAGCTCATTCTCTTACTTGCAAATAACATATCTTCACCATATAATTAAATTTTGTAATCAGAACCATTCAATTTTTTAATTTTCATTTACAAAAAATAATCAACAGTTCATCATGAATATGTTAATTGGCACCTACGCCTCTGATTCATTTGATACTTTTGGATGACCAAATGATCTCTTATTCAAATGAATTTTCGTTGGGATGATTTTCAAATGAAGATTAAGAAATTCAACGGTTCCAATTATGAAATTTCTATGTTGAAGATACATTATTTGCAGTTAGGTAAATGAACTCATCCCCCAAGAGAGAATGCAAGTATTATTCTTTTGACAAACGAAAAGATAATCAACACTAAATCATCATTTTACACCATTCATGAAGTTTATATACCTTTGGGCTGGAAACTGTTAACCCTAAAATCTATACAACTTAAGTGGAGTGCAAGCCGCAAATCTATGGGATTTTTGAATGAACGCGGGCATGCCAATATGCGACTGAATAACCCTAGGTGTGCGAAACCAAAACTTTTTGTTCAAACAATTACTGCCGAGTAAGGAATCTCTCGGTCTTGGATTTTCCGGCCTCAGAACCAAGGCCGTGCTTATCACTTCTATAGTTTGGGTCCTCGACTCTAGGCTCAGTCTTGATCACAATGTTCTCGAACATGAATGTTCAACGAACGGTATTCAGACTAATCAGATAGAGATACTCGAACGTCAAGGTCAATTTGCATTTCACACATGAAGAAGCTAGGACACCAACTTGCCTCCGAGAGTAAGCAAAGTGTCCTTAGCGAAGCACCACAGTGGAATTTCTTTCATAGGGATTTTTCGTCGTCGTTCAGTTGTAAAATCCGGTGAGTACAACCCATTAACTTCATCTTATTTAGTAGACATCTGCGGGTTAGACATTAGTAATGCCACAAACGAGGCAAAAAGTGTTTGATAAAATGCGTGACTTGTGAGAGAAATTTGATTGATTGATGTGAAGCCTTTTTCTCGTTGTCAAAGGCCTTGTATTTATAGTGGTCATATATCTCAAGTCCGGATAATCATACTCTGTCTACGACTCAAATTCCTTCCAAGACGACACTCCCAGCGAAAATAAGATTTGATTCTCAATGAACCACTTTCGCCAAGACTAGTTTTCTGAACTAAACTCTTAGACGAAATCCTACGAATGGCCAAAAAATCATTTTGCCCAGACCTAATCCATCTGGGAGTATGATTCTTGACAAAATTTACCATCTCGGCCGAAACTACTAAAATCTGGACTTTGAATCAAAAGTCCGAAATAACTTGAAAAGTTCAACTTTACAAATCTAGCCCAAAGGTCATATATGAATTTGGGTACAATTCGAAAACATCTAATTGTTGAGAGTGAATATATGAATTTGGGCACAAAACGAAAACATCTAATTGTTGAGAGTGAACTCCAAATCAGAATAAAGATTTTGCATGTACTTATACGAAGTTAATTATGGAACCTCAGCTTCCTTTAAAAATATTCAGATAAAAATGTTAAAAACTGATAATCCGTCCGTGATCTGGAATATTCTGCTTTGTACGTTATGCATCTAGTGTTGTACTGGTGCATGTGCTTATCATCGTCATCAAGTGGAGGAAAGGAAAGTGCTAGGAAGCAGCCATAAGGTAACGGAAGTTGTTCCCGTGAGCTATGTGGACCTCCTTCATTCGTGGCGGGACTCTTTTGTCCATTTTAGAGATTGTCTTGCCTTAAGTTAAACTTGGACCATGCAAAAATCACGAAACATTACAATGTCCAACTGTTCACTCTCTCCCTTCATCTTTGATTTGTTTGAGGCCTATCTTATCTAGGAAGATCGATCGATATACGATGAAGGACCAGCTGCTATTTTCCAGTGATGAAGCAACAACAGATCATCATGATGACTATTCTAATTCTTCAAGATCAATAGCTCCTAATGATAATGATAGTGATAATAGTAGTTATTGTTGGTGGAGATGGGCTGCAGAGTTTGATCATGTAAAGAAGATGCAGATGAAGCTTGATCATGAGCACCTCATATTCCCCGGCGGTGGCAGCGCCTCTAGTCATTTTACAGCAGCAGCAAGGATGCGAGTGGTGAGAGAGTTGGAGAGACTGGCTTTGGTATCAACCCATCAGGAAGGGGTGAATGAGCTTCGGCACAAGCTGCTCATGTATCGCTCGGGCGACTTCTGGATGCCGACAGGAGGTCTCGCTAAGGAAAACATGGACATTCCGCCGGTGGCCACAATTCTCTTGGTTGGCTTCTCTGCTTCTGGCAAAAGCTCCCTTGTCAACCTCATGTACTCCGTTTTGGGTCGCTCTGGACTCATACCCTTTGCTCAAACACCACCACCACCTGGTATGCTACCTTATTAGTTAACTCCATCACTTCCTTAAATTAATTATATATGCACATTGCACAAACACATAATAATTAATCATTAATTTGTATGATATTAATTAAAATCGTAGGAAGTTGTTCAAATATTCCGAAGAGTACTAGTACGATTCTAAAAGAGCACAATGTGCTGAGGTCTTTGCGAAGTGGCTTCTGCGTGTATGACTCATTGGGATTCGATTACGACCGAATAGGCGAGGGTCTTGAAGAATTGTCAAGTTGGATGAGTGATGGGATTCACCATAACCAAGTGTGCTTGAGACCAGGCGATGACGTCGATGAATCTATGTTGATGAATGTTCCTGATATGGATGTGAGTTCAAAGTTTGTGAGGAGGAGAGTCAATTGTGCAATGGTGGTGGCTAACATGGCAGAAATCTACAAGGCCTTTCAAGCTGGCGATTCTAAGCCAATGGACGCCACAAAACAGCTTTTCTGCTCTGTCAATAATGCTTTCACCAATATTTGCAGTAAGTTTTCCATCGTCTTATATATATTTATATCTTGTTTCCTTGAAATTTAATGAGTTGCTGAATATATATATATGTGAGCATGCAGATGATGAGAGCACCATCTTGATCTTGACACATGGTGACATGTTAACAACTGAGGAGAGGATTGAAGGGCGACTGAAAATATGTGAGTGCCTCGGTGTATCGGAGACGAGTGGAGTATACGACATCGTGTCGTGCCTTAGCGAGTATGGATTTCTGGCAGAAGAATCAGACCCGGTTTCAGCCTACGCCCTGAGTGAAGCAGTATATAGGGCGTTGCTCCTATCAGACAGGACCCACTCTCCCAAGAAAACCCTTGGGGACTGGGCAGTGCTTATATTGTCCTTCATCATGTGCTTTCTTGCTTCTCTCTTTGGTCTCCTTGCTCAGATTTGCCTCACACTCGGTAGACGCAACAAAGATTTATAGACTACTCAATCAGGTTAAGTGGTGGGGGCTGTTGGAAACCACCCCGGCCTGGAGCAATTTGGGTTTTTTTGTTGGTATTTTACATCTTAGGATTATTTTTTTAGTAAGGTAAGGATTAGGATTCATTTCATTTTTTCTTCTAGAATTCAAGATTATTATCCTGTTTGTTTCATGTTGAGGCTTTATATATAATTGTAACTCAGTAGGAAAAATTAAATTTTATAAAGATGCAGCTGTCTTGAAATATGTTATCATAATGTGTAAACAGTTTTTCATCCTTTCTCATCTTTCAGTATTTTAATATTGGTATCACAACGAGCTCGGCCGATCTAATGAGTTTGATCCATCCCTAATGGGTGCTTTGTTCTTTATCAAATTTTATTTCCTTTTTAGGAATTTATCTATTTTCATTCTGAGTTCGTTTTTTTGTTTTAATTTGGCTCCTCCTTTCTGTTTTTCAAAGATTCGCTTCTGTGTATTCATTATTCTTGTTTGCATATATTGGTTTTCTTCTCTTATTTAGCTCTGCTATGAAAGAAAAGAAAGAAGAGAAAAACTGGGCATACAAACATTGGTTCGCTCATGCTTAATTTAAAATGATGCTTGATTTGGACAGACTTTGACTACTTATGCTTGGTCTACGATAGATGTCATCCGTGTCATCTTCAATTGGCATCAGTTTTTGGGTTTTGTGTTAGTAGTAGCATCGGTACTTGCATTAGCATTTCTATAGGCATCGATATTTTCTTGTGCATTTGTATTGGAGAAATTTTTCAGTGTATTGGAAACACGGCTTTTATACACAAAATGTCATAATATAAGTGGTTGGATACTTAAAAAAAAATACTTTTAATCATTTGTATTATGACACTTAATGTACTGGACCGTCTTCTCAATACACTAAATCTCTCTTTGTATTGGCATCGACCATATTGCTATTTACATCGTATTCCATATTGGCCTCGGCGTATTAGACTTTGAATTGGCATTGGCATTGGGACATGCCATGGATGTGCAATCTTGAGAGTTATCCATATCCATAATTAACCATATTAACCATCAAATACTTCCATGTTTGGCGATAAAATTTTTCATAACAAAGATTTGGCAATCAATCTGGAAATTTCTCGCTTGGCATCCAAGATGAGAATAAAATCCCAATATGGAATTAATATCCATAAAATTTGCAAGAATAATAATAAAGCTAGCCAATCAAATATAGGCGTAGAATCACATGATAGCGGCTATGGAGAGGTTGAAATGTCTCTGTGAGTCTTTCTGGCCTCCGAAAATGTAGACTGCCATGGCTTGGCCACCAGCTGGTTCGCTTTTTGTGAAAAAAAAAAAAACACATATTGGCATAGCCTCCAAGGAAGATCAAATTTTCTTGGCTCTAAAATCAAAATGGCACAAAGCAGCACCATATCCACCTTGGAACTACATGTGGTTTGGTCTCTCACAAAGAGAGTATGTAGGAAATCTAGTATCAAATTCTAGATGCAACCGCAACCCCCAAAACAAATCCAAATCCACCAAATTCAACCCAAACAGAATCCCTGGCTCGCCCGAAACCAAATTCAACTTAAATAGAATTCCTAGATTACTCGATACCAAATTCGCCCCAAACACTTCAAGAGCATAACCAAATGGTCATCCATATCTCACCTAAATCACATTGAACTATGAGTTGGCTTGGTTCCTCTCAAAATAATACGTAGGCAACTTCAAATTTATTCCAAGTGCAACTACAAAACCAAACAAATCACCATTCCCCCTAAAATGATGTTTCTTCGTAATTTTAATCAAAGAGTTTTCTCTTGTAATTTATTATAAGAGTCGTAATTAAGAGTAGTAGTGAAATTGTGTTGGAAGAAGTTTGTTCCTAAACTACAAATTTCCTTCAACATCCCCCTAACACTATTTGTCATGTAACAAATTCCATGTTGAGAGTATGACTCGTACATCAGGGAGACAAATGGACTTTTCATGTGTTTATAAAGAATTGGATTATATACACCCAATATTGCCAATTAATTTTACAGTAGAACCTCAACTCATTTCACGATATTAGAGCAAGTTAATTTATGTGTAAAGCCCAACTGTTACACGTGATTTACGTCATCCGGTTTATGTTGTCCATGTGTTGGGTTTGAAAATTCTCCCTTCACGAGAAAAGGACGTGTTGAATGTATGAATCCCACATCAAGGAGAGAGGGGACCTTGCAAGTGCTTATAAGTAGACCTAGCAAACAGGTCGTGTTTGTGTCATTTTCGTGTCATATCCGTTATCTTAATAGATCGTGTTCTGTTATAACGGGTGATCCGATATCGCCCCGATCAGTTAACGGGTTGACCCAAATCACCTCCACTCTCTTCCAAATTCGGTGAGAATACCTGCAACTCCTTCAACCCTCTTTTTTTCCTTTTCCTTTGCCTACACCAATCACCATGGTAGATCTGCCATCGTCCTTTTTCATCACCACCGCTGCTGCCAAAGTCGGTTATAAAATACATATTCGTGTTAAAAAGTCGAAGTCGACGTAGATTTCATCGCCATCAATCTCACAACAAGGGTAAAGTCGATGGTTGGAGAAAAGATTAGGGGTAGTGTTGACGGAGGAGATAAGTTGGAGGATGAGGGTGGATTTGGGAGTTGCAGGAGAATAGAGCGATTGGTGATGTCGTTGGATTTCGACGGAGTATGGTGGATTGGGGGCGATCGCCAACGGGGTGGGTCGCCAGAAGAGTGAGGGATTGAAGGTGATGTTGCTAAGATGAGAAAGATTGGGGTGGGTCGCCAAAGAGGAGAAGGATTTGCTCATAGGCAAGAGGAGGAATACAATGAGTATGTTTGGTTATGGAGATAGCAATTGACAAGTGTAATAATTTTATTGGGCCACATTAGCTAGTCTATGTATTAGGTACTAACCAGTGAGTACTCAAATATTGCCCATAAAACGGAGCAGATTTGGGACCTTTAACATTCTGTAGCAAAAAATTACCTAATTATTTTCACATCTCTACCTCCCTTTCTCAAGTTTCAATCATGCCAAGAGACTTCATTTATATTTGAGATATAAACATGTCGACGTTAGTCTCGTTTTCTAGACCATAAGGTATTATGGTTTAAAGAATTTATGGTAAACTGCTGTTTAATTTTAACCTAACAGTAAAAAAGAGAAAATGTTCATTTTTATTTTGTTCTTTGATCGAACATATGACCATTGTGAATGCAAAATTCGTACACAGCTGAATTGACGAATTTCTACCTACAAGAGAACGAACATCGTTAGCTTAATTGATGAACACTCTAAAAAAGAGAAGGGTGTCCACCAAAGAGCCTCTGATGCCTAAGTCAGATAAAGTTGTAGGGAGAAAAATAGAACTTGGAGAGTTCTTAGAAGTAAATTGTGATTACTGTTTCCTTTAAATGACTTGGTTATTTATGGTTAGAAACCCTAGTAGGCAGGGGAGACTACAGAGCATCCTAGGTAGTTCTTGATGATGTAGGCCAGTCTCTGCAATCCTGCCAGCTAGCATTCTTGAAGGTCCATGTTGGTAGAGCGCAAGTGCGCCAGACACCCAAGGGGAGACTCCAGAGAGTCAGTGCCCAACCACCATAAGACCAGGTATGGTCAAATAGCAAGATGTATTATGGGCGCCCAGAGAGCCTATGATGTGTTGGTGGCATAAAAGCCTAATTATCTTAGGGCAGACTACGTCACGTTCCCTTAAGGTAATTCTATGGTCTACTCACGACGTCAATGGTAAAATCATTATATTGAGCATATAATCCACGTATCCTTCTTCTATTAGCTGTGGTTAATTTATGTCTCCAAAACTATAATTTTTTAGAATAATGCAAACAATATATGCAAGTTGAAATTGGTACCATGTGGAATATCCGGCAACTAAATCTTGCACAATAGACTAGTCAAATGGACTAGTAAACTAGTTACAAGTTTGTTACTGACGAAAAAGCACAGTACCATGATATAAACTTAAATGACTGGAGAACATAACTAGTCAGACTCTACCCAGTTTTAAGTTTAACACTAAGTAATCACAAATATAAGCTTATTCACTTATCAAATAATGCAATACCAGTATGTAGTATTAACTATAATACAATCAAGCAAATTCAATCAAAGTACTCACAATAATTTAGTGCTAGGAAAAATCCCTAACTAGATTAAAAAATTGGGGGACTCCAAGGAATCTGGTCCACTAGTGAAAATATGATCATACAAGGATAACACAATAGGGTCAAGTCCTAGACCTATTATATGAAGCAACTTGTACCTTTGTGCAATCCTATGTTGCACTAGATAGAGACGTCTTCAGTTTTCATAGAGAGGCAACTTCCCTTCTTCAGCTCATCTCCTTGCAGCAGTCAAGTACAGAACAAGACACTTGTCAAATGTAAAAGCAATCTGAAAAGATCAATGGTGAAAAGCACATTCTCGAATAAAAGGTGTCAGACCAGCCTATGTGAGTTTTTTCAAATAGTGTGCCAGCTCTCGTGTAAAATCAATGTACAAATTGATTAGGCAATTTCACTAGTCATAATGCATAAGAATTTTAAACGTGAAATGCATGTGCATGTACAAACCTGAGTTAAATTTAATCACACCCAATTGCACATTGTTCTTCAATGTCTAAGACTTCAATAATGTGTATTCTAAGGTCTAATATAATGAAAATTGATCAAAAGAGTTTGTGTGATAAATAATTACAAAATTGACAAGGAAAGCCAAATACTACTAAATCTAACCAATGCTTCTGTATTCCTCTTGCCTAGGAGGTGACACGCAAAGTACACCAAGGCATTCTAAACGGTTGCCACGTCGGTACATGTACATTACACGTCTTTCCCAACCCCACTTGACGCAACCATTTGATCTCTATCTATTCTATTCTATTCTATTCTAGGTGCTTCCATTCCATCATGCATGAATTGTACCAGCTACCAGGACTTTCCGGATCGATCGAAACTTACTCACCCCATCAATTCAATTTAAAGAAAAGCGAACAACTTGAATAACAATTGATACTTACGAGGCTTTAGCTAGTGAATGCTGAATAGCGATATTCAAAATGCAATATTATTATTCAAGATTATCGTTCGCTGCAGCTTCTGTAGCAAAAAGCAGCTGGTCGATTTGGGGCCATGGTAATCTATTAGCCCCAGCTCGAGTAGTACTACTACGAGGACTTGCTTCTGCCACCGCTAGTCGCACCGGCACTGCTGACCCAGCCATTCACGCTGGTGGGGACTATGAATCTGACCCTGCTCTCACCACCGGAGACTCTCAAGTAAGATAAACTTTTATCAATTATATATTAATTCACGTACATATATAATTCAGAGACATGTCTATTTCTAAATTCCAATTATATATTAATTAATTTTGCCTTCAAGTGCATTAATTTATTTCTAACAGCACCAACATATATACACACATATATATGGGTTTAGGGTACAGAAAATGTTGCACAGGAGAAACCGGCCGTTGATGAGCCGCACAGCGGCAGAGGAAAAGGAACAGAACCTCTTGCACCTCCTAATAAACCCTCGTATCCAAACGCGAGTTCCCCAAGGCTAGAGAACACAGGAGTGAACCTGCAGCCCTCGGACCACCCAACCAATTATACTCAGAAGAGACGTATAAGTAGCCACGGAACAGCTGCTGCTACTAGTTTGTTGGAAAAGGTGAGCTGTGCGGGGCTGGACGGCACACCATTGTCAAATGACTCATCAAATGAAAGGGACACGCAGGAAAAGGAGCAGTCGATGAGAGAGAGAGATAGAGACCGGGAAGAGGAACGTGTAGAGGATGATAGAGAGTACTACAAGCATCACAAGGCCTCACCACTGTCAGAGGTTGAGTTTACAGATACCCGAAAGCCCATTACGCGTGCAACAGACTGCACGGCCGACTCTGTGTCGGAGTCTGGTGCAGGTAAAGATGTCATTGGATGGAGGCCCGAGCAGCTGGACACGGCTGAGGAGGCACTCCGTAGAGCTGCAAGGATATGGAAGGAGAATGCCACCCGTGGGGACCCTGATGCTCCTCAGTCCAGGGTGCTCAGAGCTCTACGTGGGGAGTCATTCTAACTCTGATCAGTTTACTCATCGTGTATATACATGTGTAAACAATTTTCCAATTCCGCATTTATTTTGATCATAATTAGCTTTATTAATTTACAGTATGCATGCTTGGTAATAAGCATAAATATTGTGTGGCATTATTAACGAGTATGTCGCATCCTTGATAATGATCAAAAACCACCCCTATGTGGTGACTGGTGAGTCTTTCTTATATATGCTTGAAACTAAATCTTTTACAGGATCGTACTATTTGTAATTGGGAATCGCATGTATTAGAGAGTTAGTAATATAGAAGAATATATTCTTTCAATGTCACATCCTGGACCGGCTCGGCTGTAGCACAATATTGTCCGCTTTGGGCCACGCCCTTACGGTCGGTTTGTTTTTGGGAACTCACGAGAAACTTCCCAGTGGGTCACCCATCTTGCTCTTGCCCAAACTCGCTTAACTTCGGAGTAGTGAGCTCTCAAAAGGCCTCATGCTAAATGGAGGTGGGCATGTACATATAAGGCACATCACCCTCTCTCCTTTGATCGATGTGGGATGTCACAATTCACCCCACTTAAGGGGAATCTGGCATCCTTGCCGGCACATCTGTATCGAACGGCAGAGTGGTTATGATACTATTCTGTCACATCCCGAACCGGCTTCATCATAGCATGATATTGTCTGCTTTGAGCTACGCTCTCACAGTTTTGTTTCTAGGAACTCACGAACAACTTTCTAGTGGATCACTCATCTTGGGATTGCTCTAGTCCAAACTCGCTTAACTTCGGAATTGCTCTAGTCCAAACTTGCTTAATTAACTTCGGAGTTTCGATGGAATCCGAAGCCAGTGAGCTTCCAAAAGGCTTCGTGCTAATAGAGGTAGGGGCACATCACCCCCTCTCCGTTGGTCGATGTGGGATGTCACACTCAATATTAGAAATCTTACAAACGTACAACTTAATAGTTGACAATAGCTGCTACGTGTAAGGGATTAGGTTGGGGACTAACTCCATGAATTGTACAAATTCATGATGATGTACAAATAGCAAATAGCAACCATGACTTTGTTGAACAATTGTGGTCGCATTCTAAATCTTGTTCGAAAATAACCTTTCGGGTATAAAGAATTTGGGATTAAGTAATCTTCTAAGAGATTCTCACCTCGAACTCCCCCCTTTCGGTTGATGTTGGGCTCACGACCGGTTCTTGAACCACCTGCTTGTTGGTAGTTTGCATCGATTGCTGCCACTGCTTGAATCACTTTACTGGTTGATGCATTTCTCTGCCTTCGATGTTAGGCTTCTTGGATTCTTCGTTCTTCATCTTATCGCTCCATTTCTTCATCACCATTGTCTTCCAACCTCCTCAAGTTAGACATTGTTGAAAGAACTTTTCTCTGTAAAAAACTATGAATTGAGATGAGTAGGGATGATGTAGGAGATTGGTGTGAGTAGATGTGGGGGGTTTTAAGGGTTTTTATGGAGAAATTTGAGGAATTCAAGAGATCGGACAATGACATGTGGCACTACATGATTGGTTGAAAATCTCATCAAAAATCTGCTTTGACATTTTTAATTGATAATGGCACGTGTCGTGACAAGAGTGGTTGAAAATCTCATAAAAAATCTAAGGAGATAATGACAAGTTCCGGGTAAGGCCAACAAAGCATAAAAAAATAATGAAAAAATAATATTTTTCCTTACCCTTGCTCTTGCTCAACGGGTGGAGTTGCACAAAGGCAAATACTGTTTTTGAAGGGCAATCAGTTGCCCTTGCCCTCGCCCTCCTCTAACGGGTAGAAGTGCTCTTAACTGTTTAAAAAATTTGAAAAATAAAAATAAAACTTAAAAAGCAAAACAGAATACCCTAGCCAGACTAAGCTCTTCACACACCTCATCTTGTCAGCCACCAATCTCCACCAGTGGCAACACTTCCTCTTTTTCTTCTCCAAACACCCTCACAACTACACCAGTATTTCCCACCAATCTTTCCCAAAAAATTCACAGCTTTCCTGAGAAAATCAACCCAAATTCCCTATCGGAAAATGTTGACAATCAAAGACCCAAGTCTTGCAATTGACGAATTGAATCCTCCCAATTTCCTTCTCCATTTTCTCATAGGAAGTCCAGCTCTGCAGCCTCTCATTCCTCACGCCTCCCAAGGTTTCAAGTTTCACCCGCATACCGAAACGATTCGTTTCGCTCAACAAATCTGACGGCAAGGTTGAAAATCATTGACTTTCTCCTCCACAGATTGCTCATGGTGTTTTAGGAAGGTTGTAAATGTGATTGATCTGTTGTAATTATAGATTGATATGTATTATAATCTTGCCATAGTTAGATAGCTTGATTATGGGAATCTCTTGTATAAAGTTCTGTTTCTATCAATGAGAAATTTATTATGGGAAAATCATACTTTTGCTAATATAATATGGCACTAGAGTAGGTTTAACCCTACCCTGTTTGTCTTCCTAGCCGTTCCTGTGCACTCAGCCAGGCTACATTTTTTTTCCTGATAACTTACCATGGGTGACGATAAGCAATCCTCTCCACATAAGAATGAAGGCTTCACTGCTGTTGCCAAACCGACCAAAAGTGGCAGCAACAATGATACCTCCAGTCCATTTTTTATACATCATTCTGACCATCCTCACATGGTTCTTATTTCCAAACCGCTTAACAGTGACAACTACGCGACCTGGTGTCGCTCCATGCGCATCTCTCTTATCGCAAAGAACAAGTTGGGTTTTGTTACCGGTCAAGTCGAGGTTCCTTTAGCCGACGAGAATCCAGACGAGTTCCAATTATGGCAACACTGCAATGACATGGTGGTGTCATGGCTCATCAATTCCATTGATTCCAACCTGTCCGATAGTGTTGTCTACTTGAACTCTGCCCAAGAGATCTGGAAGACTTAAAGAAGCGTTTCTCACAAAGTAATTCACCACTAATCTTTCAGATTCAACGCGACATTGCTTCTCTCTTTCAGGGACATATGTCATTTGCCAATTATTTCACCAAATTGAAGAGTTTGTGAGATGAATTATCGTCCTACAACAATGTTCCAACATGTTCTTGTGGGGCAATGAAGAAGCAAGCAGAGAAGGAAGGGCGAAACAGTATTATGCAGTTCCTCATGGGGCTAAATGAGTTCTATAGTGCAGTTCGAGGGCAGATCCTCCTTATGCAGCCCTTACTTCCTGTGCGCAAAGCTTATTCATTGATCTCTCAGGAAGAAAAGCATGGGGAATTGGGTTCCTCTCGCACCATGGTCGAAACAGCGGCCATGGCAGTCTACCAAGACCACAAATCCAACAGTCAAGGACGGCCACCACTTCATTGTAGCCACTATGATCAGGATTATCATACCATTGATAAGTGCTACAAACTCCATGGCTATCCACTAGGACATCGTCTTCACAAAGCGTCCAAATCCAATAGAGGACGAAACAAGAAGGGAAGCGGTTCCAGTATCGCGAACCATGTGAGTTCACAACCAACCTTGCAAGAGATCCAGACGGCTATGCCTTCTCTTTCCACTTCTCAATGTCAACAGGTCCAGAACATGTTGCATGACTCTGACACAACAACTCACACCTTGAACGCAGCAAGTAGTCGCTCAACAAGTATCTCAAAAAATCTCCCTGATTTTCATTGGATATTAGATAGTGGGGCTTCGGATCACATAACCTCTGAGCCTAATTTACTTACACAGAGGAATCAAAGCTATTCTATGCGACCAGTGGTATTGCCCAGTGGAGAAACAACCCCTATTACTTCTACTGGGACTCTTTCTCTCAATTCTTATATTCATTTACGAGATGTATTATGTGTGCCCACTTTCAAAGTCAATCTTATGTCTATAAGTCGACTCACTGAGGGATTGCGTTGCTCAGTGATTTTTTTTCCTCATTGGTGTATTTTACAGGACTTGGCTACGAGGTCGACGATTGGATTGGGTAAAGAGCGTGATGACCTCTACTACCTCGTGGCATTGGCATCTGACAAGTCATCCTTGACCACTAACCGTGTATCCTGTCATCTTACCGTCAATCGTCCGCCATCTCATCTTGTTTACGCTTCTGCTGATTTATGGCATCTCCGTTTAGGACACCTTTCTTCTTCCTGTTTACAGTTTCTATCCAAAACTTTTTTACAATGTTCATCAAAATTAAATAATGTTTGTGATGTCTGTCATTTGGCAAAACAAACATGCCTTCCTTTTGGTGTTAGTTCTATTACTACTACTAGACCTTTTTCTATTATTCATTGTGATATTTGGGGGCCTCATAAAGTTCCATCTAGTTCTAGGGCAAGATATTTTTTTTACTATAGTAGACGATTATTCCCGTTTTATGTGGATCTTTCTTATGCATCATAAACATGAGACACAATAAATTCTAAAATCCTTTTTTTCCATGGTCAAAACACAATTCAATACCACCATCCAAACAGTTCGAGTTGATAATGGAGGTGAATTCTTTTCGTTGAAGAATTTTTTTCAAGAAAATGGAACCAACTATCAACACACTTGTGTTTATACTCCTCAGCAAAATGGTGTTGTAGAACGTAAGCATCGACACATTCTTGAAACCACTTGTGCTTTGCGGTTTCAAGCACATCTCCCTTTGCATTTTTGGGGAGAATGCGTTCTCACCGCTGTTTATCTAATCAATCGGTTGCCCACTTTACTCCTTTTGAAAAAAACTCCATTCGAAAGACTACCAAAAAACACCCTCGTATTCTCATTTAAGAGTTTTCGGTTGTCTTGCTTATGCAACCATCATTCAACCCACACACAAATTTGAACCCCGTGCTCAGAAAAGTGTCTTCCTTGGTTATCCACAAGGTCAAAAGGCATACAAGCTTTACAATTTATCCACTCGAAAAATGTTCACCAGCCGTGACGTCATTTTTCACGAGCACAACTTTCCTTTCCACACCCAAAACAGCCCAAATAGCTTCATTGCCTTTAATCCTGGCCCATTACGACAACGATTTTTTTATGACATATCTTCTCCATCCATTTTGTTAGAAAAAGAGTCCAGCCCCCAAGAGTCCATGCCACATGAGTCTTCCTTACCCACTCAATCCACTCACACCCACTCAATCCACTCACACATCCCCTCTTCCTTCCATGGCATTATCACCATCTACAGACACCTTACCACATGTTTTTCCGGAAACCATCCATGCGTTTCCTTCTCTCAGCTCGAGACTATCAGACCTTCCACCTCTCCGTCAGTCTGCGCGCCACCGTGCCCTACCATCAAATCTGAAGGACTACGAGGTCACGTTACCACCCTCTATCCAATCGGCGCCATCGTCTTCCTATGCCAAGTCAGGTACTCACTATCCTTTATGCAACTATGTTTCATATCATCGTTTTTCTCCTGGACATTTGGCATATATCAATAGTATCAGTCGTAGTGTGGAGCCCCGCACATTTGAGGAAGCTTCTTCTGATTCTAATTGGCAACCGGCCATGGATTCTGAGCTTCAAGCTTTGGAGTTAAATTGGACTTGGTCATTGACTTCCCTTCCACCTGGAAAAAAACCTATTGGATGTCGGTGGGTTTAAAAAGTTAAACATCGGTCCGACGGTTCAGTTGAATGGTACAAAGCTCGTTTGGTAGCCAAGGGATACACTCAAACTGAGGGTCTCGATTTTCATGATACGTTCTCTCCCACTGCCAAAATGACTATTGGTCGTTGCCTCCTTGCACTTGCCACAGCTCGGTCTTGGTCTCTCAATCAACTCGATGTCAACAATGCATTTCTTCACGGTGATCTCGATGAAGAAATTTACATGGTTCCACCTCTAGGGCTTCAGCGACAGGGGGAGAAGTTAGTGTGTCGCCTTTAAAAATCCTTGTATGGCCTTAAACAGGCTTCTCGACAGTGGTTTGTGAAGTTTTTCGAAGCTATTCAAGCAGCTGGTTTTGTACAGTCCAAAGCCGATTATTCCTTATTCACACACAAGAAAGGGAAGTCTTTTACTGCTCTTCTGATTTATGTTGATGACATATTGCTTACTGGTAATGATTTGGATGCCATTTAGTCACTTAAACAGTTTTTGAACAGTCGTTTTCGAATTAAAGATCTCGGAGATTTGAAATTCTTTTTGGGCATTGAGGTAGCTCGATCCAAGAAGGGTATTAGTATTTCACAACGAAAGTATACTCTTGATATTCTTAAAGATGGTGGTGTTGTGGGAGCTCATCCAGTCAAGTTTCCTATGGAACGAAACCTCAAGTTGTCTAACATAGGTGAATTGTTAAAAGATCCTGCCAAATACCGAAGACTGGTGGGACGGTTGATTTATTTGACAATCACAAGACCGGATATCATGTATGCAGTCCACGTACTTAGTCGATTCATGCATGAACCAAGAAAGCCGCATATGGAAACCGATGTCCGTATATTGAAGTACCTTAAAAAATACTCCAGGACAAGGTCTTTTCTTTCCATCCAATAATGATTTGAGTTTGATTGCCTACTGTGATTCTAATTGGGCTGGTTGTCCTACAACAAGAAGATCTACCACTGGTTATTGTGTGTTTTTGGGACAATCTTTAGTTTCCTGAAGGTCAAAGCGTCAGAAAACAGTTTCTCTTTCATCGGCGGAAGCCGAGTATAGAGCCATGACAAGTACTTGCTGTGAACTTGCTTGGCTAAGGAGTTTATTGAAGGATTTAGAGTTACCCCATAAAAACGCAGCACAACTTCATTGTGATAATGAAGCTGCTTTGCATATATCGGCCAATCTCGTATTTCATAAACGCACAAAACATATTGAAATGGATTGTCACTTCGTCAGAGATAAGATTCAGGATGGGTCAATTGTCACCAAGCATGTTGGATCCTCACAACAAATCGCATACGTATTCACTAAGGCTTTGGGTGAAGATGATTTTACAAATATGTTGCGCAAGTTGGGAGTTCTTGACATCCACTCTCCAACTTGAGGGGAAGTGTTGAGAATTTCTCCTCCACAGATTGCTCGTGGTGTTTTAGGAAGGTTGTAAATGTGATTGATCTATTGTAATTATAGATTGATATGTATTATAATCTTGCCATAGTTAGATAGCTTGATTATGGGAATCTCTTGTATAAAGTTCCGTTTCTATCAATGAGAAATTTATTCTCGGAAAATCATACTTTTGCCAATCTAATACTCTGGTTCAACATGTGCGACCGCAAGTGGGGATCCAAGACCCAGATCAAGAAATTGGGTTCTGGGGCGTAGGACGCGTCGCAACATCTCCGGTGGAGGTTGGGTGGCTTATGGATCAGGTGGGTGAGGAGCTTACTGTGGTTTTTATTTTGTTGGTCGAAGAGCTTAGTGTGGTTGAGGTTTTTTATTATTGCTTTCTAAAGGATTGTGTTCAATTGATTTATTATTATTTTAAAAAAAGTAGGAGATTTAACAGACTATGAAGGACGAAAATTCTAGCATGCTCCGAAGTAAACTTTACTCCAGAAAAAATCAACGGTTAGATGATGTCTCCAAGTATTCAATGGTGTAGATTAAGGCAACAAATTTACTTGGTAACCGGATCTGCAGGTGGAGGGAGGAACAGTAGAAAGCAGGAAAAAAAAAACCACCGATCTGCAGCACCGAGCTTCATAAAGCAGGGGAAGAAGATGAGTTCAAAACCACCGATCTGCAGAAAAATCTATTGCTGCAGAAAAAACCCAGAATCTCAGAAGAAGAAGAAGAAGATTCAAAGCCGCAGGCTTTCTGATCGGATTTGCTTCCAATGAATCATGGCGACACCCGATGTTCTCAACAGAGAAGACGGCTTTTTCCTCAACTCTCCTATCCTCGAACCTCGAATTGGTACCTCTCCCTCTGTCTTCTATTGTATGGAATCGATTCCTAGCTATAGAGTTTGCAAAGTTGCAGACTTTGGCTGTTTCGGTGATTCGGGCGGAGTGAAATAGCGTTTGGGGATTTGGGGTTTTGATGGGATTTGATTAATTTTCTGGGTTTTTATGTACATTTGATTACCCCAGATGGTGGATTGATATCTTCTTTCGAGTTTACTGTGTAGTCTTTGATTAGTTTTGTAAATTAATTTGATGCCCCTGTTAATGTTGGAATGCTGGATTTTAAGTGGTGTTTTTGTACAGGAGAGAGTGTCAAGTCCCGTGGAATGTCGATTGAGAAGAAGATTGAGCTTCTTGAGAGCATGGCTGGAACAATACTATTTGTGATCTGTGTTTATAAAGTATTGATTTACACAGACTTATGATTGTTGTATAATTTAAATTGATTGCAAACAGAGTTTATGGTTTTGTTATCACTTGTTCGGAGTCAATTTATATCACCATTCAGTGTTGTTTTCCTCAGCATGGAACAAACTGCGAATGTGTGATTTGCGCACTATAGTCATATATGGATTTTATGGAAGCTAGAACTAACGAACATAAAATCCATATATGACTATAGTTCGCAAAATCACACAGTTGCAGTTCTATAGTTCGCAAATCACACATTTTATGGAAGCTAGAACTAATGAACATAATTGATATCTTTATCATTTTGAGGGGTAGCAATACTCATTTTTACTTACTATATATATGGTCACTATCGTGGTTCTTCAAAATGCAAATTACCACTACCAACATACGTTGTTAATAAGTTTTGCTAATTTAATAACCAAATATTACTTTTAATTACATAAGAACGAATACTGTTTTGTGAAGCTAGAGGAATGTAGTGTGTACTGGTTAGCCAACACACCTTATTTTGCTTTAGTACTTTGTAAAAAAGTATAAGCTTGAAGAGCGATTAATTTTCTGCATGCATGATAAATTATTCTCTGGATTCGATTTGTGTTATGACTATTCTTTGCTTTTGGCAGGTTAGCAACCGACGGTCTCGAAGATGGGTAAATGATCGGATTTTGTTGGAACTTGTTCCTCGTCTAAATGCAGAAGAAATCAGAGGCTTGTTTGTTCCTCGTCTAAATGCAGAAGAAATCAGAGGCTGGATTATGAAACCATGCATTGAGTCTTCCATTAAAACACGATGAGATTACTCGATCTGCATCGCATCAAACCATTGTTGAATTGTGGTTGAAGTTGAATTGTGGCAACAACTTGAGCATGAGCTTTATGATAGAACAGAAGGTGAGGATGCCGATGTGGAAAATGAAATAAGGGAAGAAGAAGAAGCTGCAATTGCAGAGGCAAGTGATGGTCAGCGAGAGAGCTATGCTCCTAACAGGAAGTATGGCAAGGAAATGGGGTTCAATGACAAAACCGGCATAGTGTCAAGAAGAGAGTGGCTATGTGCGAAACAGGGAGCGAGGGAGAAAAAGTGGTTGGAACTCGAAGACGATTATGGCTATTTTGTTAGTTGTTGTTATAGATTGTAATTGGTTATTGCATTTGCTTTGGTTATTCGTCCTTCAACTAGGTGTAATGACTATTGATGCTGCACATGATATGAAAGGCGAAAGGAATAGAAAAAATTCATTTTCAGTTCATATTTTAGTCAAATCAAAATAGTTGGCTAATTTAATTTTGGATGTTTTTGAAGCCAATTCAATGTTGAGAACATGTTTATAATGTTGAATATGATGTTTTGGAATAGGTTTGGGGGAGGTAATCGACCTACATTGACATTTGAGGGGTTTAGAAACTGAAAAAGTGAAAAAAAAAATCATGAAAACTGCTGCATAATTTTTCCAGATTTTTGGTCATAAAATCTATTTTTTGTGACGATCTTCAAAGAAATTTCAGTCGCTAAAGGTTGTTCATATTTTTAGCAATTGTTTCTGGGTATTCAATTATGTCACTAAAAGTTCTTTTGCATATATTCGGCCTGCAAAATTACCACGTGCAATTGCATAGAGAAGTGCAGACACTATCTCACTGTTTGCCAATTGCATGCACTTAATGAAACATTATAGATAGAAAACATTTAAACATTTAAACGTTACCCCATTCATTATTGAAACATTTAAACATTTAAACGCCGTTCAAATGGTAAAACTAACGTTCAAGTGGTAAGTTACCACTTAAACGAAGAAATTACAACTTGAACGATGGTTTTACAACTTAAACGATCGATGGACTCGTTTAAGTGGTAAAGTACCACTTGAACGTTAGTTTTACAACTTAAACGAGGCATTTTACCACTTAAACGAGAAAATGAACGTTTAAGTAGTAATGGACAAATTTTGTACACTTACAATTTAAACGATCGTTCAAATGGTAAAAACGCCGTTCAAATGGTAAAATTGTCGTTCAAGTTGGTAGATTTTAACGCGAAGAAATTACCACTTAAACGTGTTTAGCAACGATCGAATGTCTCGTTTAAATGGTAGAATTACACTTGGAACGATAGTTTTACAACTTAAACGAGGTATTTTACCATAAACGAGAAAATTAACGTTTAAGTAGTAATGGACAAATTTTGTACACTTACAATTTAAACGATCATTCAAATGGTAAACGCGTTTCAAATGGTAAAATTGTGGTTCAAGTGGTAAGTTACCACTTAAGCGAAAGTACCACTTAAAAACGATGTTTGCTTAGCAGAATGTGGTTAGGCTGGTAAGATACCATGAACGATAGTTTACAACTTACTTAGGGTGTTTTACCACTTAAACGAGAAAATTAACGTTTAAGTAGTAATGGACAATTTTGTACATAATTTAACTGATGATTCAAATGGTAGCACGCCGTTCAAATGGTAAATTGTCGTTCAAGTGGTAAGTTACCACTTAGCAGAAGAAATTACCATAGCAGTGTTTTTACAGCAAAAACGATCGAATGTCTCGTTTAAATGGTAAATTACCACTTGAGTGATAAGTTTTACAAAACCCAAACGAGGCATTTTACCACTTAAACTAGAAGGCTGAACGTTTAAGTGAAATGGACAAATTTTGTACACTTACAATTTAAACGATCGTTCAAATGGTAAAACGCCCGTTCAAATAAAATTAAGAATGTCGTTAAGTGCCGTCTCGAAGAAATTACCACTTAAACGATGTTTTTACAACTTAAACGATCGATTGACTCGTTTAAATGGTAAATTACCACTTGAACGATAGTTTTACAACACCAAAAAATATGGTTATTATGCCATTTAAAATGTTGTCTAATTGCATGATGTTATGCAGATACTAGCCTACTGTTTGCCAATTGCATAATGTTCTGTTCTTCTTTTTTTTTTAAATAAACAAATTTTTTTCAAAACCGGGGTAACTTTTACCCCGGAGCACAGAAGCAAAACCCCTATGAAGGATAGGTGTTACAAGGAGAATACGGGCAAAGGGTTTTTGGGCACAGAAGATCTCGTCTCACTATTAACATGGCAGAGTCGAGTCCTACTAAGTATGACACAAAGTTCATGTTTCAAAGTACGGAAGTGATTTTTTTGCACACAATTTTTCTGCACACCCTGCGTATTTTGGCATTTGATTTTTGGGGCTAATGAAACCGGTCCAGTTTCTGAACAGTGCTTCAGGTTTAATTCAGCAACAACAAATAGATAGTTGGGGTCCCAAACAGAAATTCTTCCTTATAATCTAGGGGTGGGCACTTGAAACCGAAAACCGAAACCGAAACACAAATCGAATCGAACCGCACCGAACGGTTTGGTTTTGCGGTTTTGAAACGGTTTCGGTTTTGAAACCGAACCGCGAGGAAGGAAACGGTTTCGGTTTCGGTTTTAGGGTTTTCAAAACCGCACCGAAACCAAACCGAAACCGAGAAACCGAAACCGCAGTTTGCACCGTTGGCCCGTTGCACTTCGTTCTTCCCTGTGGGTAACTCTGAGTCTCTGACTCACTCATCTTTCATTCTTCATCTCTTCCATCCACACAATCACACACATCAGTGCCCTCAGGCCCCTCACTGCCCTGAAGTTGAACTCTCTTCCAAATCAATTATTAATATTGACTAGACTACAAAAACTTCGGTTCATCCCCAGGTTCTGTTCATCCCCAGGTTGAGGTTCTGTTCATCACACACCGAGTTCGGTTCATCCCCAGAAGCCAGGACCCAGGACCCCATATCCCCTTCATTCACCTCATCACCTGCTCTTCTTGCCAGCTAATATGGTAAGAACCTTGCATCCCCATATCCCCTTCAATTCATTCATTCATCTGCTATTCAATGATTTTGAACAGATGAAGTTCATCTGATGAACATCCCTAAAATTTCGGAATAAGTGATTTGATTAGTGTATGTATGCTGTGCTGTGCTGGACCTGCTGGTATTTGTGTATATGTACGATGTGCTGGTATTTGTGTATATGTACGATGTGCTGGTATTTGTGCTGTGCTTGCTGGTATTTGATTAGTGAAGTTCGTTCATTCATTCATTCATCACTTCAATGCACTCTACCTGTTTGTTTAAATGCCTCTTTGCAAAAATCACAAATTGAAGTGTAAGACTGTAAGTCATTTAGCTGGAAATTATCAAATAGAAGTGTAAGACTGTAAGTTAAAGTTGGATTTTATTGTTCAAATGCCTTACTGTTGCTTGTTTGTTTGTTTGTTTAAATGCCTCCTTGCCGTTGCTGGATTTTATTGTTCTGCTGCCTTACTGTTGCTGACTTTGTGAGTTAACATTCGATATAATGTCTCGAGTATATTGGGATCGGAGGAAGATGAACCTTAAACGGGATTAGGCTCTGTGTAGTGGAAAAGTATCAGATATAAGTTATTTCTAGATTTTCTGTTGAGATTATGGTTCTGGTTTGAAATAAGTTTGACTGGTCTGATGTATTATTTGAATTGTAGATTAGGTGGGATAAGGACTCCTTGATTTTGTGAGTTTCTTATCTTCACAAGTGATGGAGATCTTTACTATGTTGAATGATTTACAGCCGTGTTTATAGTTTATAAATAGACAGCAGTCATCAGCGTTAAGGGTGTGCTTGCATCTCATATTTGTTTTCTTTTAATTTCTCCACCTTCAAACAGATGGGAGTTTTGGTTTGCAAACTGTGTTTTGAGCCCTCTCTCTCTCTCTCTCTCTTCTTTTCTGTTTGTGTAAGGATTGGTATACTTGGTAAGAAAATCAAAACCTACTAGATAATTGTGGCGGATAAATGTTGAAGAGAAGTGATGGAGGTATTGTTGTTGTTAGCTTCTTAATTTTGTATCTTCATATAGAAAGAATTAACTCGGTTTTTGTACTGTTGTTAGAGTATCAATTTTGCATCTTCAACCATATGATGATATATGATCAGGTTTCGTATATTTAACTCCTAATTTGTATACCTTATTTGTTCTCATTTATCTTATGTACTGCCAACAATGTTCGATTATTTGTCAAGCATTGTTCTCATCTTCTTGCCTAGAAACCATCCCGAACTTGGTTTTGCTTTGCAATATGCAGACAGCAGACTCATAGTTTGGAACCGTTTGAAACCATTTGAAACCGAAACCGAAACCGTTTGAAACCGCACCGAATCAAACCGAACGGTTTGGTTTCATTTCGGTTTTGGCTTCAAAACCGCACCGAACCGCACCGCAAAATATTTCGGTTTCGGTTGCGGTTTCACTCGAAACCACACCGAACCGCACCGCGCCCACCCCTATTATAATCCCGTAATTCAAAGCTAGTGTTTATAAATTTGTGTAATTAAAGTTATAAACATTCTAAATTTGATAATAATGCATACTAATGAACCAGTTCTGCATATTTGTATTAGTAAGGCAACTAATATATAGGTTTATTATAAACTTGATCATGTGGGTAATAATCTTAATAAACCTGTCATGAATGATAGTAAACCGATAAATAGCTTCGTAATTTGATAAACATATTCATGTGGTTTATAATGTTAATGAACCTGTGATGAAGGAGGTAGTAATCATTTCATTAGATTCGTAATTTGATACCTATCCATGTGGTTTATAAATTTATAATGTAATAAACCTAATGATGCTAGACATAACCAACATTCATATGTACATGCGGTTCTTTAATCAGACGAATTGGTGCTATCCCATGTTATCATCCTAGTTGGTGTAATATGGTTTGAACTTTACCTTATTAGTTGTCTGCTACAAAATGTTCAAAAGAACCATAACTAACAAAGAAAACAAAATACAATATTAAAATGCATACCCCGACCCGGATGTACAGGTGGACACCCAAAAAGCCGAGGAAGCTGGCCGACACCTCGTGAGGTGACGAAAGCCATTTGAGGAAATTAAAAGTAAATTAAAGTAATTTGAATTAAAATACTAACAGAGTACACGGAAGTGTGCGAACCGAAAAGAAAACAATAAAAAAATAACAGATTTGGTAGAATTGAATACTAGAGTAAATACAATTACTAGTAAAAGAATTTCCTACACTGAGGAAGAGGTATGTCACCGCGTGTCGACGTCAACAGCTCCAAGCCTACTAAACCTGGAGGGGCGCAAAACAGAAAGGTGAGTGAGCTATAAACAAAATAGTTTTTCTAAAACTTTTATTTTCTGAAAGTACTAACCCCTCGCTGTAAAACCCGTAATAGTTCTAAAAATCATACTATAATAGTAGGTATGAAAAACAGTTTGAGGACGGAAAAGTACTTGTTTTCCAAAACGGGTAAAAGCCCACAACTTCAATATAAAATACTTTCCCAGAAATCAATACGTATAAAATAATATGAAGAACCTAAAAACAACACAAGCCTCCGTGGCATCAGTGAAATCCGGTAATAAATCACAATACAAAAATTGAGGTACGCTCATTAGGCAGTGCAAACACACGAGCTCATGCAGAGATATTCTGCCATGAACAGGCTGGGTGTAATAATCTACGCTCAAGTACTACATACACGTGAAGCGGGCGCTAAGTGCGTCACAACGAGTTCTAGAATGCCAAGGCAACTAGAACAGGCTGACACCTACGATGGATCCAAAGTGAACGTGTCGGTGCAGTGTGAACATACACGTGAAGCTGGCCTTGGCCCGGACAGTACTATAAACACCGTATAAGCATTCCTAGTTGAGCGTGTATGAAAACATACCACGGATAAATTCGAATATAGAAAGTGGGGTACTTCATTTCTAAAGTAGATCTCGTAATAAAACCTTCTAAATAGGTATTCCCGGATGCCGTATCTGAAATACCGATAATAAGCTAAAATACTTGAAATACTAAAGTCAAGTAACGTGGTAAGTAAACCAAGTACAAGATAGTAATTAAATCCAAATTTCACTTTGAACAATATTGTAAAACTCATTTCAAAGCATAAGCATAAATATTATTTCTCAAAACACACATAATATATAGCTTTATAAAGAAAAGGGCCCACTCACAGTGACCATAGCCGAAATTGCATATTTGTACGCTCTCCGTACTCCACGGGTTGTCAAACCTAAGTTAGAACACCCACAAATAATAATTTAGTTGAAAACTATGAAGAAAACGGAGTTCGGAAACTCAAATTTGGAGTTCCGGGGTCGAAAAACCCAAGAACGCCGCCGTGGGCAGCCGTGCGCCACCGCAACGCGCCGCTGTGAGGTCCCACGCGCCGCTACGCGCCGTTAACGCATTTAGTTAACGAAACGGAATAAGTTGGCTCGGGTTGGCTGACGTCAGCTCGCCGGTGACCGCTGCAACTCCCGGCCGCCAATCGCCGCCGCCGGCCGAAGTTTCGCCGGAATATGGGAATTTCACCGGAATTTTTCAAAACAACACAACTCAGTCAATTCTCAACCAAATTTCACAAAATAGGTACCAAAATGAAGCTAGGAAGGCCAGGAATCATAATTTACCTATTTGGGGGCCAAAACATTGCCGGAGATGGCCGGAAAATGGAAGAGAAGCCACAGCCGATTCCAGTTCAATGATTTCAAGCTGGATTCCAGCATGCAAGGTCTAGGTAAGGTACTAGGGATCTCCAGGAGGTGAATGGTGGTCAAATCGAGGAGGATCGAGGTCGGATTCAACAAGAATCTCGACGGGAAAGCTTCGAAGCTTCGTCGGAATTTATGAGTTTGAGCCTCTGGGATTCTGAGTTTGGGTTACTGGGTTTAGTTTGGTGTGTTGGTGATGATCTGTGGTGGTGGTTTGCCTGGAATGGTGGCAGGGCCACCGTGTTTGGCTCTCGGGGGAAGACAAACGGAGAAGACGTTGAGTGATAGAGACAAAGAGTGAGATCGAGAGTTTTACAGAGAGTGAGGGAGACAAAGTGAGTCAGGGAGTGGACTGGGCTCATTGGGCTCACTAGGCCCAAAGCCCAACTACAAAACACAGTCGAAATTACGGAAACGCCGATAGATTAACGTCTCGTAAAACATTCGTTCGAATTCCAAATTTCGTCCCTTTCGCGTCCATGCGCTCGTAACGATGAGTACAACAAGGAAATACTAAGAAGAAGGTCGTACGTGTCATGACACGGAAGTCAACCGAAAAGTCAACCAAGGGTAATTTGGTCATTTCCCACTTTCGGGAATAAAATAGTATAAATTCCTGGACGGGTCGTATCAACAACGATGCAAAATGTTTAAATGAGTCTAAAATCAAGTGTGCACATCAAATAACAGTGCAAAATGCACTCAAAAGGGTACAAATGGTACTTGGAAAAGTTGTAAACATACTCCCTTAAAAATAAACTGAGTCATCATTATAAAATAGGAAATATTGCTTAGTTGGATTAGAAGTCAATGAACCTAAAATGATAAGTGAAATCTCAAGGATTAAATCTAATAATTGACTACATAATTGGTCTTAAATCTAATTATCTCTTGATTTTTTTTTATTTGTTCAATTATTAAGCGATAAGAAAGAAGGTGCGTGCAAAAGATGACAAAGAGTGTGTGAAATCATTTTTCTTCATAGTAAACTAACCTTGAAAAAATAAAAATATAACATGGGTTATTTACGTCTTAGGCTTAAAATTTCACCACAAATAAGAATGTGTATGAGCCTTGTGAAGCATTGTCCTACATTTGAAAGTTAGAGTCTTTGCATAAAATTATAAGACTTGGGTCATACTTACTATTGTGAATTGGTTTTGGAGTGAAACTCCCATCTTCCTTCTACTTGGAGCTACAAATGATGTATCATAAAAGGGAAACAGAGAATACATACGTAATACTTTTTTTTAGAGAAAAATAATAATTTTACTACGTTAATTGCTTAGGGTATATGGTCTAGTTTTGAATTTTGGGCTACCTTCAAAACCTGAGACCTACACGCTCGTCCCTAGGACATTCAAAAACTCTAAACCCAAAATGATCAACCCCAAATATTAACGGACCTTATAAAACTCTAATCTTCAAGTTATTCCCGGGCTCTAAAAGGACCTTATAAAATTCTAAAAGAAATAAATTTGAGGACAAGATGGTAATTTCACATATTTTTATTTAGTCACAATTCATTTGGAATGTATTTTTCCTAAAATATTTAATTGGTTTTGATATTTTTTCTTAAAATATATGCCCAACTTGATATTTAATATGAATTTACCTTATAATGTATCTAGCTATTGTTAGATTATTTAGATTAGTGGACGTAGTGGTCCTATCCACTACGTAAACTTAGGGATTTGAATGTAAGCAGTTTTAACTGCATGACCAAATAAACCCTAGCTTTTAGGGATCATTAGAAGTTGTTTTTCCTTTTGACTTAGTCTTATACCACGTTTAGGATAGTGTTTAACGTGGGCTGCAGTTTCTTTCCTTTTCTCCGTTTGTAAGGCTTATATAGCCAGTCTTTCTTTGTTTAATGCAATCAGTGAAATTCCTCCCAGCTCACAAAGTTCTCTTTTGACAAACACTAGGGTTTAACAGCTATCTATTTTTGTTATTTATCTATGTTAAATTCTTTTGTGGAATCAGGGTATATCGTAGAAGATAAAACACCGACAAATGGTGCGGTCACCAATACACATGCGCTCTTGGCTCCCATCTCTCAACGAAATCAAATCAACATTGTCTTTTATATATACCCTGGCCAGCTGTTCCAGTTGCTTCACCGGCCTCCCATCTCTCTTCCTTATTCCTTAACTAAATTGCCTCTGCAAGTGCCCCAGAATTCCATGAAGGACCAGTGTCCAACATATCATCAACATTAATATTAGCATTGAGACTTGAGAGACTTGAGAGGATATGCCAATTTCAATTTCAGTTTCAGTGCGAGTTGCATTTACCATCACTACTCTCCTCCTCATGCTACTGCATTCGAATGGTAGTGTAGTAGTGTCCAAAGAGCAAACAAGCTGCACAATGTGCAATGAGTGCCCCAACCCATGCCCCGTGACATCTCCACCTCTACCATCGCCGCCACCACCAGTTATCATTGAATGCCCACCGCCTCCTGCACCGCCTTCTCCACCACCGCCAGCTCTCCCTGAATGTCCACCACCACCACCACCACCTGTGCAGCCTCCGTGTCAAGAAACTTGCGGATCATCCTCCTCTCCTCCTGCGCCAGGTGTTCCGTCATTAATCCCTCCTCCTGCGCCAGGTGTTCCGTCATTAATCCCTCCTCCTGCGCCAGGTGTTCCGTCATTAATCCCGAATCGCCCTCCACTTCCGCCCTCTATAGTACCACCAAGCCTTTATCCAGTAGATCCTTACAGTCCCCCGCCACCTTATTTTTCTAAATCGGTTCATTTGAGAATGCACTTCCACCCTCATAGTCTTACTTCCATCTTTGTCTTGTTCACTTTTCTTTGCGTCTTCTTCTTTTAATTGTCAAGTAATTAATTACAAATAACTGTCAAGTAGCTAGCTAGCAAGCTATATATCTAGCCAGTATACGTGACAATATATAGGTCCCCCTCTTTTTTTCTCTATATATTGATCTTTTTTAATTCTTTAATTTGGAAATTAAGTCGGATGATCTCTAGCTCTAGCTAGTATTAGTATTACTATTACTTGATCATGCATGCATGGCTGCGAACCCGGCTGGTTGGCCCGCGAATTGATCAGCTAGGGCGCATGCATGTAATGTATATGGCCCCGCGCGCGTGTTCTCTCGTTCATTAATGATACGAGCTTCCAATCTAGCAAATGGAAAAGAAGATGAAGAAGAAGAAGAGAAGGCAAGCGAAATGCATGTAATATTATTTTTCCTCTTTTGAATTTCTTATAGTTAATTGCTCTGTTTCGTGTAACTCTTTCATCACTTAGCGACGTCCTTCATATCATGATACCATTGAAGTAAAAAAGCTAAATAAATATGTGACTTCATCCGCAGTTGGTGAATGCCTGTTATTAATCCATCCTTCTTTCAAAGTCTCTGTAATTGCCTTTTTCTTTTCTTTCCAATGCTTATGATTTGGGGCAATTAATTAACATGGTCTCTACACTCTATTTATATAAGCATATCAAGACTCAGTACGCATATATACTTGGATCACGACATGCTTCGAAGATAAGACTATGAAAAAGGGCCACAGAAATAGATTCCTTACTCTATAATCTCCAAAATGGAAAGTTCATTTCTCTCATATTTAAATATTATTTTAATCACAAATATTTAATCAAATAAAATGAAAAATATCATCGACAAAGAATACAATTCCACAATTATAACACAAGAGAAAAACCATAACATTAGCCACAAACTTTTGCATCACCTACTAATGAACTTGCAAAAGACGATGCTCCTTTGGCACAAAAGCAGAAGAAAGAATGTTTTTCAATGATATATTATTTCATCTCAAAACAAAGGTATATATACAACCCTATACAATCCTATTTGAAATAAAGGAAAGAATAATTACATCCTAAACTAGGAAACCAAATATGGTAGGAATCCCACAATTATAGGAATCCTAATACAAGTCAACACCCCTCTCTCAAGTTAGTATGATGTTGCACATGCCCAACTTGTCTAAACTGAGAACTTGTCACTAGAAATCACTTTAGTGAGAATATCTCGTTACTTGGTCAGTCCATTCCTATGGGAGGAACTCGATTACTTTGTTATCCAAATTCTCTTTAATAAAGAACCCGTCAACCTCTACATGCTTGGTCCTATCATGTTGTGCACTGATTATGAGCAATATCACGAGCAATTTTATTGTCACAAAATAACTTCATCGATCGACCATGTTTAACCCCCACATCTTGTAATAGAAAACCAAGGTTACAAGAGTTCGCAAATATTGAGTGCCATACCCACCCGGTTTTCCGTGCTTGATCTTGATACACCATTTTGCTTCCGCTTTCTCCACGTTTACTAGATTTCCCCAACAAAGGTAAAGTACCCTGATGTCGAGCGACCATCATCCGTTGATCCCGCCAAGCTAGCATCCGTATAGCACCCACCAAATACCAATTTTTGAAATAAAATTCCTTTGCCGTGGCTTCCTTTCAAGTAACTCAATATTCTCATAATCGCACTCTCATATGTTGTTCTCTGGATTGTGCATATATTGACTAATTACTTTAGCATGAGCAAGATCCGCCTAGTGTAAGCCAAATACATCAATCTTCCTACTATTCTTTTGGATACCTCCCTTTATCAATTGGTACTTGGTCTCCGATCGATACCCAACTTCATTCCCTTGGCCAACTGAGTAGACACCGCTTGCACGTCGTCATACCTGGGCTTCTAACAAAGTCAAGAACATACTTCCTTTGTGATAGAAATATCCCGGACTTGCATCTCAACACTTAAAATCCCAAGGAAATATTTCAAAGAACCAAGATTCTTCATTTCAAATTTTGTAGACAAATATTTTTTCAAGGCCGCTTGCTCACCGTAATCAAGTACTGCAACCACCATATCATTCACATATACGATAAGAGTCAGAATCTTTCCATTATGGCGTCTTCAGAATAACGTAGATCCCACCACTCCGCCTATACCCAAATGCTTTCATGGACTTGCAATCTACCAAACCATGCCTCTGAACTACTAACCCATACAATGATTTCCTTAAGCCTACATACCTTTGTTTCTCGTATGTTCTGACATCTATCCCCGGTGGAAGGTCCATGTAAATCTCCTCAATTAGATCTCCATGGAGGAATACATTTTTACATCAACTATTGCAAAGGCCAATCTAGATTCGCCGCTAAGGACAAAAGAGAAGACGAATCGCATTGATCTTTTCCACTCGGGTGCTAACGCACGCTGTAGCCGATGCCATATTTCGTGTATACCCATTTGCCACCAATCTTGCTTAAAGCGATTTCATCGTTCCATCGCCTTGTATTTCATTGTATAAACCCATTTGCATCCCACACAGCCCCTTTCCGTCGGCAAGCCGCTTATTTCCTGTAGCATTCTTCTTCAACTATCACTCCTCGTTCGTTGCATCTTTCCAAATGTGGAATCGCTAAGGCCTCCTCGCACACCGTTAGGAATAGATACGTAAGAGATACTGATATATAAATGCCTTATTTGATTTTGGCAAGTGATGTAGACACATAATTGTTTAATGGGTATCCACTCTTGAATCGTAATCTGCTCACTCACTCGGAATACTTGTGTTTACATCTTGTATCCGCCACATGCTTGGCTCGGGAATACCTCGATTAATATAAGCCTGAAGGCGACGGAGTGGAGGTGCATCCGCTATGAGAAGATTGGCTATGATAATTAATGTAAGACGAATTCATACTTGGACTCGATATAACACGGAGCGAAACTTCCGTGGACAATAGTCAGCAGCTTGTCACGGCTTACTGGTAACTAGCTGGGTCATAGCTATTATCAAGCCCAAACCCCATGGGACTGTGGGCCGCTCTTCCTCCCCGCAATGTTTGATGCCTGCCGTGAGCCGCCCGTGGCCGATGACCAAAGCACACTGCCACGCCCGTTCCGCATGCCGTGTACTCCGTAAGTGATGACTCGCAATGGGTTGCCGCTCATTTCTAGCCACGGAAAGCACTAGAATCTCAAAACTTCACTATTATCTCGGTCATAACTTCAATATTCGGTACCCTTGAAGTGAGTGACGCTGAGGATCCAAAAACATTTCATTCTCATGGAAAATCACATCCCGAGTAATAAACATTTGACTCTGAGATGATAACAACGTATATCCTTTCGCAGTAGCATAACCCACAAAACACAAATAAAATGGCTCGAGGCTCAAGTTTATTATACTCACAGGGGGTGGAGGGTGAATGTGTAAAAGCAACACAAACTCAAGACCCGTGGGGGAAGAGTCGGTGGACTGCTAGTCCTGAGATGTGAGAGCTCAAATGGTATAAGTGAAAGCTGAGCAGTACGAGAAGTAGGCTAACATTAACAAGACAGTCATAGACGTAGTTGCCTCTCCCCAATAATGTGCAGGGCAGCATGGGCCGTAATGAGGAAGCACCTAACCATTTCTAACAGTGTCTATTTTTATGCTCAACAACCCCATTCCTGTCGGTGAGCATACGGCACGTGGTCTCGACGAACAATACCATGCACCTCCAGAATGAGTAAAGTTCTCTACATTAACATATTCACCACCATTGTCACTTTGAAGAACCTGGATATTCCTATTGTATTGCACAACAACCATTTATGGAACCGTTGAAAGGCCGAACTAACTCGTTGACTTTAACAAAATAACCCAAGTCATTTTGGTACACCGTCAATAAAAGTAACAAACCAATGAGCACCGCCTGGGCAGTAGCTATATTTACGGTCCCCCAGACATCGAATGTACAATCATAAAAGGAACGGTACTTTTATTGAAAACCTGGAGGAAAAGAAGTTCGATGGCTCCTAGCCATTTCACAAACATCACACTTAAACCTGAACACTGGGCCTTGACAAACAAAACTAAGAAATAACTTATGCGCATAATTAAAGGAAGCATGCCCAAGGCGCCGTGCCACATCCATATGTCCGACACTTTGCTTATTAATATCCCTTGAGAATCATCAACTAAAGAGCTTGGGTCACAGTTTCTAACTACCGGTATCAACTCCAAGTAATAAAGTTTTCATCTTCTAATACCATAACCAATTGTCTTCCGCGTCCGTATGTCCTTAAAAACACAAAAATAAGGCCAAAAATAATCAAACAATGTAAGGCAAGAGTTATTTGAGCAAATGCACAACAAATTATAATTTAGAGAGAGAACTACAAGAATGTGTGTCAAGCCATCGTATCGAAAAGGAAACAAAGTGTCTCCCCAATAATGTAGATCAGACAGCTTCATTAGCAACATTGACTCCTATGTGTGGATGTTTTTAGTGATGGAACTCCGTCTAGAATCACAAGTCATATGTTCGTAGCTCGAACTCAATTATCCATGTATTATTCATACCGTAAGTAGAAGTACTGAGGTGCCTTACCATCACTACTCGCAAAGAATTTACGGGCAGCATGCCTTATCCAATAAGACACCCATCCAATCATTCTTGTTTCGCAATGGAGGCTCGAAATTTGTTACTACGTGAGGATGACGGGTCTTATCCAAATTCCTCGTGATATCCAATCGCCTTAAAACAAATGTAATCCTTGGAGCTTGTCCCGTCATGCCACAAAGCAGGGCACTTACCTCGGGACGATCTCGCTTGTCTGGGCTAGGCCAAGTTTGTCCTGCCTGCTTTGTGACCCTTTCCTCGGGTTCGACCCAAAAGATGATCCACGGGCTTTTGTCGCCATGGCAACAGTTCACTCCCTCTGTCAACCTCCGTTTCATCGTCTCCTTCCGACGGCTTCTCGACGAACATATGCATAAAGCTCCGAAGGCCAAGTAGGTCCTTCCGCAACACTTCTCCACGCACTTGGTCAAACTCCATCATCAAGACCACTCAAGAAACACATAGACTCATTGTCTCTCGGGTTTTTTGAAACACTTTGATATCGTTTTCACACTCCATGGATACTTATTAAAGTGATCTAATTCTGAAAATCCTGCTTAGCTCCCTCAAAATAAGTAGCCAAAGGTTTGGCCATCTCCCGACAAGACATGATGCTTCGATTCAACGAATAAATTCTAGCCTCGTCATTCTCATCGAAGTATGCCGCCTTAAGGGAATCCCAAATTTCGATGTAGACAACTAAATGTACCATTTCATAATCTCAAGCCTATTGAAGACAAAGCCAACTCTTAATTTTTTGATCTTTCGTAGAACCAATCATCAGTGCCTTGATAGACCTACTAAGATATCCCATATTCTTCCTTCCAAAGAATATGGATTTGAATGAGAGGAGCCCATAAATCATAGTTCTTTTCATCCAAAACCATACCAATATTAAAGCTTGAATTCTAATCACCATACTGATGCAAAAATGGCTTAGAACAATCTTAAAACCTCGTCCTCTTTCACTCCATCTCTCTGATGCTCGTATGGCCTAAAAAAACTCAAACTTGGTAATTGACTAATAAGAAACCTGGTGAAAACTTGCGGCGCCGATGGATTCCGCACGCTCGAACAAATTGACAAAACATGGGGCAAGAATAATTTACAATTGCCCGTAATCGATCAGTGAACACAGCAAGAATAACTCCTCTAAGTTGTTTCGCGTAATTGATCAAAAATGGACACTAGCAAGTAAAAAAAATAGTTGTGGTTCGGTTTTTTCCTTTCTAACCCGGCTCGGTGTCAAGAAGAAAGAATGATTTTCAATGATATTATTTCATCTCAAAACAAAGGTATATATACAACCATATACAATCCTATCAAAATAAAGGAAAGTATAATTACATCCTAAACTAGGAAAACAATATGGTAGGAATCCCACAATTATAGGAATCCTAATACAAGTCAACAGAAGCCTTGCAATGCAACATCACAAAGAGGTCCATCACCTAAAGACCTTGTAAACACAACAAAAAAAAAAGGCTATAAATCCCCTCAAACTACCATAAAGACACCACGAGGGAAAGATTGCACCACTCTCTATGATTTTGCAATCAACATCAAACAAAATTGTTATGAGTCACCTCCAACAAACATCAAGTCCTTCGCCAAGTGCACACACCATAAAACCATCACTTCATATTTGAACAACAGTCAATACGCTAAGATCTGAGGTTGAGCAGTAAGTCATAACCGCTACAAAACGCTCTCTTCATCAAAGGACGAGAGCGACTACAACTACAAAGACTCTTCTCGACAAAGCAAAAGAATAAAAAGATCATATTGAAAATGAATAATAAAAAAAATCATATATCAAATGTCACTTTAAATAAAATAAAATTCACTTTCTTGTTTTCCTCGAATAAGCAATCGCTTTCAATGCCAACGAATAATCGATCATACATTAATTGGAGCAAAATCACAGTTGCAAATTTCCATGGATAGTATGTGGTATGGTAGGCAATCCTCTCCTCTATAGAAATATGTGCAACCAAACCAACAACGAATCCTAGATCTGGAGTTGGAAATTGCATTATCTAGAACTTTAAGATTTAGATTTCTGAATTCTAGTTAATGTAGCCCTTGATTAAGTAAAGGATAAAATCAAAACTAAATTTGGCATGGTTTCTTACAAACCCGCTTCAACGCTTGTTGCTGTTAAGATATCTCTCACGGTGTCTGATGGGTCTTTCTTTGCTTCTCTTACTTCTTATCGCAGGTTAGTTGGGTCCTTTAAGTATCTTACTTTAACTCGCCCTGACATATCTTTTGTTGTTAATTAATATTGTTGCTCAATTATGACTTCCCCTCGCACTACTCACATGATTGTTGTCAAATGAATTCTCCGCTACATCAAAGGTACTATGGATTTTGGCATCTCTCTGACTCCTCAGCTTGCTTCTGTGAAATTATCTGCTTATTCTGACGATGATTGGAAGGGTTGTCCAGACACTCGTCGCAACACCACTAGCTACCTTATTTATCTTGGCACAAATCTTATCTCTTGGTGCTTTAAAAAGCAACTGACTGTGACCCCGTCTAGTGCTAATCTGAATACCAATCTCTTGCTCATGCCTATGCCGAGACTACATGGCTTTGTTTTCTTCTTCGTGAGCTTGGGGTTCAACTCTCTTTTCCAATTTTACTACATTGTGACAACCAATGTGTCACATATCTTGCTACTAATCCAGTTCATCATGCTTGTACTCGTCACATTGAACTTAATTACCATTTTGTTAGCGAAAAAGTGGCACTTGGCAGTCATCGGGTTTGTTATATTTCGTCCATTGATAAGCATGCTAATCCCCTTACCAAGCCTCTTCATCAGCCTCGCCATGGTGTTCTTTGTTCGAAACTTGTCTAATCGGGCTCGTCTAGTTTGTGGGGCGGGGGGAGGGGGGTGAGGGGTGTTAAGTTAAAGTTAATCACTACGGAATAATTAGTGTAGGATTCCTACCTAAATAGGAATTGAGAGGCTACTGGCATGTATAGAGAAAAAGATGAGTGGTGGCTGATGGCTGGTTGAATTAGGGTTTAGGTTGTTGATCATTTTTGTTTAGTTTTTGTATCCTTTAAAGGAAATGGTTTTTTTTCAAAGTAAATATCAATTATGGACAATACTTAAGTACTCACTAATGAGTCTCATATATACTCATTTTAATGATTTGACATAATGATATTTTAACACATATTTTATTGCTTGAAAAAATAAAATATATGTTATTTAATTTTTCTTAGACTTTAAAAATAAAACATGTGTCATCTTTTAATTTTTCTTGGGTGCTCACTAGTGAGTACCCACATGTGACAAATTTTATTAAATTAAATTGATGAAGTGGCATTGACACATCCCAACCCGGATGTACACGTGGACACCCAAAAGTCGGATGTGTCACGTGACTCACGTGAGGGGTGACGAAGCCAATTTGAATAAATGAAAGAATATTTGAAGAGAATTAAATAACAAATACGTATATCGCACCGAATACAAAATACCGAGAATTTACAACAAAGAGAATTAGAACAACTTCATACCACCGGGTCTCGATGTCGATAGCTCCAAACCGCTAAACCTGGAGGGGCGCAGCCAGTATGTGGGTGAGTGGGCCAAAGGTTAATTATTTCGTGAAACCTTTCTTTTAAAACATACTAAACCCCTCACGTAAAACAGGTAGTAAGCTTCGTAAAACCTTCTTTGAAAACATAATATAATATAGAAAATCAAGGTAAGTACGGAATGTACTTACCGTCCGAAACGGGCAGAAAGTCACTGTCGCATAAAACAATTTATCCAAAAGTTCAGAAATAAAGTATACGGAAAAGTCTGCACCCATAAGTAGTATCCGGCATCAGTGAAAATCAGCGATAATAATAATCCAAGACTACAAGATAGACGCGCTTAGGGAATGGCAACAATACGAGTTCACATGTATACTCACACATGAATAAAGTTGGGTGTATAATAAATTACGCCATGTACTACGATCACGTGAAGCTGGCGCTAATCGTATCACAACGAGCTCGAAGGCGCCCATGCGACCTCGAACAGGCTGGCACTTACCAGTGATCCAGTGAGCCGATTGCGCGGTGTGAATAATCACGCAATACCGTCCTCGCCCGACAAGACAATAAACACCGGGTGAGCCTTCCTAATTGAGCGTATAAAAAGATGCCACGGAGTATTTTTAAATTAAACAGTATAAGGTAACTCCCTTTGACAACCTTTAAAACTACCACTAAATGCCAAAATATTCTTCGGTGCCGTGACCCGGAAGACTAAGTAATTAATCACAATACATAAAATACCAAGAATACACCATAATGGTACCAAGGTATAGAAATACCAATTTAATGGTAGATTAGATGAACCCAAAATGTGATAGAAATTATCGTTTCCAAAGTTCACTCCAAAATACGCCCAAGGCCCATCAAACAAATATAAGATCCAAACGCATAAATAGGGAATTAAAATAATTAATTCTAAACCCTCAGCAGGTTGGTAATGGTTAATCGAAAATACTTATACAAGATAATACCTAAATCACCAATTTAATACATAACCAATGGAATATGGGCCTTAGCCCATTGATTTCATAGCCTAACAAACATCGAAACTAACACATCAAGTCTATCCGATAAACCAAGTAAATACTACGAAGTACAAGGTCTACCGAAAAATACGGGACAAATACCATATTACAGTCAATAAAGGTGTGTAGACATAAATTAAGTTTGCCAACAAGTGTACACACACAATAATAGTCAATTTTAAAGCATAGGCAAAACCATTTATATAAATAAAATCGTATAAAATATTTGTAGCAGTAGAATTTAAGTGAGAAGGCCCACTCAATAAATACTGAAGCCGGAGTCAAAATGCACGTCCTCCGAACGCCACGGGTCACAGCAAAAACCATTTTAGAAACCTACAAATTAGTAAGTACACGAATATAAGAAAAACGGCGTTCGATACCAAAACGCGCTTCGGTCGAAAACCCCAAACCGCCGCCGTACGCCAGGCGCTGCCGCACGCCGCCACACGCTGCCATTTGCCACGCGCCGCTACGCGCGGCTGTGAGGTCATGACGCGCCTCACGCGCGCCGCCACGCGCCGGTGGAAGTCCACTTACGCGCCACGCGCTGCCACGCTACGCCACGCTGCCAGAATCGACGCTATCGTTCGTCAGAAGTTAACGGAATATTCTAACGCATGGCGAATATTCCGTTAACGGCGTTAAACTAACGACGGAATATTCTCGTATTCTCGTCTGATCAAGCTGAACCGGCTTAATACATCGCTAGAAGACCGGCTCGACCGGGTCACGACGCTGGCCACTATCAACCTCCGGTCGCCGGTCACCGTCGCCGGAAAACTGGAAAAATGCAGAATTTCGAATTCTTCACCATTTTTCGCAAATTTTATGTCGAATTGAAGCTGGAGATGAGGAGAGATCGAATTTACCTGAGATTGGGCCAGAAAATGGCCTGAGATGGCCGGAGTTGAGATCGAAGCTCTCGGCCGGAATTTGAATTCATCGATCTAGGCTGATGTTCAACATGCAGAGCCTGGGTTTGAATCCCAGGACTCCAAGAAGTCGAATGGTGTCACTTTTGAGTTGAATCGAGGTCGAGGAGGCCGAGTTTGGCCGATCAAAGCTCGCCGGGAAAAATGGCAGCTTTGGTTTCTGATTTTTCTTCGGGTTTCTGGGCTCGCCAAGCCTCGAGGATGATGCTGGTGTTGAACCCAGGTTCGAGGCTCCACGAACGTGAGCCAAGACTGGATGAATTTGGCCTCGGGTGTGCTGAGTAAATTTCCAGGTTTTGGTTTTCTGTAAATTTTGGTTCAAGAACGTTGGGTTGCTCGGGGTTGGGGACAACAGATCACGGGGTCGAGTTTGCCCAAGAGAAGGTTGAGGATGCAGGTGGTTTGGTGGATTGGGTGGTTTTAGAAATTTCTGGGTTCTGAGTTGTGCAGCAAATATGCATGTCCAGACTGTGTATGTGAATGAGGTTCGAGAGAAAGACAGAGAGTGAAGGAGGTAAGGTGACAGAGAGACACAGTGGGCTGGGCCCACAAAAATCACTGGGCCCAAGGCCCAAATACGAAACGCAACTAGACTACGTCCGTAGAACGCTCATTCGAACTCCGAATGGCGTTCCGCTCGCGCCTACGAATTCGTATTCACGAGCACGTCGAGAAAATACAACTGGAAACGTCGTACGAGTTACGACGCAAAAGTCAACCGAAAGGTCAACCAAGGGCAAAATCGTCATTTTGCACCTCCGGGAATAAAATAGTATTATTCTCCGGTACGGGCTGTAACAGTCTACCCCCCTTATAAAAATTTCGTCCCCGAAATTTCCATAAGAGGTACAACGAAGTAGATGCGAGTAAAAACTGTCCACCGAAATACGTCTCCCAGAGGCTCCCTCGAAAGAAACGCAAGTAGAGAAATAATAAGTGTCTCAGCCGAGAGTCGGCTAGGAACACTCCATCATCACAACAACTCATTGTGACAACAGTGCACCGAAAATCAGTCGAAAGAGGAATAATACCTCTAGCTGAACGAGAAATCAGTCGTCCGAGGGACGTCTGCCAGAGTGTACCAGTTACTACGTTTGTACGACCGGAAGTGGTATACGATAGTGCAATCGTAGTCACTCGACGACTCAAACCATCTCCTAGGCGGAGATTGAGGTCTCACAAAGAAAAGAGATGCCTCAGACTTTGGTGGTCGGTGTACGGTCTACACGTCTTACCAAAAAGAAAATGTCGCCAGAACTTCCAAGTAAAGATACTGGCAACCAACTACGAATCATGGGTACGATAATTCATCTCACGCGGTTTCAGCTATCTGAAAGCATGAGTGATTATCCATCCATGCGGTATTAGCACGCAAGCCAACCCGCTCAGTGACTCATCACTGTAGAACACGTAGCACCGCCGCCGTTGGAAGTGCTAATACAAGAACCAGAGTAAAACCAAACTTGAGCAGTCAGAAAATTTGCTCGTGGTCGTCGTTCCACACGAAAATTAACAATTACCTGAAAAGTTTCGTGAGAGGCAAAATAACAGAAGAAGAATCACTCACGAAACGTCGATGAGAACCGACTAAAACAAGAATCACTCACATGTCCCAAGAAGCACACATGATTAAAGTAGAACTGGCATAAAGCTGAAAACTCCTTAACTTCAACAAAATCATGCGCGAGAACTTTTTGCATGATCGGCCCCAGAATTGGAATACGCCAGAAAAGTCAACCGGAAGATTATCACGAACTTGTCGTGATACGGGCGGTGTACTCGAACCATCAAGTTCATGAGATTTAATGGGGCGATTGTCATCCCGAACGGTATGACAAGGAAAACTTGTAAGGCTTGCAACGAGTCCAGAAAGTGGTTTGGTAAACAACAACGTTCTTGATCTTCAGCTGAAAACAATCAAGCTTCAGATCGATCTTGAAGAAAAACTGTGCACTTCGGAGGTGGTCAAAGAAGTCATCGATTCTAGGCACGAGGTAACGGTTTTTAATCGTTACCCGAATCATTTGCCTAAATCGATGCAGAGCCTTAGAATACCGTCACTTCGTTCAAATGAATAAGACCAGAGCTCCACAAAGTGAAGTGCGAGATTGAACGAATCCCTGGCAGAAAGTTTTAAAGCTGAAATTTCTTTGACTCACACAACTCAGGTGGAGCCAAAAGATAAGAGGCAAGGGAGAGAAATATGATCAGTACCTGGAAAGATCGATGGTGAATTTCACTTCTCGATCAGGCGATAATCCAAGTACATCGTTGGGAAAAGTCTCAGGAGGATTTGTTGACAACCGGTGAATCGTCAACACGAAAATAATTTTCTTCCTCCATCGTTGAAAATGTGATACAACCATCACAAACCCTAACTCAACAGTTTCACTGTACTCGAAGCTGAAAGTCAGCCCACAAGTCGATTTCTCCGGTGCTCGCCGGTGAACGTCACACTCAATATGCCCGGTGGCAAGAAGGTGATCAACCTTCGCCGCCAATCCACACTGGCACGAAATTGGGGTAACAATCCATTCCTAGGATCACGTCGAAAACCACAACATCCAGAGGAATGAGATTGGCAGGCAAAACTTGATTAGCGATGATAACAGAGTATCACCGATAACCCCAAAGAACAAGACATACTTTGCCTCACGGCATAGCGATTCCAAATCGTACCCGGTAGGAGTACAATATGGTTGAGTAGTTTAAGTGAACAAGGGTGAAATAGCTGAATAGGTAATACCTGGATCCATTTGGATCTCAAGTAAAAAGCCCAAGAATGATTAACGTTTCCGAAGACAAGATCGGAAATGCTCAGAATATTTTGCTGGTCAAGATACGAATTCGTCCATGAGTCAACAGCGCTCTACACTGGAACAGTCAGGCACCACCAGGATACAGAGCAGAGTAATCAAAATTCGGGAGAAAGGTTCCAGAGTATGGAATGACATTGCCTTGGCAATGTACGTCTCCACCGAAAGTAGATTGTTGATAGAAAGTTTCAGAGGCTGAAATTTCACATTGAAAGACAGATTCTTTCGGAGACCGAAAGAATGATCGTCCGATACCCAACTACTGGATGCAAAGAAGTCGATTCCCGAACAGTGATCCCAGGCCATTTTAAGCCATGCCGAGCTTGATTCCAGTCCTTGGGACCACTTAGGAACTCGACGGAAAAGCTCGAGGGCTTCGCCGGAGTCCTAAAGAATTCAAGCCGGGGCTAATATCGGTTTTCTGGGTTCTGTCTGGGTGGTTTGTTTCCTCGTCGGCGTTCAAACACGAAGATTCGGTAAAAAGTCAAACTGTACTCAGACAGTGGATACGCCGCAATTAGAGTCAAAACCGAAGTTAATTGACAATCACCGTCACTCGTGGATATGCAATCCATACCGTCGCCGAAGCGAATAGTTAAGATAGCCGCACATGCACAAGTGGGAAGATGATCGATTTGAATGACAAACGTCATGAGTGGAAAGAAGTGTCGACTTCAGAAGTACGAAAAGTTCTTCAATCGTTCGAAGAGAATTGAGTCACGACAAAACAACACCGTCGTAAAGACTCCACACAATTGATCAACATCACGAAGATGGAAATTGTACCAACTACCAAAAAGTAGTGGTCACGAATATTCGAGGAAAGTCGACCGACAGATTTGGTTTACGATCATCGAAGAGTCATTGCAGTCGCCACGTGCGGAAAGTACCGTACAAGGAAATCACGGTGATAATTTTCCATTTCCGGATGAAAATGGAAAGTGATTAGAGTAATTGGGAGGAAAACGTCTCCAAGTCTTCATCTGCTAACAATTTGAGTACACGCTGACGTACTCAGCGATCGCCGCCTACAGCCACAAGAAGTTAAAAGGCACGATCAGTCAAACAACGTTAGTTGTTCAACTGTCACCCGAAGGTAGAAGTCGTCGGTTAAGGTGTAGAACACCGTCAGTGAAAAGAATTTGTGAAACCAAGTCTCACGAATTACGTCCACAAGAATTTGTTGGACACGAAAACAAGTTCTGCCAAAATCTACGCCTAGCGTCGTCCCCAAGGGAAAGTATTTGATGAAAGATCATCTGATGTGTCAAGCTGACACCACACACCGAAAATACGAAATACCAAAACTGAATTAGTTTCCCGATTCAGTGCGATTTCAACGTAAGTTGGTAAAGAAAGCGTCCAAAGTTAAGCGCCGAAAACTACGCGTACCCGAAAAACGAGGCAAAACCGTCAAGTCGGAAAACTACCCAACAATTGCGCATTAGTGACGTCGAGGTGGTATGACACTAGAAGAATTTAGATTTAAACCAAGGAGAAACAATACACCAAAGGTGTAGAGTTCGAAGAATTTCTCAATTCCAAGAAAAGAATTCGAGGACACAAAGTTCAAGGATGAACTTGGCAGGTAGTAGAATACCGAAGAAATAGCCAAGTTCAAGGAATTGAAGTCTGATACCCAACCGACAGGTACAAAGTGCGAAAGGAAGAGCATAGGTTAGTAGTAACCGTGCTCTGATACCAATCTGACACATCCCAACCCGGATGTACACGTGGACACCCAAAAGTCGGATGTGCTGGCCGACACCACGTAGGGTGACGAAAGCCAATTTGAATAAATAAAGAATATTTGAAGAATTAAAGAATAAATACAGATATCGCACGAATACAAAATACTGAGAATTTACAAATAAAGAGAATTCAGAACAACTTCATACCACCGGGTCTCGATGTCGATAGCTCCAAACCGCTAAACCTGGAGGGGCGCAAAACAAAAGGGTGAGTGGGCCAAAGGTTAATTATTTCTGTGAAAACCTTTCCTTTTTAAAACATACTAACCCCTCGCCGTAAAACAGGTAGTAAGCTTCGTAAAACCTTTCTTGAAAAACATAATATAATAGTAGGTAGAAAATCAAGGTAAGTACGGAAATGTACTTACCGTCCGAAACGGGCAGAAAGCCACCGTTCGGCATAAAACAATTTATCCAAAAGTTCGTAAAATAAAGTTATACGGAAAAGCTGTAACTCCATAAGTAGTATCCGTGGCATCAGTGAAAATCCGCGATAATAACACAATCCAAGACTACAAGATAGACGCTCGTTTAGGAATGGCAACACACGAGTTCATACAGATATATTCTGTCATGAACAGGCTGGGTGTATAAATAAATTTACGCTCATGTACTACGATCACGTGAAGCTGGCGCTAATCGCATCACAACGAGTTCGGGCGCCCATGCGACCTCAGGTGGCCTGGCACCTTACCATGGATCCATAGTGGCGGCCGGTGCGGAGTGTGAACAATCCGCGTGAAGGCTGGTCCTGGCCAGGACAGTACAATAAACACCAGGTGAGCCTTCCTAATTGAGCGTATAAAGCAGCCTTACGGAGTATTTTTAAATTAAACAGTATAAGGTAATCTCCTTTTGGGATAACCTTTAAAACTACCACTAAATAGTATTCTGCCGGTGCCGTGCCGGAGAAGATTCGTAATTAATCACAATGCATAAAATACCAAGAATACACCATCACGGGTACCAAAGGTATAGAAATACCAATTTAATGGTAGATTAGATGAACCCAAATGTGATAGGAAATTATCGTTTCAAAGTTCACCCAAAATACATTAAAGGCCCATCAAACAAATATGAATCCAAGCGCATAAATAGGGAATTAAAATTAATTAATTTATAAACCCTCGAAAAGTAGAGGTTGGTATTTTGATAATCGAAATACACATACAAAGATATTACCTAAATCACCAATTTGTGGCTTTATAAATCCAAATGGAAATATGGGCCCTAGACATTGATTTCCATAGCTAACAAATACTCCAGAAACTAACAATATCAAGTCTATCCGATAAACCAAGTAAATACTGCAATTACAAGGTCTACAAAGAAAATACGGGACAAATACTATGTACAATTAATAAGAATTGTAGACATAAATTAAGTTTGCCAACAAGTGTAATAATAGTCAATTCTGGCTTACAAGCAAAACCATTTATATAAATAAAAGCGTATAAAATATTTAATTTAAGTGAAGGGCCCACTCGCAAATACCGAAGCCGGGAGTCAAAATGCACGTCCTCGAACGCCACGGGTCGCCAAAACCCTATTTAGAAACCCCACAAATTATTAAAGTACGAAATTACACAAAGCGGCGTTCGGATACCCGAAAACCATGATTCAGAGTCAGAAACCCCGAGCCGCCGCCGTGGGCCGCCGTGCGCCGTCTTTGCCGCCACCACGCTGCCATTTGGCCTTACGCGCCGCCGCGCTGTAGTCACACACGCGCCCACGCGCCGCCGCGCGCCCGGTGAAGTCACCTACCCATAGCGACCCTTGCCGTACCAGCGCGCCGGTCACCTTTAGCGGTAACGACGCCGTTACTGTTCGTCGAGAGTTAGCGGAATATTCTAACGGCGTTAGAATATTCCGTGCAGCGTTAAAATAACGGACGGAATATTCCCTTGGAATATTCAGTCCGACGGGTTGAACGGTTTTTGCTGACATCAACAAGACGGTCTGACCAGATTCGCTGACGTCAGCGCCAGTCACCATCAACCTGATCCGGTCGCCGGCGCCGCCGCAACCTGTCGGAAAAACTGGAAAAATCGCAATTTCGAATTCTTGCCATTTTTCGCAAATTTTATCTGTCCCAGTGAAGGCGGAGATGAGAGGGTCGAATTTACGAGATTGGGCCAGAAAATGGCTAGGATGGCCGGAGTTGAGATCGAAGCTCTCGGCCGGAATTTAGATTCATCGATCTGAGCTGATGTTGTTCAACATGCAGAGCCTGGGTTGAATCCCGGGACTCAAGAAGTCAATGGTGTCACTTTTGAGTTGAATCGAGAGTCGGGAGGTGAGTTTGACGATCAAAGCTCGCAGGAAAAATGGCAGCTTTGGTTTCTGATTTTTCTTGGGTTTCTGGAGCTCGCCAAGCCTCGAGATGATGCTGGTGTTGAACCCAGGTTCGAGGCTCCACGAACGTGAGCCAGGCTGGATAATTTGGCACCGGGTGTCTTGCTGAGTAAATTTCCAGGTTTTGGTTTCTGTAAATTTTGGTTCAGAGCACGTTGGGTTACAAGGTTGGGGACAACAGATCACGGGGAGTCGAGTTGCCCAAGAGAAGGTTGAGGATGCAGGTGGTTGGTGGATTGGGTGGTTTTAGAAATTTCTGGGTTACGAGTTGTGCCTTAAATATGCATGTCAGACTGTGTATGTGAATGAGGTTCGAAGACATGAAGGAAGTGAAGGAGTAGGTGACAGAGAACCGCGATTGGGCTGGGCCCACAAAATCACTGGGCCCAAGGCCCAGAAATGCAACATAACTAGACTACGTCCGTGAGCAATATTCAGACTCCGAATGGCGTTTCGCTCGCGCCTAAAATTTTAAATATGTATTCACGAGCACGTCGAGAAAATACAACTGGAAACGTCGGCGCAGTTACGGCTGAAGTCAACCGAAGGTCAGCCAAGGGCAAAATCGTCATTTTGCACCTCCGAAGAATAAAATAGTATTATTCTCGGTACGAGGCTGTAACAATCTACCCCCTTATAAAATTTCGTCCCCAGAATTTCCATAAAGTACAACCAAGTAGATACGAGTAAACATGTCCACCGAAATCCCCGTCTCCCAGGAGCTCCTCGAAAGAAGCACTTAAGTAAGAGAAATAATAATAAGTGTCTCAGCCGAGGAGTCATTCAAGGCACTCCATCATCACAACAACTCATTGTGACGGCAATTACCGAAAATCAGTCAGAAGAATAATACCTCTGGCTGAACGAGAAATGTCGATGCGTCCGGGCCTGCTAGGAAGTGTACCAGTTACTACACGTTTATGCGACCAGTGGTATACGATATATGGTGCAATCCGTGATCGCACTCGACGACTCAAACCTCCTCCTAGGCGGAGATTGAGGTCTCTCGAAAAGAGATGCCTCAGACTTTGGTGGTCGGTGTACGGTCTGCGTCTTACCAAAAAGAAAATGTCGCGAAGAACTTCCAGAAGTAAAGATACTGGCAACCAACTGAATCAGCAGGTACGATAATTCATCTCACGCGGTTTCAGCTATCTGAAAGCATGAGTGATTATCCATCAGCGCAGTATTAACACGCAAACCAACCCGCTCAGTGACTCATCACTGTGGGAACACGTGCTTACCCGCCGCGTTGGAAGTGCTAATACAGACGCCAAGCAAACCAAACTTGAGCAGTCAAGAAAAGTTTGCTTTCGTGGTCGTCGTTCACACGAAAGTGCTAATTACCTGAAAAGGATTTCGTGAGAGGCAAATAACAGAGAAAATCACTCCACGAAGCGTCGATGAACCGAAACTAAAACAAGAATCACTCACATGTCCCCAAGAAGCACACATGATTAAAGTAGAACTGACATAAATGAAAACTCCTTAACTTCAACAAAATCATGCGCGAGAACTTTTTGCATGTGATCATTTAAATTGGAATACAGCCAGAAAAGTCAATAGGAAGATTATCACAGGCTTGTCGTGATACGGGCGGTATGCTCGAACCATCAAGTTCGCGAAGTTTGTGGGGCGATTGTCATCCCGAACGACGACAAGGAAAACTTGTAAAGACTGCAACGAGTCAGTGGTTTGTGGCCAGTAAACAACAGCGTTCTTGATCTTCAATTGAAAACAATCCAAACTTCAGATCGATCTTGAAAAAAACTGTACGCTAGTGGGGCGGTAAAGAAGTCATCGATTCTAGGCACGAGTAACGGTTTTTAATCGTTACCGATCATTGCCTAAATCGATGCAGAGCCTTAGAATACCGTCGCCGTTCAAATGAATAAGACAGAGCTCACAAAGTGAAGTGCGAAGTTGGTGAATCCTGGCAGAAAGTTAAGCTGAAATTTCCTTTGGCTCACACAACTCAGGTGGAGCCAAAAGATAAGAGGTAAGAAAAAGAGGTACAATCAATACCTGGAAAGATCGATGGTGAATTTCACTTTTCGATCAGGCGGTAATCCAGATAAATCGTCAGAAGAAGTCTCAGGAGGATTCGTTGACAATCGGTAGATCGTCAACACGAAAGGAATTTTCTTCCTCCAACGCTGAAAATGTGATACAACCATCACAAACCCTAACTCAACAGTTTCACTGTACTCGAAGCTGAAAGTCAGCCACAAGTCGATTTCTCCGGCACTCGCCGGTGAACGTCACAATCGGTATGCCAGGTAGCAAGAAGGTGGTTAACCTCCGCCAACAATCCACACTGGCACGAAATTGGGGTAACAATCCATTCCTAGGATCACGTCGAAAACCACGACATCCAGAGGAATGAGATTGGCAAGGAAACTTGATTAACGATGATAACAGAGTATCACCGATAACCCCAAAGAACAAGACAACTTTGCCTCACGGCATAGCGATTCCAAATCGTACCCAGTAAGAGTACAATTAGGTTGAGTAGTTTGAATAAACAAGGGTGAAATAGCTGAATAGGTAATACTTGGATCCGTTTGGATCTCAAGTAAGAAGCCCAAGAATGATTAACGTTTCCGAAGACAAGATCGGAATTGTTCAAAGTATTTTGCTGGTCAAAGTACGCACTCGTCCATGAGCCAGCAATGCTCCACACTGGAACATGCAGGCACCACCAGGATACAGAGCAGAATAATCAAAAATTCGGGAGAAAGGTTCCAGAGTATGGAATGACATTGCCTTGGCAATGTACGTCTCCACCGAAAGTAGATTGTTGATAGAAAGTTTCAGAGGCTGAAATTTCACATTGAAAGATAGATTCTTTCGGAGACCGAGAGAATGATCGTCCGATACCCAAACTACTGGGTGCAAAGAATTCGATTCCAGAACAGTGATCCCAGGCCATTTTAAGCCATGCCGAGCTTGATTCCAGTCCTTGAGACCACTTAGGAACTCGACGGAAAAGCTCGAGGGCTTCGCCGGAGTCCTAAAGAATTTAAGCCGGGGCTAATATCGGTTTTCTGGGTTCTGTCTGGGTGGTTTGTTTCCTCGTCGGCGTTCGAATAAAAAGATTCAGTAAAAAGTCGAACTGTACTCAGACAGTGGATACGCCGCAATTAGAGTCAAAACCGAAGTTAATTGACAATCACTGTCACTCGTGGATATGCAATCCATACCGTCGCCGAAGCGAATAGTCGAGATAGCCGCACAAGCACAAGAGGGAAGATGATCGATTTGAATGACAAGAAGTCATGAGTGGAAAGAAAGTGTCGACTACAGAAGTACGAAAAGTTCTTCAACGTTCGAAGAAAATTGAGTCACGACCAAACAAAACAGTCGTAGAGACTCCACACAATTGATCAACATCACGAAGATGGAAATTGTCCCAACTACCGAAAAGTAGTAGGCACGAATTATTCGAGAAAAGTCGATCGACAGATTTGGTCTACGATCATCGCAGAGTCATTGCAGTCACCACGTGCGGAAAGTGCCGTACAAGGAATTCACGGTGAAAATTTTCCATTTCCGGATGAAAATGGAAAGTGATTAGAATAATTGGGAGGAAAACGTCTCCAAGTCTTCATCTGCTAACGATTTGAGTACACGCTGACGTACTCAGCGATCGCCGCCTACAGCCACAAGAAATCAAAAGGCACGTCCAGTCAAACAACGTTAGTTGTTCAACTGTCACCCGAAGGTAGAAGTCGTTGGTTAAAGTGTAAAACACTGTTAGTGAGAAGAATTTGTGAAACTAAGTCTCACGAATTACGTCCACAAGAAATTTGTCGGACACGAAAACAAGTTCCGCCAAAAACTACGCCTAGCGTCGTCCCCAAGGGAAGGTACTTGATGACAAAATCATCAGATGTGTCAAACTGACACTACACACCGAATATACGGAATACGACAACTGAATTAGTTTCCCAATTCAGTGCGATTTCAACGCAAGTTGGTAAAGAAAACGTCTAACGTCACACAAAACGTCCAAAGCTAAGCACCGAAATTTACGCGTACCCGAAAACGCGACAAAACCGTCAAAATCAGAAAACTACCAAAAACTGCGCATTAGTGACGTCGAGGTGGTATGACACTAGAAGAACTTAGATTTAATCCAAGAAGAAACAATACACCAAAGGTGTAGAGTTCAGAGAATTTCTCAAATCCAAGGGAAGAATTCGAGAACACAAAGTTCGAGAATGAACTTGGCAGGTAGTAGAATACCGAAGAAATAGCCAAGATTCAAGAAATTGAAGTCTGATACCCAACCAACAGGTACAGAGTGCGGAAGGAAGAGCATAGGTTAGTAGTAACCGTGCTCTGATACCAAACTGACACATCCCGACCCGGATGTACACGTGGACACCCAAAAGCCGGATGTGCTGGCCGACACCACGTAGGGTGACGAAAGCCAATTTGAATAAATAGAGAATATTTGAAGGAATTAATGAATAAATACAGATATTGCACGAATACGAAATACTGAAAATTTACAAATCTCAAGATTAATTTGAAGATCTTCATACCACCGGTCTCGATGTCGACAACTTCAAGCCGCTAAACCTGGAGGGGCGCAAAACAAAAGGGTGAGTGGGCCATAGTTAATTATTTCTGTGAAAACCTTTCCTTTTTAAAACATACTAACCCCTCGCCGTAAAACAGGTAGTAAGCTTCGTAAAACCTTTCTTGAAAAACATAATATAATAGTAGGTAGAAAATCAAGGTAAGTACGGAAATGTACTTACCGTCCGAATCGGGCAGAAAGCCACCGTTCGGCATAAAACAATTTATCCAAAAGTTCGTAAAATAAAGTTATACGGAAAAGCTGTAAATCCATAAGTAGTATCCGTGGCATCAGTGAAAATCCGCAATAATAACACAATCCAAGACTACAAGATAGACGCTCGTTTAGGAATGGCAACACACGAGTTCATACAGATATATTCTGTCATGAACAGGCTGGGTGTATAAATAAATTTACGCTCATGTACTACGATCACGTGAAGCTGGCGCTAATCGCATCACAACGAGTTCGGGCGCCCATGCGACCTCGAACAGGCTGGCACCTTACTATGGATCCATAGTGAGCGTATCGGTGCGGGTGTGAACAATCACGTGAAGGCTGGTCCTGGCCCGGGACAGTACAATAAACACCGGGTGAGCCTTCCTAATTGAGCGTATAAAAACATGCCACGGAGTATTTTTAAATTAAACAGTATAAGGTAATCTCCCTTTTTGGGATAACCTTTAAAACTACCACTAAATAAAATATTCTCGGGTGCCGTACCCGGAAGACTAAGTAATTAATCACAATACATAAAATACCAAGAATACACCATACGGGTACCAAGGTATAGAAATACCAACTTAATGGTAGGTTAGATGAACCCAAAATGTGATAGGAAATTATCGTTTTCAAGGTTCACCCAAAATACGGCCCAAGGCCCATCAAACAAATATAAGATCCAAACGCATAAATAGGGAATTAAAATAATTAATTCCCTAAACCCTCGAAAGTAGGGTTGGTACGATAATCGAAATACGCATACAAGATAATACCTAAATCACCAATTTAATGGCATAAATCCAAATGGAAATATGGGCCCTAGGCCCATTGATTTCCATAGCCTAACAAATATCGAAACTAACAATATCAAGTCTATCCGATAAACCAAGTAAATACTACGAAGTACAAGGTCTACCGAAAATACGGGACAAATACTGTACTACAGTCAATAAAGGTGTAGACATAAATTAAGTTTGCCAATAAGTAAGTTAATAATCAATTTAAAGCATAGACAAAACCATTTATATAAATAAAACGTATAGAATATTTAATTTAAGTGAGGAAGGGGCCCACTCACAAATACCGAAGCCGGGAGTCAAAATGCACGTCCTCCGAACGCCACGGGTCGCCAAAACCTAATTTAGAAACCCACAAATTAGTAAAGTGTACAAAACTACAAGAAAAACGGCGTTCGGATACCCGAAAACGGAGTTTCGGGGTCGGAAACCCCAAAACCGCCGCCGTGGGCCGCCGTGGGCCGCCGTGCGCCGTCGCACGCGCCGCCACACGCTGCCATTTGGCCTCACGCGCCGCCACGCGCGGCTGTGAGGTCACACGCGCCCTCACGCGCCGCCACGCGCCGGTGGAAGTCCACCACGCGCGGCCACGCGCCCCACGCGCCGGCCACGCGCCGGTCACGCGCAGTAACTGACGCCGTTACTGTTCCGTCAGAGTTAACGGAATATTCTAACGGCGTTAGAATATTCCGTTAACGCCGTTAAGTTTAACGGACGGAATATTCCTTGGAATATTCCCGGTCCGACCGGGTTGAACCGGTTTGCTGACATCAGCAGGACCGGTCTGACCGGTTCGCTGACGTCAGCGCCGGTCACCCCTGACCTTCTTCCGGTCGCCGGCGCCGCCACCGGCCGCCGTCTGCCGGCCGGAGCTTCGCCGGAAACTGGGTTCTTTGCCGGAAAATTTCAAACTTCAAAATCTCAATCAAATCACAACCAAAATTCACGAAATTGGTATCAAAATGAAGCTGGGAGAGTGAGGATTCGAAATTTACCTAAATTTGGGCCAACCAATGGCCGGAGGTGGCCGGAATTGGCCACGAAAGAATCGGCCAAGTTTTGAACTTCGTCGATCTCGAACTGGAATGGGCATGCAAGGCCTGGTTTGTGATCCCAGGGTTCCTAGGAGTGATTTTGCAACGTTTTGGAGTGTGATCGAGGCCTGGATGGCCGTGATTGGTCGAGGTGACCTCGCCGGAAAAACCCCAGGTTCTGGGTTTCACTGCTTTTGGTGGGTGTCTGGGTTCCTCGATGTTTCTGGGTTAAGGAGGCTGATGGTGGAGACGGCAGCGACCATCTCAGGTCAATGAGGTGGCTCGAAGATATGAGATTTGGGCTCGGGTGCAGGTTATGGGTGTCCAGAGTAAATCTGGGGTTCTCTGGGATTTACTGGTTCGAGCTGGAAGAGCTAGGTTGTGCAGTGAAGAAGATCTGCAAGCAAAGTGATGGGTAAACTATGGATGGCTCGGGATGCTCAGTCAATTTTCGAGGGAGATTAAGATGTCTGATTGCTGGGAAAAAGATTGATGCAGAGACAGTGAGGGAGACAGGGACAGAGTACAGAGAGATTGAGTGAGAGTTCGAGAGAGTAACAGAGAGAAGAGTAGAGATTGAGGTAGTGGGCTGGGCCCACAGAAATTATTGGGCCTAAGGCCCAAATACGAAACGCAACTAGGTTAACGTCCGTAAAATGCTCATTCGAACTCCGAATGGCGTTCCGCTCGCGCCTACGAGTTCGTAGCGACGAGTACGTCACGAAAATACAAGTGAATGCGTCGTACGAGGTACGACGCAAAAGTCAACCGAAAGGTCAACCAAGGGCAAAATCGTCATTTTGCACCTCCGGGAATAAAATAATATTATTCTCCGGTACGGGCTGTAACAGTCTACCCCCCTTATAAAAATTTCGTCCCCGAAATTTCCATAAGAGGTACAACGAGGTAAATGCGAGTAAAAAAAAAAACAGTCTACAGAAATACGTCTCCAGAGGCTCCCTCGAAAGAAACGCAAGTAGAGAAATAATAAGTGTCCCAGCCGGGAGTCGGCTAAGAACACTCCATCATCACAACAACTCAGTGTGACAATAGAACACCGAAAATCGATCGAAAGAGGAATAATACCTCTAGCCGAACGAGAAATCAGTCGTCCTAGGAACGTCTGATAGAGAGTACTAGTTACTACGTTTGCACGACCGAAAGTGGTATGCGATAGTGCAATTGTAGTCACTCGATAGCTCAAACCATCTCCAAGGCGGAGATTGAGGTTTCCCAGAAAATGAGATGCCTCAAACTTTGGTGGTCGGTGTACAGTCTACACATCTCACCAAAAAGAAAATGTCGCCAGAACTTCAAAGTAAAGCTACTGGCAACTAACTACGAATCAGGGATACGATAATTCATCTCACGCGGTTTCAGCTATCTGAAAGCATGAGTGATTATCCATCCATGCGGTAGTGGCACGCAAGCCAACCCGCTCAGTGACTCATCACTGTAGAACACGTAGCACCGCCGTTGTAGGAAAGTGCTAATACAAGAACAAGAATTAGACCAAACTTGAGCAGCCAGAAAATTTGCTCGTGGTCGTCGTTCCACATGAAAATTTAACAATT